>OX276363.1:19362436-19882514 GCA_946251885.1 Cosmia pyralina
TATAGAAAAAAGTTCGAACTTTTTGTTTCAACGCAAAAGTTATAGTCTGTACAAGTTCAGGAACTTATTAAAGCCTTTTTTATTAGTAACCAGCGATGGTTATATAGTCGATGTTTTAGGTCCATATCCTGCTGTGCGTGGATGCGACGATTATGCATAATATAATGAACCAAGACGAACATTTATTGCATTGGCTCATACACAGAAGAGATGTATTTATATTAGACAGAGGGTTCAGAGACAGTATTTATGACATCCAGTCGCTTGGCTATGAGGTTCACATACCTCCAACAAAAGACAGACATGCTACCCAACTCACCACTGAACAGGCAAATAAGTCGCGGTTAGTAACGATATGCCGGTGGGTGGTAGAGGCTGTGAACGGAAAGTTTAAAAATAGGTTTAAACTTTTAAGGCAGTCATATTTTAACAGAGCTTTACCGAATATGTTCGTGGATTTTAGAATCGCTGCAGCGATCATAAATGCATATTATCGCGTTGCTACTGACACCAGGCTTGCCTCAGAAATACTGAATATCATACACGATAAAATCAACACGCCTAATCTGTTACGAGATTACGTTGAAATGAAAAATCTCAATCGTCATAGTGACTTTTACGGCCATGGAAGCACAAATGCCTCACTTCGAAGACTTTCCGAGATTAAGCCAAGATGACGTCATTTTAATAGCACTAGGCACTTATCATTTAAAACTCGCTAAGTCTTACTGTGCAGAACATTTTCGAAATGGATTATATATTATTGAATTATATCGCGAAAATGCATTGAATGACTTGCCAAGATGCAATATAATGTTAAGTAATGCGTGGCTAGTAAGAGCACGAATACAATCTAGACATGTTAGATCGCGCACATATTATTCGTATGTGCTAATTAATGGGAATATTACTGATAGACATGCTATTGCACACTATTACTGTACTTGCTTGACGGGCAGTCGCACTGTAGGAAGTTGTGCTCATATCATATCCATTATATGGTACATGGGAATAGGTCGTCACTCAGATTTTAATCTGCCAGCGTATCTGTTAGACAGCGTTATAATTGACGAGTAAAAATAATTATTGAAAAATATTAAAATTAAATGTACCATAATATAATGGATATAATATGAGATGAGTTCTAAGGAGCTTATTTAGAACTTTACTCAGCGATTGTAAAACTTGCATTCACTATTTTTATTTGCCTACTATGAGTATTGTAAGAATATAAATCATTTATATCCATTATATATATAAACTCAACTTATAATAGATAACTAACTACCAGTTGAAATACATTTTGTATATTTCGTTTAATTACACCATCATATTTTGTACTGTAATATAACCATAATGTTAAAATAACTTACAAATGTAACATAAAAATATACGTTAATTAATAATTACAAATTGTTTTTTTTTTTTTTTTATATTCCCACAGACTTATCTAAAACAAAGGATCAAATAGGGAGCACTTTATGAACACATTGGTATCAGCTCCATGTTTGTTGGTAGGTGGGGACGGAGCCCATACATCAATAATTCGTCAACGAGATATTTGTTTAAACGTAAGATACCATGAGAACCCCATGCATTTGGGCAATGTCGCCATAGTAAAAAAATATCATCTTGCCAAGATCTATCAATTGAGCTACATTTCATTGTTGTTGATGGGTGGGGACGATTCCGCCCATGGTCCTTTGCTAATGATTCTAGAGCTACACGACCGAAACCAGCCGTACCAGCTTGGCAGTGCAGAATTGGAAATGGAATAGGCGCAGAACCAGTTTTTTAGATTTCATTGATATTTTTGGGCAGTCTACCCCACCGAGAGTGACGAGGCGAACGAAGTGAGACGATGGAACGGAAGGTGGGGTAGAATGCCCAATAATATCCTACTATTATTGTTATTGCGCATGATTTAATACTCTGTGTGTGATGTTTCAAAGGCTAAAGTAACCTGATAAAATAGCTTATTATCGAGTTATTATAGATTTTATTTGCGCTAGGCCTGTGTCGAACACGATTGATCGAATCACTTTGATTCGATCACAACCCACTCGCAAGTGATCGACTCACGAATCTCAAAAACATTCGATCATATAACCCGCTCACGGAGGACGCTGACTCGCGATACTCTATACTCACAATACAACAGCGCCGTACTTTACGAATTGAATCGACACAAGTATGTTTGTCTCTTTTTATCGCATTCCGATTTGTATGTCGGTCACTTTCACGAGTCGAGTTTCCTTCGTGCGCGCTACACCAGTACAGACCTGTTTGTTTGGGTCGCGAGTGATCGATCGAAAGATTGATTGACATTAACAATAACAAATCAGTTGCACCGTGACCTAAATATTTCTGAGAGTAATTACACTTAGTCACAACTCGCAACATTCATAATGCTTATTGTCTGGTAGGTAGGTAGGGATTTCTCTATTTATCTCTATTTAAGTCGTGATAATTATAATAGTAGGTTCTTTAAAATTTTGTTACACGACTAATACTCTAGCGTAGACCTACCTACATTATACCTATATATAGTATTTTTAGTTACCTATAATTGTTTAGGTAGCTAATAATTATGTCAAATTACTCTCAGGGATAAAAAAACAGACTTTAACAATTTCTTGTGGTGTTTCACTAACTTGCTCTTAGCAATTTGCTTGAACTTGGTGGCGGTTTAATCATTGGTCCGAAAACAATTGTGTTTTATTCAGCTTCATATGTTCAAACTGTTTGACAGACTAATTAGTGGTTACGGTTATCGTTTTATTGTTCGTATCTGTTTTATTACCATATCAATAATAATGTCAGATCTAACAAAAAAGAAGAGCC
The DNA here is from genome assembly GCA_946251885.1 of Cosmia pyralina. Lineage (NCBI taxonomy): Eukaryota > Metazoa > Arthropoda > Insecta > Lepidoptera > Noctuidae > Cosmia > Cosmia pyralina. The sequence continues at coordinate 19,365,281 of OX276363.1, forward strand.
AAATTTGGAGGCACTTTTCTATTATAAGTAAGGACAAGGCTAAATGCGAATATTGCTCGAAGATTATTAGTTATAGTGGAGGCGGTACGGGCAATTTGAACAGGCATATTAAAAAATTGCATGGCACTGTATCAATAGAGCAACCATTAATATATATCCGAATCCGCAAAGAGAAGAAACCCCACAAACAAGCACTGTATCAACCAATTCAGAGGCACATAGCAGTATAGTTCCTTCAACATCAGAACAACCGGCTTCTTCTTGTGCCGTTACCCTAACTCAGCGCCAAACATCACAGCCTGTACAGTTACACATAGATCATTTTGCAAAATCAACCAGGCCGTTACCAATAAGCAAAACAAAACAGCTAGATGAACAAATAGTCAAATTTATAGTTAAAGGATTCCATGCGTTTTCTATAGTGGACGAACCAGAATTTAGAAACATGTACCGAATGATACTGCCGACATACACGTTGCCCGGTCGTAAAACCATATTTTCTAGTTTGATACCTAAATCTCCTTGGTCGATTGGTGTACCAATCGACCAAGGAGAAAGTATTAGAACTGACCGCCGAAGCTGATGCTATATGCCTTACCACCGATGGCTGGACATCGCTTAATAATGTTAGCTTTGTAGCCCTGACAGCTCATTTTATAAATAAAAAAACAACACTGGAATCGGTCCTCCTGGGCTGCATTCAATTTGATGAACGACACACTGCAGATAATTTAGCAAATTTCATGTTGAAAGAAGCGTCAAATTGGGGTATTTCGCATAAAATTGCTGGGATTATTACTGACAACGCGGCCAATATACACTTCTGGACACATCTTTTGGCCCACCTTGTATTTTCAGTTTCGTTTGGTCCTAGCTAAAATTTTATATTAGGTCGAGCAAAAAGTTTTTATGCAGTTTTGAACCTGGCACATTCACAATTTCATTCAATAGTCTTTTTTTGAATTTCGAACACAGAATTTAAAGAAACAAAAGACAATTTGGAGCCTGTTTGTTGATATCAAACAATCGAATACTAAGAAAACTTGGTTTTATTGGTTTACTTGGATTTAATTCTTGAAAAAGTGATTGATATCTTTGGTTTTGCAACAAACATTACTTATTCTTAACATTAAGGTGAGGTTCTATCAATAATCTATGGATACTTCACCTGAAGTCGCCGCCCAAGCTGTGGCACTTATTCAGGCCGGACACAGCCATAGAAACGTGAGTGCTCAACTTAATTTAAGTCGATCTGCGGTCCGAAATGTTTATCGGAGGTACCTAGAGACTGGCGGCTTTGTTCGTCGCCAAGGAAGGCCACGATCTCGGGTCACAACTGAAAGGCAGGATCGATTCATCGTGACGACCAGCTTGAGAAATCGTCACCTTACCTCCATTGAGATACAAAACCAACTTCGCGACTTCCACGGAGTATCTGTGAGCGCTCGAACTGTTCGGAGAAGGTTAAAAGAACGCGATATGGTACCACACAAGCCAGCTAATGGCCCCAAACTAACGCGAGCCCACCGAACAGCGCGCCTTCATTTCGCACGCAGTCATTTAAATTGGACACAGCAAGATTGGAGCCGTGTACTCTTTTCTGATGAGTCTAAAATTGTGTTACATGGCAATGATGGAAGGAAGAAGGTCTACCGACGTAAGGGAGAGCGTTTCGCACAATGCTGCTTTGAAGAGAGGGTTGCTTATGGCGGTGGCTCATGGACTGTCTGGGGCGGTATATCCGCGAGCGGCAAAACTCAACTTGAGGTTGTTACAGGACCACGGCTGCCAACATTAAATGCTGAAAGGTACATTCGTGAGTGCTTAGAACCTCACGTGATACCATACGCGGACTATGTGGGCCCAAATTTCCTTTTTATGTATGATAATGCAAGAGCCCATGCGGCCGGCATCGTCAGGGAATATCTTCGGGATGTGAACATCACAGTTATGGACTGGCCAGCCAGAAGCCCAGACATGAACCCCATTGAGCACATGTGGGACGAGCTAAAAAGACGTGTTAGGGCTCGTCAGCCAGTTGCCCAGACGATGCAGGAGTTGAAAACTGCCATAGAAGAGGAATGGGAGATGATCCCTCAAAATTTCATAGAGCGGTTGATAAACTCTATGCCTAATCGTATGAGAGCTGTGGTAGATGCCCATGGAGGCAACACGCGTTATTAAATTAAACCTTTATTTGATAAAACATGTTTTTTATTCAAAAATCAATTGCCTTTAACAAGGCGCATATCCGACTTGTTAGGCGTAGCTCCATGTCGTATGGTATTCTGAATTCAAATTTAAAATAATACGATCGAAAAAGATGGTAAAATGTATCAGGTTTAAAACTGCATCAACAGTTTTTGTTCAATCTAGCAATCATATTTCGGTAGGGGCCATCGAAACCTAAACTCTAAGGTGGGCCAATAGATGTGTCCAGAAGTGTAGTAGCGGCCGTCCACTTGACAAAGTGGCGACATTTCCCCTGTTTCGCCCACACTGTGAATCTTGTGGTTATACATAGTCTGGACACAATGAAAGTTCAGTTAGATAAAATTAAATCCATAGTACAATATTTCAAACATAGTTCTTCAGCTGCTCGTAAACTAAAAGCTATGCAAACTCAGATGGAGTTGCCTACACTTAAACTCAAACAGAGCGTCGTTACGAGATGGAATTCGACTTTTGATATGGTAGACAGATTACTTAAAATAAAAGATGCAGTAGTCAGTACACTGGCCATTGAACAACCCCGGCTTAACACAATAACACTTGATGAATGGAAGCTATTAGAGAAATGTGTAGGTGTTTTAAAAATATTTTATGACGTGACAACTGAAATGAGCGCCGAGAAATCTGTGTCTATTTCGAAAGTAATGGTACTGGTCAGAATAATGAAATCACACGTTGAGAAGTGTCTAATTGAAAGTGGTCCTGATCAGTACCTGGAAATGTTATATGCACTTAGTGATCAATTAAATCATAGATTTCACGACATAGACAACAACCCTTTAGTAACAGAAGCATCACTGTTAGATCCCAGATTCAAAAGACACGCATTTATAAATAAAGAAAAATATGACCAATGTATAAATTCCATTAAAGGAAAACTTCACGTTTTAAATGCACGCGAAAATGCAACGAGTTCGTTTATAAAACCACCACCACAAATCTCCCAACAACCAACACCCAGCATGTGGGATGAATTCGACAAAGAAGTTGAAAAGGAAATAATTAGAAACCCCACAGCTGCTAGCATAATAGAAATTGATAAATATTTAAACGAACCATTAATAAAACGATCAGATGATCCCCTGAAATGGTGGCACGATCGTCGTCTTTTATACCCAAATTTATATATACTAATGAAGCGCCGGCTATGTGTGCCTGCCACATCCGTGCACTGTGAGAGGGTATTTTCTAAGGCTGGGATGACCATCACCCAAAGAAGAAGTGCACTAAAGCCAGAAAAAGCCTCACAAGTTTTATTTTTAAATTATAATTTATAATAAACGTTATTAATTGTTTTGTTGATTGATTGTAATAAGTGTTAATAATTTAAAAAAATGTTATATCTTCACCACCTTCTGTGGACTGGTAGTGTTATTTTTTTTTATATGTTGCTAGCTCTAGGATTTTCTCCTGCCTAAGACCTAAGGCCTAGTTTGTATTTTTTTTTGTTTGTATTTTTTTAAGAGTCCTCTTTTGTATTATTTTTTGTTGCATAAAGTTTAAATAAACACAGTCTCTTATTATTGAAACACGTTAGTCTTAGCATGATTCCTTGGACTGGTTGAAGAGCGATAGTGAAAAGAAACCTGTTTTTAAAAAATCATGCACTAATTATATATTAGGTCTTTACCTATGAAATTGCCGTTCTGCAGTACTGGCCATTTCAAATCAAAATAATTTTTGTTTGGCTAAGAATTCTAATTTCAAATTAATTTTATTTTAAAAACATGGATTTTTTTTTCCAAAAGTAGTCATTTGTTTATTGATTAGTGTTACATTTTCATCGCATTTCAATCTTTTTCGTCATCATGGATACGTTAAAAATTCGAGTAATTATGGAATATGAGTACCGTCGTGGCAGCAACGCGGCACAAGCGGCACGCAACATCAACGACGTTTACGGAGCTAACACTACAAGCCAACGCACCACTTGTTATTGGTTTGCTCGCTTCCGTTCTGGAAATTTCGACCTGAAAAATGAACCTCGCGGTCGTCCGAAGACTTTGGTCGACAATGACGAATTAAAGGCGATTGTGGAAGCTGATGATACACAACCTACGGCTGAATTAGCAGCAGCTTTCGACGTTAGCGTCAAAACAATATTGGTCCATTTGCGTCAAATTGGCAAGGTAAAAAAGCTTGACAAATGGGTGCCCCACGAACTCAATGATCGCCAGCGCGAAGTACGCGTCGAGACGTGCCTTGCACTGCTCAACAGACACACAAATGAAGGAATTTTGAACCGCATTGTTACCTGCGATGAAAAATGGATTCTGTTTGATAACCGCAAGCGCTCAGCAAGTTGGTTGGATCCTGGTTCAGCACCTAAACAATGCCCTAAACGAAAACACCCCTAGAAAAGTGATGGTCACTGTTTGGTGGTCTAGCGCCGGTGTGATTCATCACAGCTTCTTACCAAACGGGGTGAGCATTACTTCAGATGTGTACTGTGAAGAACTGAACACAATGATGGAGAAGCTGGCACATCTCCAACCAGCATTGGTCAATTGCTCGTCTCCGCTGCTCCTGCACGACAACGCGCGACCTCATACTGCACAGCAGACGGTCTCCAAGTTGCAAGAACTGGGGTTGGAAGCTCTCCGTCATCCGCCCTACTCACCAGACCTTGCGCCTACAGACTACTACTTTTTCCAGAATTTGGATAACTTCTTGGCGGTAAAAAAATTCAATACCCGAGAGGCAGTACAAAATGCCTTTGAAGAATTTGTTGCCTCCCGTCCAGCTGATTTCTTTAAGAAGGGCATCAATAAACTGCCACTGCGTTGGCAAAGATGCATTGATGGCATGGGTGATTACTTCGATTAATACAAATAAAAAATGCATGAAAAAAATTCGTTTAAATTTTTTCATACAAAACGGCAATTTCATAGGTAAAGACCTATTATATATATATTTTTTTTTAAACTGATGTAGGCTTTACTTACCTGAAATACATACGGTTCATGAACGTAGGGAGACATTTTTGCTTCTGCACGTTCATGAAACACATGTGGTTCAGGGAACATTTTTTTAGATTTTCAAAAGTATTTGTATGTGTAAATACTTTATTATTATTATTTATGTATTTTCACGACATTTACGAACTTTGAACATAATATTCCATAGATAATCTACTTCCATAGACCTGTCAGTGTCAATTATTTTACGTCACTGACATATTTTTGGGGATTCTCGCCACAGTGTGATTTTGGGTAACATGTGTGTCCAGAATTTTGACAGTTTTTCTGTGATATTGAGTTTATTGTGACTTGTTAGTGTTTGTTTTTGTGTTGTCTCGTTATTACCTGATATCAGGTTTTGTTAGTGATTGTTTTTTAACGGTATTGGTCACTATTATCCATATTCACTATGAATATGGATAAAAATAAACCCCCCGACCCTCCTGATGATCATATCCCTACTACCCCTCCATCTGGGTTTCCCCTGTCCTACACAAGTCCCTCACCTAACCCATTAAGCCAGTTTGCAGATGTGGTCTGTAATCTGGAGGCTCAAATCCTTCCTTCCCAGACTGACAACCGTAAACGTCCCGGTAATGAATCTGATTTATCCAATCGTGCTAGCAAACAACCAAGAACTCATGTAGGCCGTGTTAGGTACTCGGTAACAGATAAAGGACCTTTTATTGTTCATGTTTCCCGTCAGGAAACTCAACATAACTCTGGAACTACCCTACATCCAGTTTCATTTGGACGTTTTTTGGCAAACCATAACATTTCTAACATTGTTGCAGTCAAGCGAGTCGGTAGAAATCGTGTATCAACTGAGTTTTCATCCCCTCAGGATGCAAACGCTTTTATCTCAAATAATGTTTTAGGGGCAAAATTGTATGAGGCTGTTATTCCGTCTTTCAATATAACTCGTATGGGTGTTGTAAGTGGCATTCCTACTGATTTCTCAGAAGAGGAAGTCTTGACATATTTAAAAGTCCCAGTAGGCTGTGGTCCGATTTTAAAAGTTAGGCGATTGGACAGGAAGATTAGCAAGGACGGTTTAACAGAATATAGGCCCACAGAAACTTGTGTCATCACATTTGATGGCCAAGTTTTGCCAAATCGAATTTTCTGTTTTTATACAGCGCTAACTGTAGAACAGTATATATACCCTACAATTCAATGCCGCAAGTGTTGCCGATTTGGTCATGTAGAATCTCTTTGTCGTTCCAAACCCCGTTGCAGCAAGTGTGGCAATGATCACCCCGGTGTTGGTTGTAGCATTGCTGAAAGCGAAGCTTTCTGCGTGTTGTGCTCTGGTAATCACTTTGCTAATAGCAGGGCCTGTCCGGAGTACAGCAGGCAGAGAACAATTAAAACAATTATGGCTGAAAAAGTAATTTCTTATTCAGAAGCTAGTAAAACTGTTCCCTTATCTACTCGTAGCTATGCAGACATTGCTAAATCACAGACTCAGTCATACCGCAAAACTGTGTTTCTTAAGCCAAAGACCCATGCTCCCCTTTCTCCTTCCTATGATAAAGTAGCTCACCAGCAGTTAACTAGCACTCCCCAATCTTCTCAGCCTAATGGCTGTGCTTCCAATAGTCAACTAACAGAATCCCCTGAAAACTTGTCTTCAATAATTGAACTTCTTAGTAAACTCCTGTTAACTTTAATGTCCTCATCCAATAAAACTCAATTACCGTCCAACGTTGCTTCTTCACTTATTAACTCACTCTCATCCCATAATAATGGCTCGGTTGGTGTTCCTTCAATGGAATGTGAGAAGCGTGTGGCATAAGAAGCACGAGCTCACATTTCTTCTGAACAAATACAAACCTTTAGCTTGTTCCCTTGCTGAGACTTGGCTGGTTCCAAGTCTTAGTTTTCGTTTACCTTTCTTTAATATTTTCAGATGCGACTGATCTGATGGCTATGGCGGGTTGGCTCTCTGTGTGAACAATCGTGTTTCATTTGTGGCTGTATCTTTGCCTTCTCTAGGTGATGATATTAGCATTGTGGCTGGTAGGGTAGAGGGTATTACCCTCTTATCTGTTTATATTGCTCACCCTCATCAAAGTTTCCTTCCAATCTTAAAACGTACTTTGGAAAACATAGAAGGCCCTGTACTTGTTATGGGGGACTTCAACTGCCATCACTTTAGATGAGGTTCGGAACGTTGCGACTCTTTTGGGGAAGGTTTAGTTGAAGTCTTAGATGACCTTAATCTGTGTATCTTAAACAATGGTTGTCCAACCCGTAGGTCTCTTCCTGGACAGCATAAGAGTTGTGTTGACCTCACCTTTTGCACTCTAGATATCGCAGCTTCTTGTCAATCGGAGTGTACCAGTTTGTCACATGGTAGTGATCACTATCCAATTATAATATCTTTGGCTGAAAAAACTTACTTAGAAAAATCGAGCCCTCCACTCTTGAGATATAATTTATCTAATCCAGATTGGGCAAGGTATTCCTCATTATTGGAGGACAAAATTGATTCACTTCCAAATTTAGTTTCCCGTGATTTTGAATCTCTTAGTCCCCTCCATGTGTCAAACTGTTATAATAACCTCATTTCTGCCATTACAGCTAGTGCAGACTCATGCTGTCCTGTTAAAAACTCAGCGCGTGGGAAGATTCCTCCTCCACCATGGTGGGATCAGGAATGCACAACAGCTATAAAGGAAAGGGATGACGCTGAAAGGGTATATAATGAGGTGATGGTTAACGAAAACCTAATAGCTTTTAATAGGGTCCTTGCTAAATCTAAAAGATTGCTGCGAAGGAAGAAACGTTCTGGTTGGGCTGACTTTTGCGGTTCTCTGTCCCCTTCTACTCCTTTATCAGCTGTTTGGAAGAAAATAAACCGTTTCAGATCTGGATGTTCCCCTTCAATTTCTTCTCCCATCCTTCGAGAGACTGCTGAGCAATTCTTTGATAAACTGGCTCCTCCGTATGTACCATCGGAAGCAGAACATTATCAGCCGTCTATCATTTCTTGAGAGGACCCTTTTGATGCACCATTTTCTATGCAGGAGCTTAACTCAGTTTTAAATCATGTTCATGACTCTGCCCCCGGTATAGACGGTATTGTCTATTCTTTTATGTCACACGCAGGTCATAGAGCAAAAAAATATTTTTTAGACATTTTAAATTTTTGTTACACCAATGGCTGGGTCCCCGATCTGTGGAAAACTCAAATTATCATACCTATTTTAAAACCTGGCAAGCACGCTGATGACCCAAACAGCTTCAGACCAATAGCTTTGTCATCAGTCCTTGCAAAATTATTAGAACACCTAGTAAAGAACCGACTAGAATTTATAGTACAATCCAGAGACTTACTTCCTAAGTCTCAATTTGGTTTTAGAAAGGGACTCAGCACCATGGATAGTGTTGGAGTTTTGGTTTCAGATATACGCTCATCGTTTTCGAAAAATTAATCCGTAGTCGCTGCCTTTTTAGACATCTCCTCTGCTTATGACAGTGTCCTTCTTCCTATTCTCAGGCAAAAATTGCAACAGCTGAGAATACCGAAGAGAATGATACAGTGCATCTGTAGTTTGCTCATGTTACGATCTTTGGTTTTGAGAGTCCCGGGTGAGGAATTTGACGTCAGGATGTCATGGAGGGGCCTTCCTCAAGGCTCTGTTCTTAGTCCCTTACTGTATAACTTATATACAGCTGATATCGGTTCATGCCTTAATAATAATAATAATAAGCGCGTGAGCGCCGTGCAATGATTGTTGATATCGCTGTCCCTCATGACGAGAATCTCGTGAAAGCTGAGAAAGATAAAAAAATCAAGTATCTTGACTTAGCACACGAGGTTGTCGACATGTGGGACGTGGACTCTGCAATCATTGTACCGATAATCGTTACGGTTAATGGCCTAATAGCGGAGAGTCTCGACCAACACCTCAGGAGGCTCTCATTGCGCGGCTGGGTCAAGGGCTTGATTCAGAAAGCAGTACTCCTGGACACGGCACGCATAGTGAGGAGGTTCCTCTCTCTAGAGCCCTGACCACCGGTAGCTTGGACCCTGTTCCCGATACCGGTGGGCTACTATTTTTTATATTTTTAAATGTTTTTTTTAATTTTATGTTTTTATAAAAATATTTAAAAATATAATTCATATGTATGTAAATAAAATAAAGGAAATAATAATAATAACCAAGAGAGATACGTGAACCCGCAGGGCCAAGAGAGATACGTGAACCCGCAGGGTAGCATGTGGCGAGCTGTTGGGCAGTAGCGACCCCACGGACCCTATTTCCCGGGAGAAGTCTTGTTCTTCACCTCTGGCTTGCCTTTATTGGCCGGCTGGAGTGAACACTGACGGGAACAGAGCTCCCACCTCATTCTTGCCTTTATTGGCCGGCTTGAGTGGAGATTCGCAAGAGCAAACGTGCTCGGAGGAATGAAGTATTCCAGTAAGTGCTTGTAGGGATCTTGACCATCTTCCGGGCTCTGGAATTGTTCTGAGAGCCGTGGAATACCTCTCCACTCCTCAAGCACCTCAGGACATGTTGCTCCTTGTCGTTACGTCACTATGTGCTGGCGACCGTTTCCGGGGGCCCATTATTGAGTTTGCAAGTCACCCCCTGCCAATTTATCTGTGTATATATTAGATAACATTGGTCAGGCAGGGGACATAGTTCTTCCATAGTTCAAGGTACCCAATCCATGCAGCCACCCAAACCCATAGGCCCAATGTGTTTTGTTTCCATGTTCTGCAATAGTCCTGCACCAACCGGGGGTTGTCCTAGAGTGCACTTGCATAGTGCATACAGGGATAATCGTCGGCTGGTGCCTCCTCGTCATTTAAAATTGTCTAAGGGGCCTCTGCGAGTTGGCTTCGGCACCTCGTACGCCTTCCAAAGGTCCGGGACCCCAGGGTCCCGAAATAAGCCAAAGACAAATAATAATAATAAAAAAAAAATAATAAAAACGTTTATTATCTCCACCACATAATGAAACTTACTACAAAATACATAATTTGTGTATACAAAAATACATTGATGTTGTGGAGACTGGACTGCCTGTACTAGGAATACCTGTGTTACAGGTCTCCAGGCCTCCAAACTACACAGACAAGTCACAGTTCATGAAAATGTTGAGATAAACACAATTTAAGATAAGGAATCACAAATAATTAATTAAACAGCATTAGCAGGGTGTATTGGTGTGGGGGTGTGTGTGTGTGTGTGAGAGAGGGTGTGTGTGGATGCATGTGAGGGTGTGTGGGTGTGTAGTGAGTATGGGATATTTAAAACTGGTCTCCTAAAATAGTAAAATGTAAGACATGTCGAACTGCATTCTATGAGATGACTTCTAAGAGTCTCTCTGTGGCTTCATAATCGTGAGATTGAAGCCAATTTCGGACTTTATTTTTACAATTGAATAAGGATAAGGAGTAGATGGAAATGGCTTTATTGACTTTGTTGTAAAGGTAATCTCCTAGGAAACAAAAGAATCTACGGCTGAAGCTGGTTTTGAAGGACCTTGATTTACAGACTGTGTGTTTGCGTCTTTTGTTCAGGATTTCAACAGGATCGTATGGAAGTTGAGTGTGCTAATAATGACTGTCAAATTCTTCAGTATGCTGATGATTTAGCTTTATACGTCATCATCTCTTTGCGTATCCCTGGACTCTCTAAACCAATGGTTAAAATTCCACGGTCTGAGTCTGTCTGCCCCCAAAAGTGCTGTAGTTGTATTTTCCCGCAGGAGACTGATGCCACAAATTTCAGTGGGCAATCATGGGCATTGTATACCGGTTTCTTCAAAAGTCAAATTTTTAGGCGTTGTTCTAGATTCCAAATTGAGTGGTTTACATCACCTAAATTATTTAGTTAATAGATGCGAAAGAACTATTCCCATACTAAAAGTGCTCGCTGGTGTATGGTGGGGTGCTGTCGAGAACATCACGCCGCGCCGGGCGACTGCGGGCGGAGGCTGCGGTCGCGGAGGGGCCCTCGAGCAGCGGGCGCGCACCGGCCGGCTCGCCACTGCGTCATCGTCCGTGCTACTGAGCGGCCACGTACTCATATACATAAATCACTCGCCATCACTCGTCTATTGTCCGTTTGTACTTGTTTTCCCCTAAGAATATCAATAATACAGTCCACCATTGTCGAAAGTTATACGAGTTTGATTTCGTCCTCATAACACCAGGAGGATATTCCCAATCTTCTTCATGGTCCTTCAACGTGTAACTGACCAGTTAATGGGAATGACAAGCGGTTTTTTGCAAGATTGAAAACGGCCGTTAGAGAACGTCATCAAGATCAAGACGACTATTCGCCCTTCGTGCGAAACTGGTTCCAGTCTTAGTGAAGAGGCGTATTTGTTGGAGCGAGCAGTTCTTCAGTGGTCATCGTAGATGGGTCATAGCAGCGTAGCAGCCCAAGCAGTACCCAAGAGCATCGTCATCCATTTCAAGCAAAATACGTTCAGTTTGGACTCGCAGTCAACGGATTTTGTGAGATCGTTCCATAATATAACTAACATTCATACATAATTCATATATTAACTATCATTCCTTAGAGATTTAGATAGTGTATTAGACCAGTGAATCATACATTATTACTTATCTATTCATTTTAGAATAACAATCGCATAACATTAGTAATTAGCTTGCTTATCCAGTAGAATCAAACATACCTACCTACACTTTTAGTTCGTATTGTTTTTTCTTTCATCATTGTTTGGTTTCAACTTTGAAGTAGTTTTGTCTCATTATAGAAGATCCCCACGCATTAATAATAAGTAATAAGTGCTTATTAATCTAGTTATAACATTTGTAGTTTATTTTCTCTCTTGACAGTTTGAGATTTTGAATTCAAATATTTTTTTTCAACCGGTTGGTTGGTTGGTGGCCAACCGATTTTTAATAGCAACGCTTCATCGAGCTGTTTGCCATTTGCTGTTGTACAGGAACACTATAACAGTATATTTCAGTGCATTCAGCAATTTACCTTTCTTATCTTACCTACTCATATACCTACTTGCTTTTCTTTAGCGCTTAGAGCTACCATCCTGTGTAGCCATGGCTGAAGAAATGAAGGTTAAAGAGCTTTCAAAAAAGCGTGCCTCAGTAAAATCGCAGCTAACTCAATTCACAACATTTATAACCACCATTAAGTCTTGTGAACAACTTAGTGAGGAACAGCTTGTCGAGTTAGAGATGAGAATTGAGAAAATTGATAGCTTATATGTCACCTATGATCAGTTACAGAGTCAATTGGAGTACCTGTCAGCCAAACCCGACGAGCAATTTTCTGAACGAGAGCAATTTGAGTGCAACTACTACAGGCAGCTAGCATCTGCTCGCGCGCTTCTGTCACGGCATCGCGCTCAACTGGCGTCTAAGGTGAGCTCCAGTGAACAACTTTCAGTGGTTACTAGACAAAATAATGTTAGACTTCCTAAAATAAATTTACCTCACTTTAGCGGCGGTTATAAGGATTGGTTGGAGTTTAAAGATATTTACATTTCATTGATTCATGAGGAAAAAACACGGAGCACAAAACCAGTGGAGAGAGCATCGACACGTTTTTGTTCTAAATCTAAGTCACTAATAAACGGCGGGGGGAGAGGCAAGCTTCGGCCGCTGTGATTGGGTGACGAATTGACAACCAAATGACAACTGATTCTCTAGGGATTCCAAAAGAGTAATTTTAAAAATATCGATATGATATTTTATTGTTTGATTGAGTAGTCTACGGATTTGCTTGTGATACAGAGATACGCATACGCATTCGATTTTGAATTAAAACAGAAGGCCAATTCTCGTAATTTAAAACGTTCAAAATCTAGTCGCAGTCTCATCTCGGCAACAAACAAATGTCAAAAACTTGTCAAAATGTAAGGAAATTAGAGGTATTTTTGACAGATTGATACTGAGATCATACTGTGAACGTTCTTAAAATTACAAGAAGTGCCCCTCTGATGTTTATTAAATTAAGAAGAACATAGGCTTAGTTAAAACATTTATTCATTGGTTTTTAAAATGGATTAGTTTGGAATACGTTTTTCTTATATAATCTTTTGGATTTATATTATTTTTGGTAATAAATGTCAGTCGCGTATCAATATATTTTTTTGCTATACATGAAGCTAAATCAATTAAGTGATTAGTAGACTCTACGTCAAATTGGTGAAAGTTTATGTCGGGAAATAAATCGTATCCCACAAAAGATTTAAGAACCACCATTGCAAAGTAATCTGAGTGATATTTCGATGTAAAAGTTTTTCCGCCGCATTCTGCCAAGGCTCTTTTAATGTAAATTTCACTGCGGCGACATATGCTTATTACCGTTGTTGAAGCATACATAAGTTTGTTTCTTACATCTTTCTGGTGTTGTAGACTATTTTCTTTTGGCCCTCCAAGCAACGCTCCAATACAAATTTGGCATTTTATTTTTTTAACTAAAGAGTGGACGATATAACCTGCTATGTATTCAACCACCTTCATGCTAAATTCTGTGAAATAAATCTCTTCTTGCAATTCAACATCAAAATCGTCACTAGTTTCTGATATAGTATCTTGATCCTTGCGGCGTGTAGTAATATTAATACGATCTAAAGCAGATGTACATTGTAAAATCGAAATTTGATTAAGTGCTCCACAATTACCGGTTCCCGTATTCTTGATTTGGACATAAGTCAGTAATTTTTTATAGATGCTCTCAAATATTCGAGCGGTTGGGTTGTTGTTCGATCCGCCGTGGCTTCTAACACTGCCAAAAAAGTGCTCAAGGTGGTCCTGACTTATTTTGTGCAATGGCAAATACTTAATTGGGCATTCCTTATTAAGAACCAACTCCTGAATCAAATGTTTGGCGCTTTCAATGCAGATACAAAATCCCAGAAATCCGGTGTGTCGTGGAGTATCAATAAGTTTAACAGTTTTTTTATCATTTCCTTTTACCAATTCAGTAGAAAGTTTCAGGATTTCATGTTTCACCAAGTCTAATTTATGCGTTACGCAAGCAGCATTTTCTTCATTTACTGCTCTCTTGAAGTCATAACCATGAACATGCGAGTCTAAAATATCAAAAAGGTCATTCATCATTTTCAAAAAATCTATCGTACCCGTAGTTGCTTGAAATTGTGGAAAATGAAGCTGATTTTTACAAAAAATGAGAGCATCTGCGACACTCTTGCTGAAAATCTGAGTTGCTAGACTCACTTTCATTATTTTACATTTAAAAAATATATGAATAGCCCTCAACCGGTTCGCTAAATGGAAATGTTCCTCTGTCTGTAAATTATGTAAATTTACCAGATGTTGCCAAGATACACTTCTGGACACATCTTTTGGCCCACCTTGTATTTTCAGTTTCGTTTGGTCCTAGCTAAAATTTTATATTAGGTCGAGCAAAAAGTTTTTATGCAGTTTTGAACCTGGCACATTCACAATTTCATTAAATAGTCTTTTTTTGAATTTCGAACACAGATTTTAAAGAAACAAAAGACAATTTGGAGCCTGTTTGTTGATATCAAACAATCGAATACTAAGAAAACTTGGTTTTATTGGTTTACTTGGATTTAATTCTTGAAAAAGTGATTGATATCTTTGGTTTTGCAACAAACATTACTTATTCTTAACATTAAGGTGAGGTTCTATCAATAATCTATGGATACTTCACCTGAAGTCGCCGCCCAAGCTGTGGCACTTATTCAGGCCGGACACAGCCAAAGAAACGTGGGTGCTCAACTTAATTTAAGTCGATCTGCGGTCCGAAATGTTTATCGGAGGTACTTAGAGACTGGCGGCTTTGTTCGTCGCCAAGGAAGGCCACGATCTCGGGTCACAACTGAAAGGCAGGATCGATTCATCGTGACGACCACCTTGAGAAATCGTCACCTTACCTCCATTGAGATACAAAACCAACTTCGCGACTTCCACGGAGTATCTGTGAGCGCTCGAACTGTTCGGAGAAGGTTAAAAGAACGCGATATGGTACCACACAAGCCAGCTAATGGCCCCAAACTAACGCGAGCCCACCGAACAGCGCGCCTTCATTTCGCACGCAGTCATTTAAATTGGACACAGCAAGATTGGAGCCGTGTACTCTTTTCTGATGAGTCTAAAATTGTGTTACATGGCAATGATGGAAGGAAGAAGGTCTACCGACGTAAGGGAGAGCGTTTCGCACAATGCTGCTTTGAAGAGAGGGTTGCTTATGGCGGTGGCTCATGGACTGTCTGGGGCGGTATATCCGCGAGCGGCAAAACTCAACTTGAGGTTGTTACAGGACCACGGCTGCCAACATTAAATGCTGAAAGGTACATTCGTGAGTGCTTAGAACCTCGCGTGATACCATACGCGGACTATGTGGGCCCAAATTTCCTTTTTATGCATGATAATGCAAGAGCCCATGCGGCCGGCATCGTCAGGGAATATCTTCGGGATGTGAACATCACAGTTATGGACTGGCCAGCCAGAAGCCCAGACATGAACCCCATTGAGCACATGTGGGACGAGCTAAAAAGACGTGTTAGGGCTCGTCAGCCAGTTGCCCAGACGATGCAGGAGTTGAAAACTGCCATAGAAGAGGAATGGGAGATGATCCCTCAAAATTTCATAGAGCGGTTGATAAACTCTATGCCTAATCGTATGAGAGCTGTGGTAGATGCCCATGGAGGCAACACGCGTTATTAAATTAAACCTTTATTTGATAAAACATGTTTTTTATTCAAAAATCAATTGCCTTTAACAAGGCGCATATACGACTTGTTAGGCGTAGCTCCATGTCGTATGGTATTCTGAATTCAAATTTAAAACAATACGATCGAAAAAGATGGTAAAATGTATCAGGTTTAAAACTGCATCAACAGTTTTTGTTCAATCTAGCAACCATATTTCGGTAGGGGCCATCGAAACCTAAACTCTAAGGTGGGCCAATAGATGTGTCCAGAAGTGTATAATTTGACCATATTTATCTGAAAAGCTTCCGTAGAATTCAAGAGCATTCCTTACAAGTTTAATCATGTGTGCAGGATCTAAAAAAACTGCTACTTGCGTATCATTGCATGGATTTTTGAATGTAGTAATTAAGTTATTCGGATCTAAAGTACAGCCTAGTATTCTAGCCATAGACAAATTTGCAGGGCAACCATCGAAAGTTACGGCCACTACTCGGATACCAACTTCTTCAATCAAATGTATAGCTTGAGTGAGGAGAGACGCTTTTTGATTACTACTGATCCCTTTGATCAAGAAATAGCCAATGGGGATTTTAAAAGAAGCATTTACCGGAACCAGAAGAAAAACAAGCGCTTCTTTGGCTTCAAGTTGGCAATCCGATTCCAAAGCAGCTCCATAGTTAACATGGCCATAAAATCTTTTTCCATGAGGATGGTATTCAATGCCACTTTTAATTGCCATTTCGTCAAATATTATAGTGCCATAAATCTGGCTCCCTTGTTTTGCTACTACTTTAAGAGCATTAAGAGCTTCTTTAGTAAATCCGGGTTGTCCATCAACAGACTGGTACCATTTTCGAAGAGTGCTAGGACAAGGTAAACATGTGCTAAAAGTTTTTCTCACAAAATCATAAGCCTTGGAGGAGTAAAAATGTAATGTTATTGCAAATGCTCGGATTTCTGGCGAGTATTTTGTTTTTGGTATGTGTCCTGTCAAACATTTTTGCTGTTGTCTTTTAATCAATTCCTGGTTTTCTACACCGATACCTTTTAAAATATCTCCATTTTCTTGACTTAATAATGATTTTTTAGTAAGCGTATTTAAAATTTCTTGTAAACTTGCGACTTTCTTTTTCAATTTCCTTGTTTTGTCTTGAAGTCTCTTCACATCCTTTTTCTTTTTATTCAAACTATATATAAGATGATCTATGTGGCGTTTCATTTTTCGTTTTCTTGGTGTTAAATCTGCGTATTGTTCTTCAGGGGTCTTATAATTGTGTTCATCTAAACTCTGAAAAAATAGTTTTAAAAAATACAATTTTATAATTGCTTCATAGAAAATAGTATTAAACAGGATAATAATAAAGTTCACGAAAATTACCTTGCTTGTAGAAGGTTGATTCTCTACATTTCCTGATGAAGAATGTTGAGCTTGGACATTAGTTAAATCTGCTGATGGCGCCTGCAAAATTATCATATTTAGTAAGTAGATAATAAAAAAATGCACACTGACTGAATATATAAAAATTAAGATATTGATTATTTCGTTCTAAATTCTGTAAATTCCAAGTATTACAAATACATAATTATGATCAGTTACGGATAATTACAGAAAAAGGCAAGATTAAAATAATAATCATTGTTATTTGTGAATATTACCGTGCTTTTAGAAGATTCATTCTTATCTTTTAATAGAGACGATTGATCTTGGGTGTTTTTTGAATCATCTGGAAGTGTCTGTAAAAAATAAATGTTTTCACAAAAAGTGAATGATTAACCCATGTAAAGGTAAGTAATACACTATTTATAAAAATACCTACCAGAGCAGATAAATATAAAGTAGGCACTGATGACCTATATAATCGGCGTCTATTATTTTTTAAACTTTCATAGCAATCTGTCGTGAAATGCCTAGAACATACGACACTAGATTTTGTTGGAAAAAAATTGTCTCTATGTGTAGCTTTAATCCAAATTTCTTTCTTCTCGGTGTCATCGTTGGGAAACCTGCAAATTTTAAAACAAATTAAAAAAAAAAAAAAAATTTAAGGCAAATATCTATATTTTAAACTAGCTGTGCCCCGCGACTTCGTTCGCGACTCGCGTAGAAGTCGTAAGATACTAGCAGCCATATTTTAATAAAACTCCCTCGTTCGCGACCCGCGGTTTTTGTTCACGATTTCATGGCGCGGAACCCTAATCTTTTTCTAAAATAAAAACAGCCTACGTTATTCCTTATAATATCAGCTATCTGCCAGTGAAAATCCCGTCAAAATCAGTCCAGCCGTTTCGGAGATTTGCCGGAAAACAGACATACAGACAAAAATCTTACATTTTTTTTTGTTATAAGTACCGTATATACTTTTATAAAAATTACATTTAGTAAAAAGCTATTATTTTGACATTACAAACAGACACTTAAATTTTATTTATTTGTATTGATTATATCGATAAAAACGTCGCGATGCTGCGAACAGCACTATCGAGAAAAAAAGAGACAACTGCTAATGAACAAATGAGTGTACCAGAAAGAGACAGCAACACGAACATTCCAGAACTTAAAATATTTTTAATTTTTAATCAAATTGAATAAATGGAGTAGAAAACCACTTACCTGTGAAATGTTATCCCATCTTTTGTGTAACTTGAAGTAGTAGTACACTTTCCACACCATTTAATGGCACAACTAGGCATTACTTTTCGTTTTATTTGTCTTAAAAACGGGAGCGCGTGATGTTCGTACGCAAGCCTACAATTGCTGCGACTGACGAAAATTCCGCCGCATACCCTTGATATAGCGTATGTTTAGTGACCACGGTAGCCTCCGCACGCGCTCTCCACTGGTTTTGTGCTCCGTGGGAAAAAAGTATAGATAACATCAACAAGTTCCACTACTTACGCTCATCACTTAATGGCAGCGCAGCGCTAGTTATTAAAAGTTTAGATTTCAGAGGGGATAACTACGACAATGCATGGCAGTTGTTGTGTGACAGGTACGATAACAAGCAATTATTAATAAATAATCACATTCAAGCTGTATTTACTGTAGAACCACTACAAAAAGAGAGTAGTCAGGGCTTACGTCAGATTATTGATGTCACTAGCAAGAACCTACGGTCACTGGCAACACTAGGCCTGTTAGTGCAGCATTGGGGTGAAATAATCATACATTTAATGGCATCAAAATTAGATCCGGTTACTAGTAGACAGTGGGAAGAGCATAGGAACACTCAGACTGAGTATCCATCTTTAGACATGTTCACTAAATTTATTTCTAACCGCTGCAATCTTCTAGAAACGCTTGAGGAGGCTAAGAGTTTGAAGCCGAAGCCAGAGTCATCGCACAGTAAGCCAAAGAGTTTCTCTGTATCAACAAGTAAGGGTAAATTTAATGTTTCGTGTCCCCTGTGTAAACAGAGTCACTACATATTTAGTTGTGATCAATTTAAGGAGCTTGCAATCGCTACACGCTTATCTAAAGCTAAGGAGTTTAAGCTTTGTTTGAATTGTTTGCGCCCAGGTCATTTGGAGGCTTCTTGTCCACTTGGTCACTGCAAGTATTGCAAGAAAAGACACAATACAATGTTGCATTCTCATGACAATGATCCTAGCTCTAGTAAGGAGCACATAGCTTTAGCAGGCACTAATCATGAATTTTCAACTCGTCATGTATTGCTTTCCACAGCATTGGTACGGGTCACGGACCATTCCGGGACGCCGCACAGCGCCAGAGTCTTGCTTGACAATGGAAGCACGGCAAATTTTGTTACCAAGGGCCTTTGTGGTAAGCTACGTTTACCTATCCGTAGTGTAAGCTCACACGTTGCAGGCATAAACAGTCAAGTGTCTACCATTACGCAATCTTGTGCTTTACATTTACAGTCGTGTGATGGGACATATGATATTGACATTGATTGTTTTGTCTTGCCCAATATAACCACTCATATACCTCATACATACATAGACTTATCTAACTTGCAGCTACCAGCAGGTGTAAGTCTGGCTGATCCATCTTTCAATGTCCCTTCCTCCATTGACATACTTGTTGGAGCCGACATCTTTTGGAGCGTGATTGGTCGCAACCGTATACGCTTAGGTCGACATATGCCGGCGCTCTACGAGACTAAGCTCGGATGGCTTATATCAGGGGCCATATCTCAACCTAGCACAGCAATCTCATCAGTGTGCATGTTCGCGCATGACAAGCACACCACACAAGTACAAGAAACCATGGATCTGTCGAGATTCTGGGAACTTGACTCCATCTCACCTAAGTTCAATTACACGTCCGAAGAGCGAGCATGTGAACAGAACTACATGAACACTACTAGGCGTAATGCCGATGGCCGTTTCATAGTCACCATTCCCTTAAAGGAGTCCCCTGAAGCATTGGGGAACTCCTTTGAGATGGCTAAACGTCGCTTTCTGTCATTAGAGCGCAGACTTGATAGAGACCCAATACTTAAGCATCGCTACGTAGAGTTCTTGCAGGAGTATGAAGCATTAGGTCATATGAGCGAAGTGTCTCAACCTTCTTCATCAAATGCATATTACCTTCCACATCATGGTGTTTTCAGAGAGTCCAGTACAACGACCAAGCTTCGAGTTGTCTTCGACGCATCAGCCGTCACAACTTCTGGTAAGTCGTTCAACGACATTCAAGGCATAGGACCTGTAGTTCAGGATGACTTAATATCCATATTGTTGAGGTTTCGCCAGCATAAATACGTCATATCGTCAGATATCGAAAAATTCTTTCGACAAATCGAAGTTGACGAATCGCAGCGATCTCTGCAACGAATATTATGGCGCTCTGATCCATCATTACCTCTTAAAACTTATACATTAAACACCGTTACTTACGGAACAGCATCCGCTCCGTTCATTAGTACACGATGTTTGTCTCAGTTGGCAAAGGAGACAACGCACACACGTACACAACACTCTATACAACACGATTTCTACGTCGACGATTATCTGTCCGGAGATGACTCTATAGAGAGCACTATAGAACTGTGTAGAGATGTCATCAGCATACTTAAAACTGCACAACTCAATCTTCGGAAGTGGCAGTCCAACAATGCACAAATACTTCATGCAGTCACTTCAGATACACTTGATTCGTCCACTCACACCACATCCACAACAATACATACGGACACACATAACACAGTCAGCTTGAGTGTTGATGAACCAAGTAAAACGCTTGGTCTTAATTGGCATTGTCATACTGACTGTCTTACATTCTCGATTCATATACCTAAACATACAGATACTGCAATCACAAAACGACACATACTTTCCACAATAGCGCAAGTATTCGATCCACTGGGTCTTGTCTCGCCATGTATTATCGAGGTCAAGATAATATTGCAGAAGCTATGGATAGACAAGTGTGCATGGGATGACGAGGTTAATGTGGACATTAAAAAGTTATGGTTGAAGTTCACACAGACTTTACCACAGCTTAATCTTCTTAGCATACCACGCTGGGTGGTGTGTGATAGCCCTTTAACCGTGGAAGTACATATTTTTACGGATGCGTCAGAAAAGGCATACGGAGCTTGCGTATACATTCGTTCTATAGCTGGTAATGGATCCGTCCGTACACATCTGCTAACGTCCAAAAGTAAAGTTGCACCAATCAAGTGGACTACAATCCCAAGGCTAGAGCTTTGTGGTGCCTTATTAGGAACCAGGTTGTGTGCAAAAGTGCTAGAATCGTTGTCACTAAAACCTGACAAATGCATATTTTGGTGTGATTCAATGATTGTCTTAGGTTGGCTGTCTGCTTCACCTGCCACGCTTAAGCCGTTTGTCAGGAATCGAGTTTCGGAGATACGGGAAGGCTTTGGTACTTATACCTGGCGCTATGTGCCGTCCAAGGACAACCCTGCAGATCTCGTCTCCCGTGGTCTGAGCGCTGACCTCATAGGTCAGTCTTCCATGTGGTGGTCAGGGCCTTCATTCTTGCTTACTGACCCAGCTCTTTGGCCTTCAACGCCTAACACAGATGTGAACACAGTACTACCTGAACTATTGAAATCACATTCCATTAACATAAATAATCAATCATTACCTATCACTAATCCTAATATAAATATACATGATAATTTATTTCAAACTTTAATTAATAATTCATCTAATTATTCACATTTACAACGTCTATTAGCTTACGTATTTAGATTCATTAATCGTTCTAAAGGGGTACATAGTCATAGTGTCACTCTTGCTAATTCAGAGTTGTCCTACAGCACTGATTTCATAATTAAAACAGTTCAGAGGGAGATGTTTCCTGAAGAGTACGAGTTACTTTCATCAGGTAAACCCTTACCAAATAAAAATCGTCTTAAGAAACTATCGCCCTTTATCGAGTCTGGTATTATACGAGTTGGAGGCAGATTAGGTAATTCTTGCTATGATTATAATGTCAGGCACCCTATCATTATCTGCAGCAAGCATAACTTTGCTAAACTCATTTTTAATACTTATCACTTACGTCTATTACATGCTGGTCCACAGCTACTCTTGGCCACAATTAGACATGAGTATTGGCCTTTGGGTGGAAGAAGCCTTGCCAAATCAACTGTACATACGTGTGTAAAGTGTCAGCGATTCAACGGTAGAACAGTTCAACCCATCATGGGTAATTTACCTAAGGAACGAGTTCAGTTAGAGTTTCCTTTCTTAGAGACTGGCACAGACTATGCCGGACCCATCCTCCTAGCCGACCGCAAAGGTAGAGGATGTAGACTGATTAAATCATACATATGTGTTTTTGTTTGTCTGGGCGGTTCATCTGGAGCTTGTCTCAGATCTAACAAAACATGCTTTCATTGCAGCACTGAACAGGTTTATTGCTCGTCGTGGTAAACCAAAGACCATTTATTCCGACAATGGTACAACCTTTATTGGCACCTGCAACGAAATAGCTGACATATTGAAACAGGATTTTTCTTCAGAAATGGCAGATACAGGTATCAATTTTAGCTTTATTCCGGCATATACCCCACACTTCGGTGGCTTATGGGAGTCTGCCGTAAAATCCATAAAACATCACCTGAGGCGTATATTAGGCTTCGCACATCTCACTTACGAAGAGATGTCTACGTGTCTGGTTCAGGTTGAAGCAATACTAAACTCTCGTCCTCTCACTCCTCTCTCCACTGATCCATCAGACCTATACCCTTTAACTCCTGCTTATTTCCTTATTGGGAGATCTCTCACATCCCTGCCGCATCCGCAAGTTACCAACCAGAACATCTCCAGCCTGAAGCGTTTCCAGCGTATCGAGCATCTAAAGCAACAGTTCTGGAACAGATTCTCTAACGAGTACATTTCCTGCCTCCAACAGAGAACCAAGTGGACGGACTCCGATGGGGTGCTTGAAGAGGGAGCCATGGTGGTACTCAAGGAGAGACAGTCACCGCCACTGATGTGGCCACTCGGTCGTATCGTACGTCTCATACCTGGGAGGGACGGAATAAGCAGAGTCGCAGACGTAAGGACCAAAAGGGGAATAGTCCGGCGTGCTTACAACACCATCTGTCCTCTTCCAGTATGACCATTGAACACAAGTCTTCAACGCCGGGAGCATGTCGAGAACATCACGCCGCGCCGGGCGACTGCGGGCGGAGGCTGCGGTCGCGGAGGGGCCCTCGAGCAGCGGGCGCGCACCGGCCGGCTCGCCACTGCGTCATCGTCCGTGCTACTGAGCGGCCACGTACTCATATACATAAATCACTCGCCATAGTCAGTCTATTGTCCGTTTGTACTTGTTTTCCCCTAAGAATATCAATAATACAGTCCACCATTGTCGAAAGTTATACGAGTTTGATTTCGTCCTCATAACACCAGGAGGATATTCCCAATCTTCTTCAGGTGCACACCCCTACACCATGAAACTGGTATACAATGCCTTAATCCGGAGTGTTCTGGACTATGGATCTTTTCTTTTAATTCCCTGCAACAAGGGTGCTTTGGTAAGGTTGGACAGAATTCAAGCTAAGTGTCTACGGATCATATCGGGATGTATGAAGTCCTCACCAATTAACGCATTGCAGGTAGAGTGTGCAGAACCACCATTGGCCTTGAGAAGACAATATCTAGCATCGAGATTTTGGGCTAGAGTAATTATCAAATCCTCCCACCCTCTTGTTCAAAAAGTGGACGACTTGGATGTTGTATGCCGAAGTTCCAATTATTGGAACCATAAAGAAGCCCCGCCCCTTTGTTTATAAAATCTTTCCGTTATTATAAAAATTTAGATTCCCCCATCATTCAGTTTCCGAAACTTCCTATTTTCAGTTTTGACTATGATTTCTTATATGTTTTAAACCAGATATTTTCTACAATATTGGCATATCGAAAAGGTCTCCTTCGGCGGACTCTATTTTCAATGCGGCGGTTGATGAGCGATGGCATAATTTCGAGATTTTTCACGGACGCCTCCAAATTATCAGATGCAAGTTGCACTGGTGCTGCGGTATACTACCAAAACTCCAAAAAGTTTTAAAATTCAAATGCCCTGTACAAACATCAGTATTTACGGGTGAGTGCGTGGCCATATTGGAAGCATGTTTATTTATAGAGGCTCATAGCATAAGTTTTGGTGTTATCTTCACAGACTCGCTTAGTTGCTTGCAAGCTTTGGAGCAGAATCCTTTGAAGAGTAAACTATATAGTCCAATCTTGCTTCAAATCAAAAAGTCTCTTTCCGCTTGTGCCAGGAATCACAAAACCGTACACTTGGTTTGGATTCCAAGCCATTGTGGCATAAGAGGAAATGATTATGTTGATGCTATTGCTAAAGATGCAGTTACGTCCCAAGCCGTTGATCTTAAACATTTTCAATGTCAGGGATACGATTTGCTGAGCCTTCCCAGAAAGAGCTTGCTAACCTCATGGCAGGTACAGTGGCAAAATTCATGTAAACGTAAAGGGGCTTTTTATCACGCAATACAGCCTAATGTTACACCCAAGCCTTGGTTTTACCCATATAAAAAAATATCCAAGAAAGTAATATCTATTCTTTGTTCGTCTCCGTATAGGTCATTGTTGTTCTCCGGTTTTTCTTCACAAAATCCGGGTCAGAGACTCATCGCTCTGCGAAAGTGGGTTGGATGAAGGTACTTTGGAGCACATCTTTTTTAACTGCTCCAATAATAACCCAGCCCACGACTTGTATAGCTATCTCCCTAAATTAAAGATCCCTGTCCCAACGAACTTTCCATCCTTACTAACACATTCTTCCCCAAAGCTCCTTCAAGCTTTAATGTTTTTTATCCGTGTCAATGACATCAAACTATAATGATTTTTGTGCGGTTTGTGGTCGTCTATGTCAATGTCTATGAACTTATTTATTTAACTAACAATATTCTTCTGTTTCTATCAGCGTACTAATACTTGTCAACAAGTTTCACATTAAATTCAATTATTAATGAATTAGTATTGGATTTGGGTATGTTTTTTTTTTTTCTTTTTGCACGTTTTCCCACAACACATCTGACATTGGCAGAATTGTCGACATCGGCACCATTGCCATAGACAAAAGATAGATAGATAGACATATTTTTGAATTCTGTTCATGAAATCGTTTCAAATGCAAAAATTGTTTGCAGGTTATAATATCGTATGAGATATTTTTGTTGAAAATGCCGCGCAGATTATCAACTGAGGAATTGCGACGTGTACTGGAAGAAAGTGACTTTGAATTGAGTGATGATGACACGGATTCGAACGGCGGTAATAGCGATGTACATAACGAGCCAGATTCTGATATTTCGGATCAAGAACCGAGTATTTTTGCTGATGACGATGTCAATGATCCTGATTTTGATCCAGGTGAGATTTCCCGTTCAAACATTGTAACCGAGAACTTTGTGTAGAGACTCGCCAGCTGATAATTCATCCGATATCGTCATAAATTCACCTCGGCCAGAAACTAGCAGAAGGCGGACTGCTGGTGAGATTATGCGGCTTACTCCGCAAGAAATAAATAATATAGATAGAGAAAATGGCTGGAGTCAGGAAATACTACCACTATCACGTCAACCTTATAACAGTAGCCCAACACTTCATATTCAAGGCGAACAATCTGTTGTATCCATTTATCGACGTATATTGACCAATGAAGTGTTAGATCTTATGGTCACTGAAACAAATCTGTACGCTTCTCAACTGAAACAGAACGTCAACATCTCAGTTCATAGCCGCATGACTCGGTGGACAGACGTTACACGCGAAGAAATGATGAAATTTATTGCCTTGTACATGTTGATGGGTATTGTGAAATTTCCGACGTTTGAATCATATTGGAAACTAGACGCGATTTACTACCATCCAATATTTCACAACGTAAACATGTCGTATAATCGCTTCTCATCAATATTACGTTGCTAGCACTTTACTGATAATGAAGCTCCGAGGGATCGAAACGAACGTCTGTACAAAATAAAACCACTTTTGGACCTTGTTATCAACAACTGGAAGAGCTTACTAACACCTGATGAATGTATCGTCATTGACGAGTCGATGATGCCGTTTAGAGGGAGGATATCTTTCCGTCAATACAACCCATCAAAAGCTCACAAATACGGCTTGAAAATCTATAAACTCTGCACAGAAGAGGGTTTTGTCTGGAACTATGATATTTACGTAGGTCGCGACCCCGAGATTGCTGATTTGGATAAGCCAGGGAGTGTCGTAGTTCAGTTATGTGATGGTCTTCTAGAAGCTGGACGGATAATTGTGTGTGACAACTATTACAATACCTTAGGATTAGCAAAATATTTACAGCAGCGTAAGACAGACTTATGCGGCACTCTACGGGTAAATAGAAAAGAACTTCCATGGGCAATAAGATCGAAAAAAATGGGCCCTAAAAAAGGTGAAGTAGTTGCTCGTCAGAAGGACAATATAACAGTGATGAAATGGAGAGACAAACGCGACGTTGCAATGATTTCAACATGCCATGACGCTAGTATGCAAATGTCTTCGGGATATCAACCAAAATTGAAGCCGAAAGCCGTGCTCTATTACAACGAGCGAAAGAAGGGCATAGATGTATCTGATCAGCTTTCAAGTTATTATGACCCTAAAAGAAAGTCTCTGGCATGGTACAAAAAGATCGCTTTAGATGTTTTGATTTGTGCATCAGTAACAAACGCTACGCTTTTGTATCAGAAACTACATTCAACTACTAACAGAAAATTACGTAAAACGGTACTACAGACGCAGCAAGAAATTATTAGAGAGTTCTTGTTATTGAACAATGCATCCGATGCGAGTGCAAATACATTGACTAATAGTCCAAGACCGTATACTAGCTCGATCGCAAGTCAGCACTTTCTAACTAAAATTCCGCGGAAAGAGGACAATAAAATTGTCCGAAAACGATGCCATGGATGCTACGAAGACTTGCGAAAAGAAGGTACAAACTGGCAAATTGCTGCAAAAAGAGTAAAACGAGTGGATACTGAGTGTTTGCAATGCAAAAAATCGTTTTGTTTATGCTGTTTCCAAGACAAACATAATAAGACATAGTTCAGAAGTAATTTGTAATTTCTTAGAAAAATAAAAATATTTTTTCGTACGTCCCGGCGTTTTTCTTTACTTTATGATCGTACCAGTACGTCCAATGCAGAAACAGTAAAGTTCCAGCACGTCCAGTGGAATTATTCAATTTAGAAGTTGTATGTGTCTCCTGACGCACATATGGCTCAGGAACGTATTAGGGCTTTTCAAGTGCACGTTTCCTGAACCATATGTGGCTCAGTGGACAGTGAACGTGTTAACAACCTCGCAGTTACTCTAAAAAATATTACTTTTTAGAGTAACTGCGAGGTTCTTGTAGGTTGCTAGTCATAATTCTAGAAACTCAGACCACTTGGCTGGCTTGCTTACTGGCTTGGCTTGGCTTGACTTTCAGATCACTTGGCTATGCTGAGTGCATTTTTAGCTTCTACTCTTTTTAAAAGCATTCATTAGGTACTTAAGATGTGTAAGTCTTTCAACTCCAAGCATAAAGTAAAGCTCTGCGCTAAACGTCTAGGCCTCAAAAGTAGGGAAGACACCCCTATATTTGTATCCGAACAGCTCACGGCAAAAGGCTCAAGACTACACTTCCTCGCACGCGACCTCGCTAAATCAAAGGGATACAAGTACTGCTGGACCGTTTATGGTAAAGTTTATGTTAAGAGACATGACGAATCACCTACATACATAATTAGTAGGGAGTCCCAAATACAAAGCTTAATGCAAGAAGCGTGACTACTGTTCTGCCCACCAGAGACTAAAGAGCAGTAACAGCCCTTTTGTGATTTTTCGTTTTATTAGTGATTCTGAAAGCGGGTTTCTTAAGCTTTCTATTGAATTAACTTACTTATTTCTAAGACTATTAGAATGGTTTTTATTTAACAGTTTTCACTTACTGCAAACGAAAAAAATTAACAATTTGGCGTGATTTCCCAACTAAAATACAGTATAAATTATACTGCAGATTAAATTTTAAGGTTTCATAACTAAAATGCAGTAAGCAATATAATTTTACAGTTCTTTAGATAGTTTTATATTTCTGGAAAAAAATTTAAAAAAAAATTAATACGCAGTAAAATTTACCGCCATACAAGCTATTTTTACTGCAAATTAAGAAAATACAATTTATTGTCACGAACTCCCAACTAAAATGCAGTAAAATCAAAGCTTGTCGCATTTTAGTTGTGAATACTTAACATTCTTTTATCATTATAAACTGACTAACACGCAGTAAAATACAGCATTACTGCAGATTAGTTTGGATAGCATAATGACACAGATATGATTATTCCTAGCTAAAGTGCAGTTAATGTTTTAAATACTGCATTTTAATTGGGATCAAGTTTAACAAATTATAGTAAATTAAACTAATTTAAACGCAGTATCAAGCTGATACTGCATTTTAGTCGGTTTGAATAGATAAAACTTTATTTGTGAGACAGAGTGTGCAAAGGATTTACTGCTAGATTGCATGCGATTTGACTTAATTAATCAGTCGCTCCAGTGAACCGTGCCAGTGTGGACGTGCCCGTCGGCGTCGCTCGCACTGCTTACGTTTTTTTGGCGACAGGATTTGGCGGGTAAGATTACATAATTATATTACTTAAGTTTATTATGATTAATAAAACTTTTATAGTATTAAGACGTACTTTAAACAGATACTTTAACTAATAGGTTATTTTCTATCCTTACATAAAATGTTTCGTGTGTTGAATAACTATCATTTGTTTGTGTTTGGATGGTTTTCTATTTATGTATTATAAGTATTTATTGACTTTAAAAAGTAGTATCTATGTACCTATATCAATCAGTAGGCCAATTATTCTCGTAACTCGTAACTAATGGTAACCTATGGTTTGACTTTTAACGAACTGAGTTAGAATTGAGATTATATTTTGAATAGACTAAAAATAGATAGGGTAGGTATTCACCTAACCATACATTAATACAGTTCAGTGTCGCTATGATCTCATTCTAAATTCAAATTATTCTAGGTACCTGTCTACAATCTCATTGCAAACTTAACGGCCATACACTTGCGTCAAATTTATGTTTGGTTGATATACCGTTTTGCCGTTTTAGCATTTTAATCAAGTTTCAGTCCATTTTCGATTTCAAAATAATTTAAAACTTTATTATAAATGTAAATTAAAATTAGTTTTAATGTACCTATACTAGTCAGTAAGTACTTACCAATTCTCGTTTATCTTTCTGTGCAGGTTCATCAATATGAATGTGAGATCAAAACAAATTATGTCACTGCTAAGCAATTTGGAAAATGACGTCTTACCACCGGATAGAATGATATCGCAGCTACCTCATCACGATAACAATGACTCGCCTCCAAAAGCAATATTAAGGGATGTGCATAAAAACAACGACTCTGTCGTCCAAAATATTGATTTGAGCAAAATCTCTGAAGCAACACAACACCACTCCATAAATCTGCCAGAAGCTCACCAGGACAGCTTAATTAGTAATCTCGTGGATACAGCGACCTTTGATCTTTTATGTAATGAAACGCTGCCTTCAACATCATTCTGTGATTCATTCATAGAAGATTCAGATGATTCTGTAAAAGATAAAAACTATGTTCCTGAGCCATCTTCAACATCGTCGAGTTTAAGAGATTTAGATATCACAAACGATCCAGCAGAAATTCAGGTCAACAATGTCAATACCCAGCCAGCACAATTACCTGTTGTGAAAATACGGAATAAGTCATGTAGGAAACGTAAAAGTGAACTTCAATATGCCAAAAACATACAGAAATATCCGGTGCGAGAACCCTGTCAAAAGGGGGATGGGCAAAAATGTATGTGCTCCGTCCCCACCCATCAACAACAATGAAATGTAGCTCAATTGATAGGTCTTGGCAAGATGATATTTTTTTACTATGGCGACATTGCCCAAATGCATGGGGTTCTCATGGTATCTACGTTTAAACAAATATCTCGTTGACGTATTTATTGATGAATAATTCCAAAATATCTATCATTAGTGCACAGCGGCGGGCAGCGCATGCAAATAAAGATAACCGGTTACAAAATAACCCCCGGGAGCGGGGGCGGGGAGCGCTCCCCAACCCACGCTCTTGCGCAGGTAGTCGCCCGAACCTTAGTCACAGTCAGTTCACTGCAGTGTACGTTCACGTGTTATTTCTTTCTATGTTATCGGTATTTACTTTACAACTACGACCCCTTTTTGTTTACTGGACTGATTAATAGCTTTTCGATTGAACCTGGCACGATAAAGGACTTTGTGATAACTGGATTGCATACTGTGTATTATGGAAACTGGACGGCGGTGTATTATGTGTCCGCGATCTGTTTTGCGACAAAGGCGGCACGTTCTACAAGAGGCGTTAATTGAAAGTGAACCTGAATTAGTTAACCATATTTCACAAAATGCGCAGATACAGGTAAATAACATCTTTTATTATATATTTAAATAATAAATATAACTGATATGTACTTAATTCAAACTGATAAGTGTTTTTCACTGCAAAATATTTATAATAATGTAGACCCTCCTGTGCCACACCTACAATATGTACATTGATTGCCATTTTATACTTGGGACTACACTTTCGGCGAATACTTACACCTATTTATCTAGCCCTAAACTAAACAGAGCTTGTACTATGAGTATTATACTATATAACAAAACGCTTACCTACATTAATACATAATTATTATTTGAATATGTATAGAAAACAATAATAAATGATAAATTCTTTATTTAAATAAAAACGCACAGTACAAAAAATATATGCACATAGGTAGGGGCTGCAAAGTTATTTATTATAACTGTGTTACAGCCGCTAACACCCACCTCCTAATGAAGTATTAGAAAAAATCGACCCGTATTACAAATATACACGGTGACATTTGAATCACAGTTTTGCTAGAACCAACGTTGTTCAGACCATGGTTTACTACCAATGTATAGCATCAAATAAAAAAAAATACGTCATTGGTTTTTGAAAAAACACAAAAAAGACATAGTTAAAAAAGTCGGGATTATCGTTACTCCCTACAACACAAACACCGCGCTCGCGTGCGCTTCATAGTATCGGCGTTTTACCTGAAATAAAACGCTTATTAAACTACTTACCTTATTCGAAGCATAATTAAACTATTGAGATAGGCTGAACCATGTTTCCTGTGCCTTTTTTCCTTACGTTTCTAGCGATATAGCTCTGTCTCGCTCTCATGACGTCACCAGGTCAGAGAGGGGAGCGCATTTTTGAGCTCGCGCGCTCGGTCTTGTTCATTGGATGATTGACTATGTCACCTGGCAGAAATTAATATTATGCTTCGAATAAGGTAAGTAGTTTAATAAGCGTTTTATTTCAGGTAAAACGCCGATATTAAACCACTTGACCGTTATTCGAAGCATAATTAAACTATTGAGATATTGTCTGTTATCGCCTGGTGACGCTCATGACGAACGCCAATGTGTAGGGAAAGATCAAGAAAAAAGAAAAGATGTGTTTGAAAATATTCAACAAAATATCAATAAATCAACATAATTCACTATGAGACAGGTTTAAAAAGAGCAGTAATGCTGTCACTCGTAGAAGAGCCCGAAACCTGTCGTTTATAAAATCGATTAAAAGTGTTTGAGGACCTCCAATTTCCCCGAGCCATAATATCTTCCATGGGGAAGTTGTCCAACCAATTCTTGGAAGCAACAGCGGAAGGGACACTTTCAGGAGTAGCAACAATACCTGCCTGACGCATCAGAGCTTTAATCCAGCCTGCAATAACAGTTCGTGAGGCGGCACGAGCTGTACCTCTCGTGGTGACAAACAAGTTAGGACAGTCTAGTGGAAAGCAGTGATACAGTTTGTTCAACCCAGTATACGGGGTCCAAATTATCGTTATCGGTCATAAGGAGTATCAAGTCATGAATACGCCTACCAGAACAGAGTACTAAGAGGGCAGCGGCTTGACTCGAAACATCAAAAATGTAGTCATGATTTATTGTTCTAACGCCAAGAAAACATACAAAATCATCAATATTCCACACGGGTAACTTAGAAACAATTGGTTTTTGATTGAAATCGAATTCAAAATATGTTACACCAAAGCATGATTACTTAGAACACCTGAATCATTTACATTATTACAAAGGGTGGAGACCACAGACTTGTGTAACAATATTGTATTATAAGACAGTTTATGTTTTATATGCAGATCAGCCAGAAAACGAGCTAGGTCAGATCCTGAGGGATTCTTAGGGCTAATATGACTACACCACGAAACCCAGCGGTTCCATGCAGGTTTGCAAGTTCTTAGGGTAGAATCGCGCCAAGAACTTTTCAAAAGATATATCTGAGAATTATTCCACTTACCTAAATGATGTGTCCACCCCCACATTTCCAAACATCCAACACTAGATCCTGGACGCGAGGAGGTGGCAGTCCCGTTGTCACATCGATCAATACTTTGTTCAGGTTCTGTATTGTGAACGGTGGGGCCAGAGCCCGGGCTTTGAGACCTCCGCGCCAAAAGACTTTCTCCCATCGCAGTGCTACTATCAAGTAAATTCCCGATGCCCGATTGAGGAAGCTCAAAAACCCTGGGAATCAGGAACGGGGGTGCGAACACCCATGCCAGATCGAATTTCCAAGTAATCGAGAATGCATCGTGGGCTACAGCTTGTTTGTCGTTCTGATCTTTCGACACGTAATGAGGGACTACGTGAGCGTTGCTGGAGGCAAACAGGTCCACTTGGGGAATTCCCTATTTTAAGAATATTATCTTGGTAATCTCGGGTATCAGATGCCATTCGGGGACCTGGCGAAACCGCGATAGGTGATCGGCATGGTTGTTGTACCTCCCCGGAATGTGGTACACATTGATATGAATTTGGTACTGATCTATCAAACAAAACAGGTTGTAAGTTATGTCCATCAATCGCGAGGATTTGGTTACCCCTGCGTGACGGAGATACGCTACTACCCTGCGATTGTCGCATTATATGGTGACCGTAGATTGACTCAGATACACGGGATGACTTTGAAAAACCTTCAATATTGCCAACATTTCTTTTACGTTGCAGTGACAATTCTTCTCGTTCTGGGACCACGTTCCCCATAGAGACTGGTTGTCCATCTGGGCCCCCCAGCCTAAGTCGGAGGCGTCCGTTTTAGTCGCTGGTGCGTGGTGTAGAATTGACGGATGTTGCAAATTGTGGCTCTACCATTGTAGGTCGCCTATTGCATCTGCAGGTACAGTGTATACCTTGACAGAATTGTCCAATTGTAGTGTGTTTAGGAATTTCAATAGAGCTCGATAGTGCAATCTCCCTCTTTGGACAACAAAACTCGCAAAGTTTAGTGCTCCTATTACGCTTTGCAACTTCTTTAGGTTTGTCTTCCGCAAATCTACGATTTCGCGAATCTTCGCTAGTAATGAGGGTACTTTTTCCCTTGGCAGACGTTTAAGGTTTAGCCAAGGATCCCACAGTACTCCTAGGTAAACCAGGGATTTCTTTGGTGTTAGGATAGATTTTTCGAAATTTATTTGCCAACCCAGATATTTTAATGTTTTTACGAGAAGACTTACATGGCCTGCGAGAACTACTGGGTCTTGGTGAGCCAAAAGAAAATCGTCGAAAAATACTAATATTCTCACACCTTGGCTTCTCATAATTTGGGCAATCCAATTTGTCAAGCTGGCAAAAGTTTTTGGTGAAAATCTGGTGCTTGCATTTCCTTCCAATGATCGACGAAATTCGATAACTGACCGGCTTGAAATATTTTCATGTCAATATTTACTTCTCTTGGCATTTAAGCCTGAAGGTGATGACCTTCGCTTATTTCCGCCACGTTTATGAGCGTAGTATCTTTGGGTTTGTTTTGCCCCGCGGGAGCGAAAGGAAAAAAGAAATACGCATGTGCTGGTCCTTGCGAAGGACACTGTATATTATGCTGCAAAAAGCCACACTGCAAGGAGACGTTACAGTTCTGACAGCCTTGTGAATGCATGCTTGAGTTATAGTTCTTACCCTGCGAGGGTGGAACTGAATATTGCCCCTGCAAGGGACGTATATACGCATGTGCTGGTCCTTGCGAAGGACACTGTATATTATGCTGCAAAAAGCCACCCTGCGAGGGGACGTTACAGTTCTGACAGCCTTGTGAAGGCATGCTTGAGTTATAGTTCTTACCCTGCGAGGGTGGAACTAAATATTGCCCCTGCGAGGGACGTATATACGCATGTGCTGGTCCTTGCGAAGGACACTGTATATTATGCTGCAATAAGCCACCCTGCGAGGGGACGTTACAGTTCTGACAGCCTTGTGAAGGTATGCTTGAGTTATAGTTTTTACCCTGCGAGGGTGGAACTGAATATTGCCCCTGCGAGGGACGTATATACGCATGTGCTGGTCCTTGCGAAGGACACTGTATATTATGCTGCAAAAAGCCACCCTGCGAGGGGACGTTACAGTTCTTACAGCCTTGTGAAGGCATGCTTGAGTTATAGTTCTTACCCTGCGAGGGTGGAAATGAATATTGCCCGTGCGAGGGACGTATGAGCCATTTTCCAACTTGCGAAGTTGAGGTATTACCATAAGCCGATTTTGTAGATGTACCAGCCGATCTAGAAGCAGGCCAGAAGGCTTTTTTGATACCGCCAGCTTTTTCTAATGCAACAACTAACTGCTCAGAATTGAATAAGCTAACCTCAGATGGAGGTATTTTCTTTATTGCCGCTTTTATTAAGGGATCGCGAACTGCATTAGTTATGCTGTCTCTGCGCATCTGTATAGATTCAGCACTATGGCCGCAAATCATTTGCAACAGGTCTGCCGAAACCTTGCTGAACTCACCCGAAGTGAAGATGTCATTCAGCTTTTTTATAGCCTCGAAGTTAATTCTCTCTGGTCTCGGACCCATGTCAAAAAAGCACAAAGTTCCTTCACCTTTTATTTTAAAATACCGTTTAACGAAGCATAGGCCCTCTCCGAGTAACTTAAGTGTTTTAGTGTGTCATAGGGTCTGATCTCCTCGTTTGCCTCGAGTTCGACGAAACCCGGGCTATGGTTATACGATTTAAAACTGAATTTCTCTTAAAATTTTCAAGTAACGCTCGTCTGTCTTTGGAACAGCCGGTTCCTTAAGCTTAGTTTCAACATCTAAATGATTTATAAGACTACTACCCTCCAGTTCTAAATCATCCTCCGTGAAAAGGGAAAGGGCGTCGTCGGGCAGCGGTATACTATTATTTATATTATGTTTCACTTTACGCACCGAGCGGCGATGCTTGTGCTTGCCCCCCCTTACGGTGACGGCGACGCGCATGTTTAGACTTATGGTCAGAAGAACTAGATGAACTGGAACTAGAATCTACTACTGCTGCTGCTCGGATGTGAACGCATCCGTTTGGCACTAGATTCTCTATTATTAGCGGTATTCGAAGGACCTGCGACCGGTTCATCTTGCAAAATCAACGTTATTTCTTTATCCATTACGTATTCGGTATTATACTGAAAACAATTGAATTACACACACTGGAAAAGAAAAAGAATAAAAACACGCGAACGGAAAACCGTTAAATTCTGAAAATATCAACATTGATTCACTGTATTATCAATAATTATCATTCACTAGAAACAGTTTTAATAAAAATTGTAAATTGGTAAGTATGCCAACTTTCGTCGAAAGGAAAAATATAGACGGTTGTGAAAAAGAGATATAGATAACTCACCTGCTAAGCAGCAACCGTCTCCGGCAAGGAAAAGAACGCCAATGAACAAGACCGAGCGCGCGAGCTCAAAAATGCGCTCCCCTCTCTGACCTGGTGACGTCATGAGAGCGAGACAGAGCTATATCGCTAGAAACGTAAGGAAAAAAGGCACAGGAAACATGGTTCAGCCTATCTCAATAGTTTAATTATGCTTCGAATAACGGTCAAGTGGTTTAATAGGTAGTTGCGGCGTGGCGCGGGGCTCACGTACGAGACAGAGCATTGTGCCTACAGTGATACATTTTAAAGATTATGTTAGTTTAAGTACTTATTTTTAATTTTTGTAAAAGGCATTTGGGTGCAGATGACAATGCCTGCACCAGGTGTTAGGTAGATACCTACCTACTGCAAACTATGAAAACCATATTTTTATCAATGGACGCTGACAATTTTGTTTACACTACCTCTAACAAAAGAGTATAATAAAACAATGTATTTCCAACATTCTGTGTGCCGGATCTTTTAACATCTGCTGGTCATAATGGTCATTACCTAGCTATTATTTAAAAGTTGCTCAAGGAATTTCCTAAAGTAAAAAATAACGTGCTGTGACGTAGGTAACAACGGGTGCGTACGCGTTCCCGCTTGACAGATTTCGGTAGACTGACGACCGACCGGGGCAGTCAACAAAAGAAATGGGCTGAACGGTACTTCGCGCGGACATCCTTGTAGTGCACGTGGACTCCTCTTATCTCTTTTGTTTTGAACGCCATATGGTAGCAATGAATACTTTCATGTTACGGTCAATGTTTGACACGTTTGAGCAACATAAGACTTATTTGAGAACGCCTAGTGTTGTTTATTTTAATAACATATTTAGTGCTATAGAATGGTAGTAGACTATGGTCTGAACAACATTTGTTCTAGCAAAACTGTGATTCAAATGTCACCGTGTATAGATCCGGGCAGTGAAAGGTCGTGAGTTCGAGTCCCATCAGAGTTAGTAGTAATACGGGTCGTTTTTTTCTAATTATGTACTTCATTTTCAATAGTAAAAATTGCATTCAAAGTAAAAGAAAATCTTTTTTTTTATATGACGTGTTATGTATTAACTACTGTTAATACTAAACACGTCATATTCATTATACGAATACTTGTGCCCTTTTTTTTTTTTTTTTTTTTTTGTGGATGGGAATTCATCAAATGACTTCTCCCGCTCTGGGCAGAGCGGGAGGGCGTGTCAGACTTTTACTGACTAAAACCCACCCATGTTCCTTCAGCTGCCCGTGCCAGGGCCACGGTATCTCTTTCGAACTACCCGCGACCCCGGCGGCATCGGCCCAATTGACCCCGTCACTGCTGACATCTCTTTGAGGCGCGCGTGGAACACAACGCGCCGTCGACCCGGGCCTGGTCCTTACCGGACGGCGAGCTGCCCATTACTCGTCGTCCGCAAGCCCGCGCCTACGGTGGCCGGGAATCGGCAATCGATTCCCGCCGCCCAGGGCGTCTCCTACGGCGGCTAGGGGCGCGAGGGCGCGGCTGTTGCCTCTCCCTCACGCGTTCCGCTTCCTCCTTCGCGAGCATTACTGCTTCGCAGAAGGAGGTGACGGCTTCCCATGCACTCTCGCTCCGCACCATGGCCTGGACCAGGTTTGGACGCGAGAGATCGCCGCCGCCGATCGCCTCCGTGAGAACACGGCGGTGCTCCGCCCAAGCCGGGCAGACCTCCACTGTATGCTCCACCGTGTCCTCCGGGCGATCCACACAATGGTGACACCCGGGCGTTTCCTCCCGCCTTATCCGAAACAGGAACCTCCCGAAACAACCGTGTCCGGTGAGGACCTGCGTCAGGCGGAAGGTGAGGACGCCGTGGCGCCTCTCCAACCACTCCTCAAAGAGGGGACTTATCGCCGCAATTGTGGCGTGCCCAGCGCTGGGTTGCGACAATCGCACTCTCCATGTCGCCATGAGATCCCGCCGGAGCTCTGTCCGCTGTACCGTGATTTCTCGCGGCAGCGGAGTTACGCCCCGGCGTTTCACCTCCTCGCGCCACTCCCACACGTGCGCGAGGACTTTTGCCTCCAGATCCCATGGCGGTAATCCGGCAAGGAGGCACGCCGCCTCACAGGAGACCGTGCGGTATCCCCGGACTAGCCGGATGGCCATGACCTTCTGGGACGCGTTCAACCGGCGGGCTGGTCGCAGCCTCAGGGAACGCGCCCACACCGGTGCCCCGTAAAGGGCCATGGACCGCACGACCCCCGCGTAAAGCCTCCGGCAGGAGGCGTTTGGACCCCCCAGATTGGGCAGGAGCCGCTTCAAGGCAGCCCCGGCCCGCTCCAGTCTGGGAGCCAAACGTCGGAAATGCTCCACGAAGTTCCACCGGCTGTCGAGGACGAGTCCCAGGTACTTCATCGTCGACTCGACTCCGATGTGAACCCCTCCTACCGTTATTTGGGAACCCGACGGTGGCGCGTTCCGAGGACCATGAAAACACATGACCTCGGACTTGTGCAGGGCCACCTCGAGTCCCAACTGCCGGATCCTCTCTACGATTGTCGCAACCCCGCGTGTCGCTAGTTCAGCCGCCGCCTGGTGCGACCTCCCCTGCGAACTTCAATGAAAGTGTATTTGGTATGTAACTATCGCCTGTATATTCCACCAAGTGCACGATTATGCCATGATCATTTAAGCAACACAAACATCGACGAAATATTAGACAACATCAACGTTACGTCCTATTTCAATTCTTCTTTTTTTTCGGACTTGACAAACATGTTGGTAAATGCCATTAACAATGCCCCTAGTTTGGATTTTGAATCTGGACTTAATGCTCAGGAATTACATTTTTGGACCGGTTTGACATTAGAACAGTTCGATGCTATCTTGGCGGAAACACCGAGTCTATCAGAAAGGGCCCATCATCCACGTACAGTTCTAGGTGTATACGTAACTAAACTGAGAACTGGTGAACCTAACGAGAGACTGGCGACGCTCTTTAAAACATCACGCAGAGAGCTCGAAAGAAAATTAAAAATGGCCAGAGAATGCCTAACTCAAGATTTTGTTCCAAACCATCTTGGAATAACCCATGTTTCTAGAAGAGATCTTCTCGAAAGAAATCTTATGATACCAAAAGCTATTTTTGGGAATGAGGAAAATACTATTTTGATTTTAATAGCAGACGGAACATACAGTATGGGGACCGCTTATATGCAATAATTTCTAGGACACGCTTGGTATCGCCTTTTCTGACGATATACAAAAAATGAACGAAATCGGTCCAGTAATTACGTCAAAAAGTAGAGTTTTCATTTTGAACAAATTTAAACACTCTGTAGAATTGGATCACTAGGTCAATGATTCAATGAACCCTTTAAAATGTGACGTTGCCACTCAGTGCAAACTATCACGACGCTGTTACGTACCTATTCTACTTATTTGCCGAAATGTAAAATCGGTACACCTGTACGACAGGCTGGAATTTAATGTAAAAAAAAAAATAATTCAACGTTTGAGTGCGTGCGCAAAACTAAGCGTGTACGGGAGATGCAGCCGCGAACCGCGCCGCCCGACGACACCCACATTCGATTATTACTGTGACGGTACGGCCCACTACCTTTCACAGACACAAGACCAGTACAGACTGACTATGAAATTTAATGTTAATGTGGTTTTTTTTCGGTATACTAGTACTTGGAATTTCCTATTGAACAAGTTCCTTGGCCTGCCATGGTCGAAACTTTGTTTTGTTTACACAAACATAATCCATCACTGGGACGCGCCAACATTTCCTGCGGGTGTACATCGGCAGCGGTGTCTTTTGGCGGCTTCTTTACACAGAGCGGCACGAGCCACGCGGCTTACTTCAAAGGCGATTCAGCGAAATAATATTGCGGGGGGCGCGCGGGTGCGGGGTGCGCTCGCGCCACGTAGGGAAGCACACCTGTTATCGACTATTAGCTTCTGTTAAAAGGAATAAAGATAGATAATCAAAAAAGCTGTTTAGCTTTAAATACTTAGGTGGTGCTATGGTGTTTTAAGAATTATTGTCATAATTCAAAAAACCACTATGCCATAATTAAAGCTAAACAGCTTTTTTGTTTATGTGTGTTCTTATTAAATATTATTAAGTAGATTTAGAGATAAAATGCATAAAGTAAACAACAACAATTTATGAATTGTTTTCGCATGATACATAGTTAGTTACCTACCGGCTCCCGGCCGATCGACAGACCCGATTGATACTCAGGAAGTCACTAACTTAACGGTAGTTTCGTAAACTGTTCAATCGTATTTTTAATGTCCAATTAATATTTTTAATTGTTAAAAATAAATATTCAAATTACACAAAGATACTTGTATTCTAATGCCTTGTTTCGGTAGAAAGTAATTATGTGTAAAAAGTTATCGATAAGCGTTAATTACGATAATTGCACCATGTGCCCTACATTATAATATTTTTTCGCCATTTTGGAAGTTGCGTTCCGCTTTGTCAGTTCACCGCTAGTCTTTCGGGATAGTGTGTGTGCCTTACGCAGAGATTTTGTCTACTTGCGCGCATTGCTTCAAAACGTGATTAGCAAATACCAGTAGGTAAATTTAGTGCTTAGTTAGTTTAATTTTTTATCAGTGGAATGGACACTTATTAGTTTATTAGTTATTTGACTTTGTGTGTGTGTAAATTGTGTTTTTAAGTTTTTTGTATACATTTTTTAAGGTGAAATTGACACTTGACTTTTGTGTTCGCGTGTGTCTTTTTAACAAAATGCCAAGACAACAGCATTTTTACAGTGCTGCAGAGTATACAGACATGGTGTTATTGTATGGCGAATGCGGCCAAAATTCAGCCTTAACTCTACGTACGTATCGTGAGAGATTCGGCGCAACTCGCGTCTGCCCTACTAGTGTCCGGACAATCCTGGGAGCTGTCCAAAGGATCAGAGAAAATGAGCACATAGTGCCCAACACTCATGAAGGAGTTGCTCCGCGTCACGTTCCCTCCTCTTTTGAACACCGAGTCTTAGAACATTTCGAGCAGAACCCAACCTGCAGCCTTAGACAAGCTGGGCGTGCGTTTAGAGTGACCCATAAAACAATACATCGAGTGCTGAAAAGGAATAAACTACGACCTTACAAATTTGCAAAGGTGCAGGCGCTGCTGCCCCGTGATAAGCCGATTAGAGAGTTTTACTGCCACTGGGTACTGGAAAAAAACATTCAAGACCAACGTTTTTTATCTGATGTGTTTTGGACAGATGAAAGCACGTTTACTCGAAACGGTATGTGGAACCGACAAACCATGCGTCACTGGAGCCGTACCAATCCCCATTTATTTAGAGAATCAGCTCATCAATACCGCTTTTCCATTAATGTGTGGGCAGGTATTCACGGAGACCAAATAATCGGCCCCGTTTTTATCAACGGAAACCTCAATGCACAGAAGTTTCTGGATCTTCTTAACGGCCCAATAACCGATTATCTAGAGGAATTGTCTGTGGTAGCTTACAAGCGGGTTTGGTTCCAGTTAGACGGAGCTCCTCCACATTCCGTACTCCTCGCGAGAGAGCGGCTTAACACCATGTTCGGCGAGCAATGGATTGGTCGCTATGGCCCCCGCAGGTGGCCAGCTCGGTCACCCGACCTTACGCCTCTCGACTTCTTTTTATGGGGCTTTATTAAAAATGAAGTTTATTCGCGTGTCTCCGAAACCGAAGATGAACTGCGCAATCGTATTGTCGCCGCCTTTGACAAATTAAAAACCATGGCTCTGGATCCTGAACGAAATTTGCTGAGCAGGCTTCGGGATAACATTGTGCGGCGATGTAACTTGTGCATTCAGAAACGTGGTGGACACTTTGAAAATGAGAAAATTTAAGTTTATTCTTTTTGGAACTAATGTGTAATATTGAAGTATTTAGTTCAGTTCAGTTATCGCGAAATAAACACGTGGCGGTACAAATGAACTTAGTGGATTTTATTTTCGTCGCACATTGTCAAACGAATCAAAGTGCCGGCGCCGACAAAAAAGCCGCCATGCCGCCCGCGTGCACCGTTGCCACTCTTCGCTCCTGGGGTCAAGGTACGTTGTCTAAACAGAGTGTTTACATTAAGTGAATTTATTTTGTTATTTATTTTGTTTGAAAATTTAACTTTTTTAATTTTCGGTTTTTTATTTATTATTTAATTTTTCTATACTTCTATGGAGTAATATTCATTGAGCTTTCAATTATTGCCAAGATGACAATTCCATACTGTATATTTATATAGAAAAAAGTTCGAA
The DNA here is from genome assembly GCA_946251885.1 of Cosmia pyralina. Classification (NCBI taxonomy): domain Eukaryota; kingdom Metazoa; phylum Arthropoda; class Insecta; order Lepidoptera; family Noctuidae; genus Cosmia; species Cosmia pyralina. The sequence goes on from OX276363.1 coordinate 19,407,646, forward strand.
CTTTTTGTTTCAACGCAAAAGTTATAGTCTGCACAAGTTCAGGAACTTATTAAAGCCTTTTTTATTAGTAACCAGCGATGGTTATATAGTCGATGTTTTAGGTCCATATCCTGCTGTGACATCGGATGCGACGATTATGCATAATATAATGAACCAAGACGAACATTTATTGCATTGGCTCATACACAGAAGAGATTTGTATTTATATTAGACAGAGGGTTCAGAGACAGTATTTATGACATCCAGTCGCTTGGCTATGAGGTTCACATACCTCCAACAAAAGACAGACATGCTACCCAACTCACCACTGAACAGGCAAATAAGTCGCGGTTAGTAACGATATGCCGGTGGGTGGTAGAGGCTGCGAACGGAAAGTTTAAAAATAGGTTTAAACTTTTAAGGTAGTCATATTTTAACAGAGCTTTACCGAATATGTTCGTGGATTTTAGAATCGCTGCAGCGATCATAAATGCATATTATCGCGTTGCTACTGACACCAGGCTTGCCTCAGAAATACTGAATATCATACACGATAAAATCAACACGCCTAATCTGTTATGAGATTACGTTGAAATGAAAAATCTCAATCGTCATAGAGTGACTTTTACGGCCATGGAAGCACAAATGCCTCACTTCGAAGACTTTCCGAGATTAAGCCAAGATGACGTCATTTTAATAGCACTAGGCACTTATCATTTAAAACTCGCTAAGTCTTACTGTGCAGAACATTTTCGAAATGGATTATATATTATTGAATTATATCGCGAAAATGCATTGAATGACTTGCCAAGATGCAATATAATGTTAAGTAATGCGTGGCTAGTAAGAGCACGAATACAATCTAGACATGTTAGATCGCGCACATATTATTCGTATGTGCTAATTAATGGGAATATTACTGATAGACATGCTATTGCACACTATTACTGTACTTGCTTGACGGGCAGTCGCACTGTAGGAAGTTGTGCTCATATCATATCCATTATATGGTACATGGGAATAGGTCGTCACTCAGATTTTAATCAGCCAGCGTATCTGTTAGACAGCGTTATAATTGACGAGTAAAAATAATTATTGAAAAATATTAAAATTAAATGTACCATAATATAATGGATATAATATGAGATGAGTTCTAAGGAGCTTATTTAGAACTTTACTCAGCGATTGTAAAACTTGCATTCACTATTTTTATTTGCCTACTATGAGTATTGTAAGAATATAAATCATTTATATCCATTATATATATAAACTCAACTTATAATAGATAACTAACTACCAGTTGAAATACATTTTGTATATTTCGTTTAATTACACCATCATATTTTGTACTGTAATATAACCATAATGTTAAAATAACTTACAAATGTAACATAAAAATATACGTTAATTAATAATTACAAATTGTTTTTTTTTTTTATTTATATTCCCACAGACTTATCTAAAACAAAGGATCAAATAGGGAGCACTTTATGAACACATTGGTATCAGCTCCATGTTTGTTGGTAGGTGGGGACGGAGCCCATACATCAATAATTCGTCAACGAGATATTTGTTTAAACGTAAGATACCATGAGAACCCCATGCATTTGGGCAATGTCGCCATAGTAAAAAAATATCATCTTGCCAAGATCTATCAATTGAGCTACATTTCATTGTTGTTGATGGGTGGGGACGATTCCGCCCATGGTCCTTTATGTAAAAAACTATGTACTATACATTTTACTGAAGAAGATAGAAAAAAAATTAACAAATATTATTGGTCTTTGAATTGGGAACATCAAGGAATATTTATCAAAAATCTTGTGACGGAGGAGGCTTGCAAGAAAAGTACAAAGAATTTGAAACGACCACGAAACGTAACTTACAAGTACAGTTTAACAAAAAGAGATACAGAAGAACTATCGCATGAGGTATGCAAAGTATTTTTTTTAGGCACTTTAGGATATGACAAAAAAAATGACAGGCGTGTAAATTCTGTCCTGAAAAAGTCAATTTTAGAGCAAAAGGATAATAGGGATGGCCGTAATTTGACAAATTGTCATGCTATAGATCGTACTTTGATCACAGCTCATATTGAATCGTTCAATCCATGTGTGCATCATTATAGACGAGTGCATGCACCCAATAAGAGATACTTGCCCAGTGACCTTACAATTGTTGATATGTATGGAAACTTCCAAGAGAAGTACCCCGAATTCAAATGCAGTCTTGAAACTTACAGAGATCACTTGACAAACAAAATGAACATTTCTTTTGCTAAGCTCGGCCATGAACAATGCGAGACATGTGAAACCTTCAACCTCCATAACCTTGATCATGTAAAAGAACCGTGTACTGATTGCCAAATTTGTAAGACCTACGCTCATCATAAAATTAAGTATACACTAGCCCGAGAGATGTACGATGCAGATACAAAGGCTAATAGTCAGCGTAATACTGTAATTGTTTCTGTGGACCTCCAAAAAGTAATAATGTTACCTCGCATTGATACCTTTAAAGCAGCTCTGTTTTGCCCCAGGCTTGTGGCGTACAATGAAACCTTTGTACCTCTAGGAAACTTCAAGAAAGGTCACGTATTTGCAGCAGTTTGGCATGAAGGAGTGGCAGGGAGAAAGCAAGAAGACATCACTAGTACATTTAAAGCATTCTTACTAAATAATCGTGATGCAGAGCACATCGTTTTATGGCTTGATAATTGCTCGGCACAAAATAAAAACTGGTGTTTTTTTACTTTCTTGATAAGTATAATTAACAACTTAGAGATTTCTGCCACAACAATTGAACTCAAGTTTTTTGAACCGGGCCATACTTTTATGTCCGCCGATTCCTTCCACCATTTTGTAGAGCAGTCGATGGACAAAAAGGAAGCTGTACGATTATCAAGACTTTTTAGAAGCTGTTGAAACATCATTGAAATCGGGGAAGGTAGAAGTCAAAAGTATGGAAATAATAGATTTTGTTAATTTTAAATCTCATATTTCACATAAAAAAAACAAAGATATAGATGGAAACCGGGTATACATCAAAGATATTGTACATCTTATGGTAAAAAGGGGAAGTCATAGTTTCTTTTACAAAAAGAACTTTGATGATATAGAATTCAAAGAACTATATTGTCTCAAATCAAAGAACTTGCCTAATTTTACTGTAAAAACTGTTCCTAAAGGCATTGATAGGGAAAGGAAGCGAAACATCTTAAACGTATTAGGGCCGCTTATTCCACCAAATAGATTAATCTTCTGGAAAAATCTTTCTGTTGGTTCTACGTCACAAGAACCAGAAGAATTTAATTTTGATATTGATGAATAATCTTAAACTGTTAATGTGTTTTGAATTTATTTTTAATAGTCTGTATTTTTTATCTTCAAATTCTAAGAAACAATGTGCCTTAAAGTTAACTTAAGACTGATTATTAATAAGTACAACAAAAGAACTAAGTAAATATTTTTCTGATCTGTTTTGATAATTGTATGATACATACATTTTTATTATTTTAAATCTAGTAGTAAGAATAATAAGAGGCTTCAAAAGCTAAACTAAACCAATGTTATTTTTAAAGCGCGTTAATATACTGTTAAAAATTACTTTTAGAAACTAATTATGTACCTACCTAATAACCAAGGCTTGTAATGCTTTGTGTGTGATGATTGTTTTACTTTAATGTTGATCTCAAGATTATGTCTAGTAGTAAGAATAATAAGAGGCTTCAAAAGCTAAACTAAACCAATGTTATTTTAAAGCGCGTTATACTGTTAAAAATTACTTTTAGAAACTAATTATGTACCTACCTAAGACTTACCAAGGCTTGTAATGCTTTGTGTGTGATGATTGTTTTACTGTAATGTTGATCTCAAGTTTATGTCCACCTTTATAATACTCACCTACATTTACTATCTATATTTTATTGTTAAACATAAAGATACATTATGTTATATATGTTAATATTAAGAGAAAACTGTCAAAGGAGGTTGTGCATTCTGCGCAGGGTCCTTTATTAATTAGATGTTTTTTTTTATTTTTGATATGTAAATTTTACATAAGTGAGTTGAATTATTGTGATTAAATAATAAGAAATAAACGGTCTTTAAAATGTGAACTAGCTATTTTTCTTACTGCACTAGTAAATTGAACACTTTTTTCTTAAAAAACTAACTAAAATGCAGTATTTTTTTGACCTTACTGCATGTTAGTTGGGTTTCTTGACAAAATAACTGATCCAAACGCAGTAATAGGGCTTTTTGCTGCATTTTACTAAGTTTAAAATGGTATTTTTTACAAAAAAGGCTATGCAGTAATAGGCACCAAAAAGAATAAATGGCCATAATAAATTCAGTTATTAAGATATATTTTTTTTTATTGCTTTAACGTGTGAACCTATGCCTTTACAACCTTTCTGCATTCAAATTTTTTTGCTTATACATTCTGTTGATTTTTTAAAATCAATTCTTAACTTTAAATGCGTTTTACTCGAAATCGTGATTTTGCTGTTACTGCACTTTAGTGTATGGTGGGCAGTGTTATGTTGTCTATACTGCATGTTTGTTTTATTTTCTCTGATTAATTTATTTTGCTTATTGAATTTTTAAAAAAATGTTTGTATTACAATTTCACTTTATCTACATTTGCTCTTCACATGCCGTCAGAGAATTAATATGATATGATATGATTATGATACCTCTCAGGGCACGGGTTTCCTCACGATGTTTTCCTCCTTCACCGTTTTTTTTATTTAAGCAAGTGATAATAAATAATAATATTATTTTATTATAATAATACATATACTATGCACATGAATCCGAAAAGTCAGAGGTGCGCGCCTTGGGTTCGAACTAGAGACCACCAGACTTGGCAGTCCGACGGTAAAGCGTTCACACATACCGGTTGTGATTACGCAGGACCACTGCAGTACACGCCAGTGCGTGGTCGAGGCGTTAAAAGCCGTAAAGCTTGGCTATGCATCTTCGCATGCTTGACGACGCGCGCTACACATATTGAAGTTACGACGGATCTAAGCAGTGTCATTTCTGGCAGCCATAAAACGATTTCTTTCGCGATGCGGCCCTATACAATGTTTGCACACGGACAACGGCACTTGTTTCGTAGGTGCAAATTCTTATTTACGCGATCTCTATAAATTTCTCAACAGAGAATATCGTACCAGTCTTCAGGAAGAACTTTCCATGAACCACATAGATTGGAAGTTTATTCCGCCCGCTTCTCCACATTTCGGTGGATGTGGGGAAAGCATGGTTAAGGTAATTAAAACGCATCTCTTCAAGGTCATAGGCCAACAGATACTCTCCTACGAAGAGCTTTTAACTGTACTCGCTCAGGTCGAGGCACTGGTTAACTCGCGTCCGCTCACAGCACTGAGTAGTGACCCTGCAGAATCATCCGCGTTAACCCCTGCTCATTTCTTGAACACAGCGCCATTATCGTCACTTCCCGCTCCTGAAGCAGACTCTTCTAGCTTGCTTCAAAAACATACTCTGCTTGATAAGCTCGGGCGGTCGTTCTGGCGGCGCTGGCGTTCTGAATACCTTCATCAGCTTCAGGCTAGGTCCAAGTGGAATAGTCCTGCATCCCCTATACAGGAGGGTACGTTAGTCATTCCCATGAATGATAATTCTCCGCCGCTTTCATGGCCATTAGCCATCATAGAGAAATTGCACACATCTAAAGACGGTACAACCCGCGTTGTTACTGTAAAAACCGCGAAGGGTAGCTACATGCGCCCTGTTGTGCGTCTCTGGCCGCTACCGACTCAGTGAGATCTAGCCTGAAGTTGGATCTTTCTTTTAGTTTAGGTATTTAGTTAATAGTTTTCGTTATAAGTGTTCCGCTAAAGTAAATTTAGATTAACCCTTAATAAGGCAAGGGGATATAATTTCCCACCAAGGCTTCTTTTGAAAAATATTTAATTTTACATGACTTTTAACCTTTAAGTGAACGCAAGTATACTTAGCAGCTTCTCGGTTAATTTAAAATTTCTAAACTGGCAATACATTTGGTAATAATGTCATCTTGTGGATGTTATGTCAATGTCAAAATGACATGACGTGAAAGTAGTGACCGACGACGGTTGTTTTTCGGAGATCTTGAAGAAAAATATTCAAATAGTTCAACAAAGATTTCTGTAAGTAGAATATGTTTTATATTTCGTATAAATATTAGGTTGGGGAAAAAGTCTTTTCGCATTATAGTATGTATGAACTTAAAATAAAACCTCTTTGGCTATACTATTTGTATCTGGCTGGTTTTGGTATCATTGAAACGTTACATTTTAAAGAACATAATTCCAAATTCAAATTAGGAAAATGTGTGATTTTCATTTCAAACTCAAACTCAAAACTCAAAGCATTTATTTCAATTAAACCAATTACAGGCACTTTTGAATTGTCAAGGGGTCGGTCAGTCAAAAAGATGAAGCTAGGCGCCCATTCCAAAGCATAGTAGGTACCTATGGAGAAGAACGGGCAAGAAACTCCACGGACACTCTTTTAAAACAAGATATGGTTACAAAATAATGGTTACATCATTCATGTTGAAATTTCACATGTGAGAACGATGCAGAACGTTAAAAGCGTCCTTAAAAAAAAAAAAAAAAACAATTCAAATATTTAAATTAAATTAAAATAAGCCGTGGCCGCTAAGGTATGACCAGCCTTCACTGACAGCGCTTGTTCACGAACCTGACGCATGGATTAGCTAAATGATCCAACACGCGCCACCATCAGCGAGACATTAGAGTGAGCGTCACATACTCTCAGCCGCCAGGGCACATTCAAGTCAAACAAAGACGTACCCAGTAAATGGTAGCTTTAGAGTATGTACATAGTACTCACACATGTGCTATGCAATTATATAATACAAAGGAGATTGAGTCTATACAATGCAATGATAGTCTTACAATCTTCAGCAGCTCCAACAGTATCTTCAAATGTTAATTAATTAGTTGTGGTTGTGGAGCAGGACCAGCATTGAGCCAGTCAGTTATGTAATCCCCAAACTTATAATAGCCTGCCTGCATAGTGTGCGTTTTATACAAGTTTTGAATTTAGTCTCATTGAGTTGAAGTATGTGTGGAGGTATTTTATTGTAACATTTTAAACAGTACCCCATGAACGACGAGTCTACTTTAGCTAGTCTGAAACCTGGTTGAACTAATAGGTCCCTTTTTCTAGTACTATAATTATGCCTTTCACCTCTTTTACTAAAAAGATGTAAATTTTTCCTTACGTACATGATATTTTCGTAGATATATTGACAAGGTACCGCCATGATGTTAATTTCCTTAAACAGTTCCCTTAGAGAATCGCGCTTGCGGAGATTATATATGGCTCTAATGGCTCTTTTCTGCAGAATAAAAATTGACTCGATGTCTGCAGCCCGTCCCCAAAGTAAAATACCGTAAGACACGATACTATGAAAGTAACTAAAATAGACTAGCCGCGCGGTATCTACATCAGTAAATTGACGGATTTTTCTGACAGCATATGCTGCTGAACTTACCCGTCCTGCAAGTGATGTTAAATGAGGACCCCATTGTAGCCTTGAGTCGAGCGTGATCCCCAAGAACACGGTTTTATCGACGAATTCTAGTTTCTCTTGATTCAATACTATCTCACAATCACTACTTTTTACATTTGGTAAAGAAAATCTAATGCACTTAGTTTTTTTCCCATTTAATACTAAATTATTAGCAGTGAACCAATTTTGGACCTGCAGTAGGGCGTTATTAACGTCGTCAAAATTTGTATCACGTCTACCTACCTTAAAAATTAAGGAAGTATCGTCAGCAAATAACACCATTTGTGGTTGATTTTTTAATAAATGGAGTAAATCATTAATATACACTAAAAAGAGGAAAGGACCCAATATTGAGCCTTGTGGAACACCCATTTTTACATTTAAACCAAGTGAAGTGATACCATTTATTTGAACTTGCTGTTGTCTATCATTTAAATAAGATTTTACTAAACTGAGCGCAAGTTTTCCAAGTCCGTAATGCTCAAGTTTCAAGAGTAAGGTTTCGTGATCGACGCAATCAAATGCCTTGGAGAGGTCACAAAAAATTCCTATGGCGTCTTGGGCCTCTTCCCACGCGTTAAAAATGTGTTTTAATAAGGTTACACCGGCGTCGGTCGTACAACGTCCTTTGGTGAAACCAAACTGTTGATCGTGAAGTACACTTCTGGACACATCTATTGGCCCACCTTAGAGTTTAGGTTTCGATGGCCCCTACCGAAATATGATTGCTAGATTGAACAAAAACTGTTGATGCAGTTTTAAACCTGATACATTTTACCATCTTTTTCGATCGTATTGTTTTAAATTTGAATTCAGAATACCATACGACATGGAGCTACGCCTAACAAGTCGGATATGCGCCTTGTTAAAGGCAATTGATTTTTGAATAAAAAACATGTTTTATCAAATAAAGGTTTAATTTAATAACGCGTGTTGCCTCCATGGGCATCTACCACAGCTCTCATACGATTAGGCATAGAGTTTATCAACCGCTCTATGAAATTTTGAGGGATCATCTCCCATTCCTCTTCTATGGCAGTTTTCAACTCCTGCATCGTCTGGGCAACTGGCTGACGAGCCCTAACACGTCTTTTTAGCTCGTCCCACATGTGCTCAATGGGGTTCATGTCTGGGCTTCTGGCTGGCCAGTCCATAACTGTGATGTTCACATCCCGAAGATATTCCCTGACGATGCCGGCCGCATGGGCTCTTGCATTATCATGCATAAAAAGGAAATTTGGGCCCACATAGTCCGCGTATGGTATCACGTGAGGTTCTAAGCACTCACGAATGTACCTTTCAGCATTTAATGTTGGCAGCCGTGGTCCTGTAACAACCTCAAGTTGAGTTTTGCCGCTCGCGGATATACCGCCCCAGACAGTCCATGAGCCACCGCCATAAGCAACCCTCTCTTCAAAGCAGCATTGTGCGAAACGCTCTCCCTTACGTCGGTAGACCTTCTTCCTTCCATCATTGCCATGTAACACAATTTTAGACTCATCAGAAAAGAGTACAGGGCTCCAATCTTGCTGTGTCCAATTTAAATGACTGCGTGCGAAATGAAGGCGCGCTGTTCGGTGGGCTCGCGTTAGTTTGGGGCCATTAGCTGGCTTGTGTGGTACCATATCGCGTTCTTTTAACCTTCTCCGAACAGTTCGAGCGCTCACAGATACGCCGTGGAAGTCGCGAAGTTGGTTTTGTATCTCAATGGAGGTAAGGTGACGATTTCTCAAGCTGGTCGTCACGATGAATCGATCCTGCCTTTCAGTTGTGACCCGAGATCGTGGCCTTCCTTGGCGACGAACAAAGCCGCCAGTCTCTAGGTACCTCCGATAAACATTTCGGACCGCAGATCGACTTAAATTAAGTTGAGCACTCACGTTTCTTTGGCTGTGTCCGGCCTGAATAAGTGCCACAGCTTGGGCGGCGACTTCAGGTGAAGTATCCATAGATTATTGATAGAACCTCACCTTAATGTTAAGAATAAGTAATGTTTGTTGCAAAACCAAAGATATCAATCACTTTTTCAAGAATTAAATCCAAGTAAACCAATAAAACCAAGTTTTCTTAGTATTCGATTGTTTGATATCAACAAACAGGCTCCAAATTGTCTTTTGTTTCTTTAAATTCTGTGTTCGAAATTCAAAAAAAGACTATTGAATGAAATTGTGAATGTGCCAGGTTCAAAACTGCATAAAAACTTTTTGCTCGACCTAATATAAAATTTAAGCTAGGACCAAACGAAACTGAAAATACAAGGTGGGCCAAAAGATGTGTCCAGAAGTGTATTTTATTCGTGTTAAAATGATTGAGCATTTGATTAAGCATTACTTTTTCAAAAACCTTGCTGAAAACTGGCAACACGGATACGGGTCTATAATTATTTGTGTCCTTACTGTCCCCGGATTTAAAAAGTGGTATTACCTTACTGTATTTCATTAAATCCGGGAAAACTCCTTGATCCACACACAAATTAAATATTAAGGCTAAGTAAGGCGCTATAGTCTCAATTATGGAGGTACAGACTTTAATGGACATTCCCCAAAGATCTTCGGTCGGTTTGATCTTAATTTGCTTAAAAGCTTTTATTACTGTTATGGGGTTAATGTGCTTAAAGTTAAATTCAATCGGGCAGGCCGAAACGTTCGCCTTTACTAAATCAAAAGAGAGTGAGGGCGAGGAGTTTAATATTTCAGTAGTTTTAAGTGGGATACTGGTAAAGAAATTTACAAATTCTTGAGCAACTTCTTTGCTATCGCAAATGAGACCACATGACGTCTCCAGTGTGTAATCAAAATTATGCTTTTTGATCCTGTTAGTTTCATTATTGATAATTTTCCAAACTGTCTTAATTTTATTCTCTGCTGATTTATCCTTGTTGCTAATGTATAAAGCTTTAGCTGCCTTACAAGTATTCTTAAAAATTCTAGAGTAAGTAGAAACATACTTATTAAAAGATTCCGTGTTAATATAAGGCTTAAGGCCATACAGCTCGAAAAGTCTTTCCCTACTTTTCCTGAGTCCTCTAGTTGCCCAGTCACTAAATAAAAACTTAGGGCTTATAGTTTTTGTGATCTTCTTAAAAGATTTATCGAACTCTGTTTGGACTACCGAAAAGAATTCTTCATACAAAATATTAACATTGTTCATTGTTAGTTCTTGGTCATTTAACTTACCAATTAAAGTGTTATTAAATTTATTTAAATTAGCAGATGTTATTGGTCTGGATTGTATCTGCACTTTTTGTATTGGTATGTTGGACTCAAAAGTTACAGTTTGACCGCTGTGATCAGAAGGGAGATAATTAACGACGGATTTATCTAAATAGTCACAGCAACAAAAAACATTATCAATACATGTAGCAGTAGTCGTAGTTATTCGGGTTGGTTCTACAAACACATTTGACAAATTGAATGATTTAAACAAATTTAACAATCTACTGGTATTTGAATTGTTTTCTAAAATATTAATATTAAAGTCACCACAGATAATTACTGACTTATAACCAGCTGCAAGTTTTGCCAAAACTTCTTCCATTACTGACTCGAATATGGAGTAGTTTTGATAATTTGGAGGTCTGTAAACGCACACTATGACATGCTTATCCAGCTCAACACAGGAAAGCTCAATGCTATGTTCAACCGATAGTTCAACTACGAGGGCGGGTCAATAAGTCCGTGACTTTTTGATTTTTCCGTCTCTTAATTGAAATGGCAACACTGCTCCCGTCAACAGTCATCTGTCAGATGACTCCTGTCAAAAATTGAACAAGCTGTGACATTTAGTTTGTTTTTGACAGCCGTTAATATCAGACTACCGCGTTGACTGAGAAGAAAATGGAAAAAAAGTGAATTTCGTGTGCTCATTAAGCATTATTTTTTGCGGAAAAAATCCATTACGCAAACCAAGGCTAAGCTTGATAAATATTATGGGGACTCTGCACCATCCATTTCCATGGTAAAAAAGTGGTTTACTGAATTCCGATGTGGCCGTACCAGCACGGAAAATGCCGAACGTTCTGGACGCCCAGTTGAGGTCTCCACATCCGAAACAGTTGAAAAAATCCACGATATGGTTTTAGCCGATCGGCGATTAAAAGTGAGAGAGATTGTGGAAGCCATAGGCATCTCGCATGGCTCAGTGGTTTCAATTTTAAACGATCATTTGGGTATGAGAAAGCTTTCCGCAAGATGGGTGCCGCGTTTGCTCACAATCGACCACAAACGCAAACGTGTGACAATTTCGCAGGAATGTTTGGCGTTGTTCAATCGCAATATGAACGAGTTTTTGCGCCGTTTCGTAACCGTGGACGAAACGTGGATCCACCACAACACACCGGAGACCAAACAGCAGTCAAAACAGTGGGTTTCTCGGGGTGAATCGGCGCGAAAGAAGGCAAAGGTGGGTTTGTCAGCCAACAAAGTCATGGCGACTGTTTTTTGGGATGCACGCGGTATTATCCACATTGACTACCTTCAAAAAGGAAAAACAATCAATGGCGAATATTACAGCAACTTATTGGGTCGATTCGATGAGGCATTGAAAGAAAAGCGACCGCACTTGGCCAAGAAAAAAGTCCTTTTCCATCAGGACAATGCACGGGTGCACACATGTGCAGTTTCTATGGCAAAAATCCATGAATTGGGCTACGAATTGCTCCCTCATCCGGCCTATTCTCCCGATCTAGCCCCGTGTGACTACTTCTTGTTCCCAAACTTAAAGAAATGGCTCGGTGGAAAGAGATTTGCCTCCAACGACGAAGTCATCTCACAAACAAATGCCTATTTTAAAGACCTCGACAAATCATATTTTTCGGAAGGGATAAAAAAATTGGAGAAACGTTGGGCTAAGTGTATAGAGCTCAAAGGAGACTACGTTGAAAAATAAAATAACTTTTTATCTAAAAATTTGTGTTTCATTTAAAAAGTCACGGACTTATTGACCCGCCCTCGTATGTCTGTACGAGTTTTTGATTTAATACAATTTTTAATTAAGATATTAGTGAACCACCTCGCATCATTGATGTTCGATTAAAACAACTGGCCACACTGCAATTCTCATAATTAATTAACATTTCGTAATCTTTTAACCAATGCTCAGTTAAACAAATATTGGTGCCGATTCTCTTGTGAACGCACTAAACTAAAATTAGAGAATCGCTATCTTTTAGTAACAGGCAGCGCGAGAAAAGGACGGCTATAGCTATGAACTAAGTTGGAGATGTCAAACTAGTTCACACCTTGTGCTTCACCGTGTTTTTAGTCGACATGTTTTTACGTGTCGTCTAAATGTCTATGGAAAAATTAGTTCTAACTAATTTGACAGCTCTAATTTACTTCCGTCCCTTTCTTGTCATAATAGAGAGAAAAAGTTAGCAATAGCCTAAATTAAGTTTAGTTTGTGCACAACAGAATCGGCACCAATGTCTAACATTGTTTTTTCTAAAAACAATTCAATTTCCAATTGTTTGGATGAAAAACCTTGAATATTTTGATGAAATAATTTCAAGGATTTCTGCTTAGCCCCTTTTCTGCAGTTAACAATTTTAGTGCTAGAAAATACCTTTTTGTTATTAAGTGTAACTATACTGTTAGTGGTACCTTTTTAAATTATTGACTACCTTAACATTAGTACTATTACTAACTGTGGTGCTAATTATAGATGACTTCGACATACTAATTATGTCTGAGTTAATATTAAAAGCTAATAGCCTAGCTATTTGACGTCTAAAACTACTGGGCAGATACACCGTATCCCTAGTCGAGCTTAGCTTATCAACAAAAATGTTGGTGTCAAAAAATATAAACTTGTCACTATGGTGACTAACTAAGAATTGCATGTGATTATTTAACATATGAATGTAGTTGTTTTGTCTGTTTGACAAGTATTCAAAATATGGAAAAGCACACATAATTATTTTTTTACAATTTAACTTCAATAGCTCGGTGACACTATCAGTAATATCATCTTTTTTAACATTAAGGCTGTTACCTATAAGTATAGTAATAGTGGCATTAGGATCATATTTATTCCTAGTTATTGAAGCCATTATTTGTTTGTGGGAAGCCTGAGGCATACAATAGTTTTGAGAAGAATGACTCGGGTTATTGCTAAGTAATTTTCCTAACCCTTTTCCAAAACTATCAGAAAACATAATTGAACTGCAACATACTTTACTACTATAAGGGACAGAACTAGCATCTATCTGAACTACTTGCAATGGACCTAGTTCAATATCTGGTGTATCTTGAAAGCGAATAGATACCTGAGCACTTTCTGACTGGGACGGGTCCTCCGTTACCTCAGGTTGGAAAGTGCCAAGATTGGATTTTCTATGCAATGAACATTGAGGGCTGCTAAGAGTCAGCGGGTCCACTTTGTCTACATTAGAGTTGCACATGTCCACTAACTCCCTTGTAGCAAGTATGTGCTCCTGATTTTGTTTTTCAGACGTCACATACTTAGTATAGAGTGAATGTATTGACTCTTCTAGTACCTGAATTTCAGACTGTAATCGTTGAGTGTCAATCTCATAAATGTTCTTACTGTCTTCTAGTTTAATTTGATAGTTTTTTAATTTATTTATAAAAAAAACACGTTCTTTCCTTAGTTTAATATTGCTGGAACAATGTTTTTGTTGCTTTCTAAATTTATTGCATTTATTTATGATTTTATTTAGTTTTGCATATTTTATAATTTTATTTTGACTTACTTTATAACTACTAATATTATGTTTCAATATTGACTCTTCAGTAAGGTCTATGGTTATTTGTTTTTCGTACTGTCAAGATGAGTGAATCTAATGAAGAAATTCGATACATTTTAAAATTTTACTACAAAAAAAGCAAAAATGCAACGTAAGCCGCGAAAAAAATTTGCGATATTTATGGACCCAGTGCAGTGTCTGTGAAAGTAGCACAAATTTGGTTTAAGCGTTTTCAATCCGAAAATTTTGATGTCAAAGATGCACGTCGCTCTGGTCGCCTTATTACAGATAAAACGGATGCCATTTTCGAAAAAGTGGAGCAAGATCGGCATATCAGTAATTACGACGTAGCTGAAGAACTGGGAATTGACCACAAAAAAGTTTTGGCGCATTTGAAAAAAAACTGGGTACACAAAAATGCCCGATATTTGGGTACCTCACGAGCTCACTGAAAGAAACCTAATGAACCGTGTACTCATTTGTGATTCTTTATTACGACGTAATGAAACCGAACCATTTTTGAAGAAGCTGATAACTGGTGATGAAAAATGGATCACATACGACAAGAACGTGCGAAAAAGGTCGTGGTCAAAGGCCGGTCAGGCTTCACAGACTGTGGCTAAACCCGGGTTAACTCGCAACAAGGTGATGCTGTGTGTGTGGTGGGATTGGAAGGGCATTATTCATAATGAGCTGTTACCACCAGGCAGGACCATCGATTCTGAACTCTACTGCGAACAACTGATGAGATTAAAGCAAGAAGTTGAGAGAAAGCGGCCGGAATTAATCAACAGAAGGGGTGTGGTTTTTCATCATGATAAGGCTAGACCTCACACATCTTTAGCCACTCAGCAAAAATTAAGAGAGTTTGGCTGGGAGGTGTTAATGTATTCGCTGTCCTGACCTTGCACCTTCAGATTTCCACCTGTTTCGGTCTCTTCAGAATTCTTTAGGCAGTGTCAGGTTAATATCACGAGAGGACTGCCAAAACCACTTGTCGCGGTATTTTGATCAGAAGTCCCAAAATTTCTATAGCAATGTGAT
Source organism: Cosmia pyralina (assembly GCA_946251885.1). Lineage (NCBI taxonomy): Eukaryota > Metazoa > Arthropoda > Insecta > Lepidoptera > Noctuidae > Cosmia > Cosmia pyralina. Next base: position 19,422,926 of record OX276363.1, read on the forward strand.
CATGTCCCTACCAACAAGATGGCAAAAAGTTATCGAACGAAATGGTACCTATATACTTTAGATAAATGTAAATAATGTATGTAAACAAAGTGCGTGACACTTCATTTAGTCTGAGTTTGAATTTGCCGCATATTAACATAGATGTACTTATAATTTATCTGTGAAATTGTTTCATGCTATGGAGCGAGCTGTCATATTGAATGACGGATATACAAGTGAGAATTTTAATGCAATTAGAATATTAATAGTGATTAACAAGAACTGGTGACACAATAGCTTTAAATGTTGTTTCTCTTTTCAGGTAAAACTAGTGAATAATCAATGTTAAAGAATATGTTGTAAAAGTGTTAATAGCTAGTTTTTTATGTACCTACATATTAAAATAAAATTCCTCTTTTCAGAGCAACTCAATTTTGGTTATAGTTTTACTATTCATCACAATATTCAAGGATAATTATAAACTATCATATTATAAAACAACATTTGTACAGCTGGTTACCAGGAATAATGGAAAAATTAAGATTCGAGTTCATGGTCAAAGCCAGTGAAGATGTGAAAACAAATATAATTTGTGTAACGACAATCACGGATTCAGATGGCCGAACCTTTGCGATCCCAGACAAGTTACAACCCGTAAAATTACACACTGCGATAGGACAAACACAAATCTATCACAAAATAAAAACAACACTACAAAAACGACATGAGAAACGACAGGTGTGGATATCCATGAACCCGAAGATGAAGACGGTTTATTGTGATGAAGACGGAAATAAACAGTTTATGGGATACCTATTGGAGGAACTAACAAAACCACAAACTTCTACATCAGGAATTTCAGAAGAATCATTAGCAAGAATAATGGAAAGCTTCGCAGAGATAAAGAAAGATTCATCGAAACCCTATAATACGGGGAAAATGGTAGAAAAATTTGTTATACAAAAATTCAATAGCAAGATTACTAATGTGACGCAGTGGATGACTACCTTCGAAGCGGAATGTGTCCGTATAGGAATAGAAGTTGTCAGAAAAATTGAAATTTTTAGGTTATTTATAGAATATTCTTGTTTAGACTGGTATAGTTCCATGCTTATAAAGCATACTATAAATTCAGAATGGGCAATGTGGAAAAAGAACTTTTGTGAAACATATGCGGATAAGGGTTGGTCACCGATCAGGTATGCGATGTTATTCAAATACAGACAGGGCTCATTACTGGAGTATGCGTTAAAGAAAGAGAGACTACTATTAGAAATAAATAAGTCCATAGATAAACTCACTCTAATTGATCTGATTGCCACCGGATTACCAAATTTTATTGCAGATAAGATTGATAGGAAAAGTTTAAAGGAAACTGAAGACTTATTTCAAAATTTAAGAAGTTTCGAGCATATGGTAAACAAAAAAACATTTGAAAAAAAGAGGAACTTCCGAAAGTAAAATTAAAGAGAAAATTGTGAAGACCTCAGCTAATCCGTGTAAAATATGTGAAAAAGAGAATAAAGGTATACGTTATCACCCGGAATCTCAATGTTGGTTCAAAATAAAAAATAATGACAGGCCAAAAAAAGAACAAATAAGGAGTGTTAACAATTCAGAATTAGAGACAGAATTAAATGAAATTGATCCAAAAAACTAATAGTGCCGCCATTAATAAAAATTAAACTACTAATAAATGACACTTTGGAAACATCAGGAATCTATGACTCAAGATTTAATGTGTCCTTAATAAATTCAAGGTTATTATCATTAAAAAAAATACCTACTAATGATAAAAACGCAGGTTTAAAAACAATTAATGGCGTAAAAAAATCAAAAGGAATGGTAACTTTAAAAATTAAAATTTTCGAAATTAAAAAACATGTTAATATTTTTGTAATAGATGAAGACAACTTCGACTACGATTTCCTAGTTGGATTAGACTGTATACAAAACTTTAATTTAACTCAAAATGAGAATTTAAATATCACCCAAAATGACCTCACCAATAATAATAGAGACTACATAGAAAATAAAGAAAAGCAACCTATAAACACTAAAGAAATTCCTGGCAGCTCAGGTAGTGATATAGGGAATAAACAAGATATATGTAACAAAAAAAAAGGTGTGAATATTACAAAGAAATGTAAAAAAGAAACTATCATTGATGAGTATAAAATAAACTTTAATGAAAATATGAAAGTTGAAAATTTTGAAATTTGATGAAATAATTTAAATATCAGGAAAAATCAGAAATTGATAAATTGATATGCAAATATAATACAGTCTTCGCTAAAGACAAATATGACATAGGTACTGTAAAAGGGTACGAAGCCCATATTGATTTATTGATAGATAAATACTGTAATAAAAGGCCGTATAGGTGCTCTATTGAGGATATGAAAGAAATTGAGCATCAAATATCAAAATTACTAGAAAATAATTTAATCGAGGAGTCATATAGCCCTTTTGCCGCTCCGGTAACACTAGCATTTAAAAAAGAAGATGGTAGGAGATCAAGGCTTTGTATAGATTTTCGCGAATTAAATAAAATTGTAGTTCCCCAATCGCAACTATTTCCGCTAATCGAGGATCTAATGGTTAAAACAAGGAAATGTAAATTTTTTTCAACATTTGATGTAAACTCAGCTTTCTGGTCCATACCTCTTAAAATTGAAGATAGACACAAAACGGCATTTGTTACTCAAGAAGCACACTTTCAGTGGACTTGTTTACCTTTTGGTTTAAAAACTTCTCCCGCTATTTTTCAGAGAATACTGAGTAGCATTATAAGAAAGCATAAACTGTCAAACTTTACTGTCAATGACATCGACGATATTTTAGTATTTTCTGAAACGTTCGAAAAACACATTGAGCACTTATCTTTGTTATTGGAAGCAATTTTAAAAGAAGGTTTTAAATTATAGTTCACGAAATGTAACTTTGCACAGGACTCTGTAAAATATCTAGGGCACATAATAAAAAACAATACTGTCACTCCATTAAAAGATAATTTGATTGCCATAAAAGAATTCCCAAATCCAAAAACACAAAAAAACGTCCGACAATTTTTAGGAAAAATAAATTTCTATGGAAAATACGTGCCAAATATATCAATTATACTGGACCCATTACATAATTTATTAAGAAAAGGAGAAAAATTCGTTTGGTCAGATAAATGTCAAGAATCCTTTGATACTATAAAAAAACTACTTTGCTCAAAACCAATTCTAGCAATCTTTGATCCAGACCATCCAATACATACACACATCAAAAGTGTCTAGGGATCAAGCATTTTTATGCGGATTTCTTGAGATTGAGATGTGGCTTTGTAATAAGTTTATGATTTTATAAATTTATATGGATCCTTTTTGGTGCATTTCATAATTTGAATCAGGAACTGTGAATCAAATTCGAGTAAAAGATGAAAATCAGCTGTCAATATTTTCCCTATAAAAACATACAACGCATTGAAGACATTATTAGTGCTACTGTTTCCCTACTACTGATTAAAACCAACGTTATTATGGAGCGGCGACGTCATTTAAGCAGGGAAGAAATGCTCAGAGCCGTGGGAATGATAGAAGCTGGTTCCCGGCAACGTACTGTGGCTTTAGCTCTGAATACAAGTCAGAGTGTTATCAGTCGACTTTGGACACGTTACCGAAGCACTGGTACCGTGGCTGAGCGCCATGGAGGACGGTATCGCTGCACCACACGGAGACAAGACCGATACATTCAAATCTTAACTCGAAGAGCTCCAACTATAACCGCCATGATGTTAGCCGTGAGGCTTCATCACTCTTCAGGGAACTTAATTAGCGACCAAACAGTCAGAAACCGCTTGCATGAAGTGAACCTTCATTCCCGAAGACCGCTACGGGTACCACCTATAGCAATGCACAATCGTAGGATTCGATATCAATGGGCTCTTGAACACAGAAATTGGGCAGAAGAACAATGGCGTTTCGTGTGCTTTTCTGATGAGTCTCGTTTTGGTATGAGACATGATACAAGACGTATACGACACTGGAGAACCCCTGGACGCCAACAGCGATTAAAATCCTGCCAGGAAGTCCATCCTTATAGTGGTGGAACCATCATGGTATGGGCGGGTATTTGGATCGGCGGAAGAACTGAGTTGATTTGGATCAGAGGCAACCTCAACGCTCAAAGGATCATGGGCAAAAATATATGAAGCCTGGTACTCGGTCCAATAGCCATAATATATATATCATTGGAAAGGTCTTTTTACAAGGATTAATGATAACCGAGTCGCTTGTCTCCATTTGCTGTCGGAACGGAGTTATTTTGTGTTAAGTATTTTTTTTTTTGTTTTTGTTTCATTTTGTTAAGATAATGGTGATATTATATAATTTTCTTCTATAGAATCCTGTGTTTGTTGATTAATAGATACTAAAATGAATAAACACTCAGGAATAAAAAAAAAATTGAAAAAGTAAGAAACGTTATTTATTTTTTTAAACATTATTATCAACAATAATGACATCGTTGAGGAACGCTGCAGGAGCAGTGAAGCCTACATGTCTGGCATATCCTAGATACCAAACGATTGAAACTATATGAGCACAAGTGCCGATTGTTCGTCGTCCGGTCAAACACGTGTAGTAATAATTGCATAAAATGTTATGGATATTGGTTTCGTTTTCATTAACATTGTTTTTTACTAATACATAACAATAATAAGTTCTTGACCGTACGTGACGCGACTGTATGCGTCCGCGTAAAAGCCAGGCATCTTCGTTTATACCATATTCATTTAAATCTTGGAGTGCGCTTTCTCTATATACTTGTAGAATGTATAGTCCATTTGATAAATGCTCGCTGCAGTAGGATCGGGCTAGCTTCAGTTGATAGGTGCCCAATGAAAGTAAAATAATCTGTTCTTCCGTCAGTAGTGGGAAGTTCTGTATTTCGTGACTTTCTATTCTTTGAAAATCCGCTCTTCGGTTATTCAAATGTTTTCTTTCAACATAATCATAAAGTAGATTCGGGGAATCTATTTTCTCCCTGATTATGTTTAGGAAGGCCTCTGCGTGAATGTTGTCATCGATGGGTATGTGGAAGTTATTAAACATAGCTGCGGCGATTTTAAAATCAATGAATATTTTTGGTAGTGTTTTATTAAAATATTTTTGCCGCAAAAGCTTGAAATCTCGTTTGAACCTCCCGTTCACCACTTCCACTACCCACCGGCATAGTGTAACTGATCGAGCTTCATTACCTTGCTCAGTAGTTAGCTGTGTCTCCCATCTGTCTTTAGATGGTGGAACGTAGGATTCATATCCCCATGCTTCGATAGCATCTAAGCTGTCCCGGAAGCCGCGATCTAATATGAAGACATCGTTCGGTTGAAGAAAGCAATGCAATGGGTTTTCTCCATCATTCATTATATCGCTCATGATGTTCGCATCAGTCTTAGTGGCAGCGTATGGTCCCAAAACATCGATTATATAGCCATTGGAACACACAATTAAAAACGGCTTCAGCAAGTTCTGGAACTTATGCAGGCTATAAGATAGACGCTGGAACAAAAAGTTCGAGCTTTTATTGATATATATATAAGTCCCATCGCATATAACGATAGCTTTATTGTTTTCTTCATTGCCAAATAACCCTCTTGGTATAGTGAGGTTCTTTTCTAAAACGTCGTTTCTATTCATATGGTCCACTCCCAAGTGTAATATTACATATTCATTCATGAGGCATTCGCGCACAATAGTTAGTAAACGTTCCAGCTTTCTTCGTGACATATTAAATAACGTCGCTAGTCTTTCATCTGAGTCTCCGGTACGTAGTTTCGTCAGATATATGTCTAACGCAGTTCGAGGCTCCTTGCACCTCCCACTTAGTGAGGGTGTTTGTTCTAATATGGAATCAAACTGTTCGCATTTGCGTCCTGTCCAAAAGTACATATCCTCGTTGCTTAAAGCACCTCTTGTGTTGAAATCTAGCCTAGGTCCACGATTTAAAGCCATTCTTAACATGTCACAAACGTCGCTAAACTGTTGCGCATTGAAGTTATGTGTGACATTGCAGAATTGAGGCAGCTCTTCCCAAGCATTGCTCTCAAGGTGTTGTCCACATACTCTAGCACCGTCAGGAATATATAACTTATATTCACAGAAAATGTGAATCTTGATCGTCTCTGGTATTCGATGGCGGGTTGCGTTTTGGCAAGTGTTAAAGATACAATGCCCTGGAGTGTTTGGAGCTCGAGTGTAGTCTGGAACCTGAAGCTCTCGTACATTCTGTTCTACTTCTGGTATGACAGGTGGTCTTCCTACAACGTTGTCAATTCTCTGCCAACATCGGTGACACACACGTCGTGTGTTGTCGAACTCTACCTGAAAATGGTAGAATACGATCTTGCTGATGTTATGTTGTATTTTTATGAAAACATTTAAAACAATGCGGTATGTAGGTGTTCAGGTCTAAAGTCATGGCATACTTGTATTGTTTTCATATTTTAAGTAATGCAAGTAAAAATATATCTTATGTATAGCCGATGTGACGGCTTAGTGAATAGATAACAATAGCAAACACACAATAGGTGGTCAGAGAAGTGTTTTAATAAGAAGAACTATAAACGTGCGAACTGAGTCATAAAAGGATTAAAGGATTGTGAGAAAGCTGCACAAGTCATTACTGATATAAAGGGATGCCGCTCGGAAGCAGGTAGCTAGTACTGCACGTGTTTTTTTTTTCTATGAAGCGAACACCCTTAGCTACGGACCATACAGCCGCGCTACATAGAAAATAAACACGTGCAGTTGGTAGTTTGCAGCTCGGTTCGGAAACGCACTTTTACACACAACACTAGAGTAGTTCAATAAGACCTGTAAGTGCGAGCAAGAGGTCCGATTAAAATGATTTAGGGCTCAATTCGCACGTTTGTAATAGCTCAGGTATAAAAATATAACAGACAATAATAATATAAACAAACCGCTTCTAAAAAGAAAAACTGAAGCTGGTGAAGTTCGAAATAGTTTAATGAAGTATGTACTAACCTCCAAAATGGCATGTTCTCGTATGTAAGCCACAAACTCGGGGTGCATTCTTGGAAGATCATCAGTTAAAACATGCTGTTGGTATCTAGCATGATGTAGGCCTCGCCGATGCACACAGTTGCGATTTTCTTCCATAACGATGTTCCAAATCGATAAGCACTACAATAGTCCACAACACTAGCCAAGATAAACGTTTGTAGCGGGTAACAATGTCCAAAAGGGGCGCCGGGGTCAGTGATGAAAACGGTATAACAAAGTACTAGGTAGATTAAACAGCTGCGGAACGTCGTTTCACGCACAGAACGATACAACGACTAGTGAATGTCGCGGCACAAAAGGCTGTCCACTGGCACAGCGCACCACCTACCCCACCCCGCGGCTGGTTCCCTATCCCCGAGGTCTATAGTCACCGTTGTAACAAAAAACAGAAATGTTAAAGATAATACTACTTTTTTATGTAAAAAAACATATTTTCAAAAGTGTTCACCATTATCATATCATATCACGATATAATGCATGAATAGTAACACAATAGACGTATAAAAAAAAGAAGGACTCCGCGCCACGCATATCGAAAGTGAAGCACCGTACCGATCTATGTGTGCGTGATATGAGTACCTGCAAAGACGCCGTCGCTTGTGTCACGTAATGGCGTCCGGTTGGCATACTATGATGTAAATGTGAGCGTGAGGCGTGTTTGTACAAACGGTCCTGGCATACTTACTGTGCTTCACTTTCGATATGCGTGGCGCGGAGTCCTCCTTTTTTTATGAGTCTATGAGTAACATAATACATTTCTCGTTTTAAATAATGTTGTTTTACATTGTTTTTTTCGTATTTCAACCATGATAGGTATGTAATATTATCGTACTTGCAATTATGATATTAACTAAAACTGGAACTTTGGGGGCTTGCCGTGGTTTTCACACAAGGATTTGGGACATGTCGCCATAGTAAATATTTTTCCTGATTAAAAGACCTATCCAATGACACCACAATGATTGCTATTGGAGCGAGTACCAAAATGCCCATTCTCCTTTATGCTGAGACGATTGTATCAGACGTCATCGTTCCTCTACAAGTGCAAATCGGTCCCTTATTTCAGTTAATGCATGATAATGCACGACCGCACACCGCAAGAGTTGTAAGACAGACTCTCGCCGCAGCTAACATCAATGTCCTGCCCTGGCCTGCTCAGTCGCCAGACTTGAACCCGATTGAGCATGCATGGGATATGCTACAGAGAAGAGCTCTGCCGAATATGGAGGGTATCCAGTCGCAAGAAGACCTTTTTTTGTTGTTGCAACGAACATGGGCGGCCAACCCACAGCGTGATTTGGATGAACTCATTTTGAGTATGCCAAACCGATGTTCTTGTGTTGTTAGTGTTCGCGGTAGAAACACGGATTATTAATTGTTTAAGTTACCCAATAAAATTTTAAAGAAAACTGTTATTTCAGTCTTTTTTTCGAACTTTAATGTTAGTGGTTCAAATGTCAAAAATCCCTTTATTAGGAAAATGGCAAATTTCTTTATTAATGCAAAGGTGACTTGGTTTATCGTTACTGTGACAAACGAAAACACTTTATTTGATGAATCCTTAAAGAAAATTTTAATTAATATCAATCAGGAGAAAAGTTATTGCAAAAATATATGTTGATCCCTAGACACTTTTGATGTGTGTATTTATACAGACGCCAGCATACAAGGTATAGGTGCGATTTTAAAACAAATTCAACCCAACGGTGATGAAAAGCCTTGTGCATATTTTTCAAAAAAATTAAACGACTGCCAAAAAAAGAAAAAAACCATATATCTTGAGTGCTTGGCAAAAAAAAAAAGAGGCGGTAAAATACTGGCAACACTGGCTTATCAAGAAACAAATCAAGACTAAGAAAGAAAGTCGTCGAACATATAAAAAGACGCACTATAGATTAACCAAGGAAAATAATAATCTAAAAAAGAAAATAGAAACTTTGAAAAAACAAGTTTGTGCGTTGAAAAAAAAAGTTTATAGGTATAAATTATTATTGAATTGTCAGCACAACGATAATGAGCCCGAGAAAGAAAATGTTAACCAGACATCATTGCCAGAATCTCCGTTATCGAAAACAGAATCTTTCATCCAAAATCTGAACAGTATAACCACTCCAGATAAAAATAAAGTAAGAAGAGTTCTATTAGAAAAAAATGTATTAGTCGACTCACTGGAACAAACCTACAAGACTTCTACATGTAATGCTGAACGGAACGTTTTGAAAAATGTAGTTACCAGTCCTTTGGTCCGTAAGTATAAATTGCAAGCACGATTAAATCCCTACGTAGGTTTAAAAGGAGCACTAAGAATATCCAAAAGAGTACACAACAAGAAACAAAAAGATTTGGCTAAAACCATTACAGAATTTTACTTACAAGATGATGTGTCAAGAGCATCTGCCGGGAAAAAAGAAACTAAAACAGTAAAAAAAGAAAAAGTTCAGAAGAGATACCTACTTGCCAACTTAACTGATATTTACAAAAAATTCAAACAAGAGACTGGAATAAATGTATCCTACACAACATTTGTAAGATATAAACCTTTTTATATTGTACGCCCAAATATATCGGACCGTGACACTTGCATTTGCAAAAAACATTCAAATTTAGAATTTAAATTTATATCGCTAAAGAAACTTCAGATTTTAAACGGATATGACAAACTTAATGATTTTGTTGAATCATTGGTATGTGATATAAAGTCTCAGAATTGCATGTATTCGAAATGTGCGGTATGCAAAAGGAATTGTATAAGTTATGATTTTTCTACGACGGATATTGGTGCGAATGTGTCATGGCTCGAGTGGTCTGCTGTTGACGTGGAATATAAGAAAGACGAGGTCACTAAGGTTTGTAAAAGGATGACTAAACAAATAAAAACAACAACGTTACAAAACTTAATTCAAAAATTTGAAATAGACCTACAACAATATAAAATTCATTTGTATAACATCGGTCATCAATACAAAATGTATAAATATGTAAAAGATAATCTTCAGGCTAACGAAGTAATAATACACTGTGATTTTTCTGAAAACTATACTTGCAAAATGCATCAAGAAATACAAGCCGTCCATTTTGGAGCGTCTCAATATCAAATTTCATTACATACTAGTGTTCTATATCGGAAAGGTAAAAAACCACAGTGCTTCTGCACTTGTATCTGATTCGACAGACCATTCACCTGAAGCAATTTGGGCCCATTTAAACCCGATCCTAATGCATATAATCCGTGAATACCTCGACATTGATACTATACATGTATTTTCAGACGGACCTGTAACACAATACAGGCAAAAAAAGATTTTTTTTTTATTCAACGCGATTCTTAAAGAGTTTAGTTTTACTGGTACATGGAACTTCTTTGAAGCTTCCCATGGCAAAGGAGCAGCTGACGGTGTAGGTGGGATCATCAAAAGACTTTTGGACGGAAAAGTATCTCATGGAGCAGATGTTTTCGATGCGGAATCGGCATATATGCTTTTAAAAGATGTAACGAATGTAAAGCTTTACCTTGTGAACGAAGAAAATATCAAGTACTTTAAAGAAAAGTTTAAACAATATTTGCCCTCTCTTACTCCTGTTCCTAAAACCATGGAAATTCACCAGGTTCAGACTACTAATGACGATTCGCACGCAATTTTTTCAAGAATTTTGAGTTGTTTCTGTAGCAATACGTACAATAAGGGATTTTGTAATTGTTATTCTCTTACAAAACACAATTTACTAAAAGAAACTTTTTTCTACTGTATCTGAAAATAAAACAATAACCGTTCTGTCAAATGTTCGTGTTAATTATGATGACAAACAACTAAGGGCGCGTACACATAGAACATCCGTTTTACAGGTCCGTTTAAACGTATATGTTATTAGCGTATGTAGTTGTATGAGCGAGTTCATACAGAATACAGTATTCCGGATCCAGTAAAAAATACTGATCCGACAAAATAAGCAGCAATCCGTTTTACAGGTCCGTTTAAACGTATATGTATTAGCGTATGTAGTTGTATGAGCCAGTTCACACAGTATTCCGGATCCAGTAATACTATACTAATCCGTTTTATCGGATTGAAACCGCACGAGGCTTTGCACGGGGGTGCGCGGGGTGCGATGTGCTACACACAGCCGCCATTTGCCGGTTTCATTCCTAGAGTAGTGCACGTGTCCAGTGCTATCATAATCATGGCAAGCAAGGCGTTTAAAAAATATGTTGAGCAAGAAGTTTTGATAAATTGTGTTGAAAGTAGACCAGTTCTTTGGGACAAAACACTGGAGATTTATAAAGATAAAATTGCAAAAACCGCAGCTTGGCGCGAAATATGCGGTATTCTAAAGGAGGATTTTGAAGCTATGGAACAAAAAGAAAGACAAGAATTTGGTAAGTATTTATTTTATATTGTAATGGAGACATTGTTTTTTATTTTAAATAGCTTCATTCTGCCAAGAAACTGACCCAGATTCGGACACGAAATAGTTTTCGAATTCCGTTCGAACTGAATTTGCAGTTCGACCACCTCGTAGCGTTTCATCATCAGGTAGGCTATTGAAATGAAATGCTTCAGATTCGGATGTGTTGCCATCCTTTAAGCCCTCTTTTTCCCTTACAAAGTTGTGTAGAACGGTACATGCCTTAACTATCCATATAGCTGTTGTTTTGTTGACGTCTAGAGGCCGGTGGAATACTCTCCACTTATTAGCAAGAATACCAAATGCACATTCAACGTATCGTCTAGCTCTGGTCAAACGATAGTTATATATTCGCTTATTTACGTCTAAATGCGTCCCGCTAAATGGCCTCATTAAATTTTCGTGTAAACCGAAACCTTCATCGCCGATTATGACGTAGGGAACTCTCGTTTCTGAGCCTGTTATTAATGGGCAAGGTTCTGGTATTTGTAAACTGCCATCTAGCATCATTTTCCAAAATGTCGACTCCTTGAATATTGATGAATCGCATTCTTTTCCATACGACCCAATACTAACATATAGAAAACGATAGTCAGAGTCTACGATCGCTAATAATATGATGGAAAAAAAGTCTTTGTAATTTAGGTACATTGAGCCACTTTTTGCTGGTTTTCGAAGTCTGATGTGTTTACCGTCCACTGCTCCTAAACAGTGGGGAAAATTTGCTTTTGTGTCGAATCCATTTGATATATGCTCCCATTCACTCACTGTTGTAGGAAGTCGCATAAACTCGTCATTCAAGTTGTTCCATATGCATCGTGTAACTTCCTTAATAATGTTGCTTATAGTTGACACACCGACACGAAAGACGTAATAAAGTTCTTGAAATGTACACCCAGACGCTGCATACCTAAAAAAAATAAATTAATCAATTACTATATTATTACACATATATTGACTTCCCATACAAAGTAACGTTAGTGACTGTAAGGGTTTAGTTTTAGTTAATTTTGTCTATTACTGATTATGTATATGTCTATGTTTCGTAGAGGTACTTCTCTATGGTCAGACTATTAAAGATGGCTTGATGAATAAGTCTTGTTTTATTATAAAACTATAAAATATTATAGTGACCAACAAATTTTGTATGGAAAGTCGAAATTTTTATGAGAGTTTTTAGCAAAGTCGTAAATCAAAACTCATACTTATATATATAGTACATAAATAAAATAAAATTAAACTGAACTGAACTAAATTATAAAATTACCTAATTAAAATAAATTGATTTAAACATTAGTAATACTTTTTTGCTTCCCATTATTTACTGACCGATTAGTTCTTGCACTGTCAATTTGACTTATCCACTGACCAATATGGTAATTAATTACTGACAAGTCTATTCTACCTTCTTATTCGCCTTTCACTTACTAAGCTATTGACAACCATCTTATATTATTATTTACTTGCTTCAGGAAAATATGTTATAAAAAAATGGAATTCGACTAGAGATGCCTGGATACGAACATTGAATGAGAAAAAGAAATTGAAGAAATCTGGAGCTGCTGCCTCAAATACCAAGCCTTACAAATATCACAATCAAATGTTATTTTTGAAAAAAGTTGTCACCCCAGGTGATACACACGAGAACGTCCCTGCTAATGACAACATCACGGAAACAGTAGAAAGTAATAAAGACAACGAAGATGAACCTGATCAGATTACGGAACAAAGTGGTAGTGACAGACAAAAGGAAAGACAAAATTTAGCCCCGCCGCAACGCAAGGCAATCAAAAGAAATGTGAATGAAGTAGACGCCAAAATGATTGAATACATGAATGATCAGTTAAAAAAAACTAAAAATGAGTTTGAAGATCCCAATTTATCGTTCTTCAAAGGTATTTTGCCGCAACTGGCTTCACTTAATGGCGATCAAATTTTAGAATTTCAGTCTGGAGTGATAAACCTTTTACAAAATATTAAAAGTAGAAGATATGGTCAGTCAAACTACGAGTGGCCTCCATATTCACAAAGTTCTAGCACTCCTCACTACCACACCCAAGGTTATTTTAGTAGGCCACATCATCTTGACTCTACACCATCAGTAGAAGGTTCGCCATCAGTAGAATCTACATTCAGCCAGGAGTCAGACTTGCCAGATCTGTCTATGTTTTGAAATAAATCTTCATTTTTGTAAACCTTTTTGTCATTTTAAATTTTAATTGATAATAACAAAAATTAAAGTTCTTACCTTAAAAATATCGCTAGTTTTACTTCAGGGCACAAGCTTTTCCTCCAGTTTGTGTCTTTCTTTTTTAAATCCTTTTCTAATCGTTTAAGAAGGTCATCAAAAGTAGACGTCGTCATTCGGAAATAAGTAAAAAATTTAGATTCGTCTTCTTTCAGCTGACGCACAACAGCACCACGGCAAAATCTTTGCCTTAATAGTGGATGTATCCAATAACGCCGGGGCTTCCTCCGCCGCAGACGACGATAGTACCAATACAACACGACAACGTCCATTCTCGTAGAAAGTAGGCGATACACTGAAGAACGAAAGTCCAGTAGCGTCGGATCTGTTAAAATCGGTCCTGTAAATGCTGTGTGAATATTACCTCCAGTAGCGTCGGATCTGTTAAAATCGGTCCTGTAAATGCTGTGTGAATATTACCTCCAGTAGCGACGGATCAGTTAAAAAGGATCCTGTAAAACGGATGTTCTATGTGTACGCGCCCTAAGAGGTTTATTACAGGGTTCAAAAGCTTATAACATTTCTTCGTGTGATATTCGGAACGATTTCAAAGATCTAATGATTATCAGCAATACATATAGAGAGAGCAACATACATGAGCCATCTACTTCTAATTCTGACGGCAACATGTTACATCCACAGAAAACAAAGCGTAACAATTTTTTCTTACATTTGAGTGACACTGATGATGATAGTGTTTAATTAAATATCGCTATAACTTCACTTTTACAAAAAGTGAAATAATGTTTTTGTCTTGAAGATTATTCACAAGTTTTGTTTTTTTTTTTAATTCATTTTAGCCGGTAGTTTTAACCTATGTACCCTAATTAAAAAACCCGAACTTGTGCTAATTCGGGTCATTAGATTTGTGAAATTAAATAAAAAATATTTTACATTTACTTTGTCAGTCTTTTGGTATACTCGTAGTTAATATATGCGATAAGAAAAGTTTCCACTCGCCCAAAATAGCATCAGTTGAATTGTCGTTTAAAAATTCTTCTTTGTGTTACAAATTCTGGTCATTTTTATGTTAATCAATCCGGCAATAGAATTGCCGTTGCACGCATTGAAAAACCACTCATTACGATAATGATCGTACTTTCAGGTCCTGGTAGAATGTTCCTAATGATAATCTGACCAAATCAATATGGTTATTTTTTAAGTATTATTTTATTAGCCTAGAGTCTAGCTCGTTATTTTTCGACCCACCCATGGCGAGTAATTCAATGAAATGTAGTTTTTAATGCCTTGACTTTGTCATTTATGCTTCAAAACTTACCAAAATATTTGAACCTAATTGAAAAGTTACTACAATATTTAACGGTTTTTACAAATATTGTCGCGATCACAAAATCACGTTACTATTTAATTTTTACTAGACCAACACCTAAAAAAAACTACGTTTAATTGAATTTTGCGCCATTTGGTGTGTATTTAAAGTGGTATCGACTCAAATAAAACAATGAAAATACAAAACTTCCTATGTTAATTTTATTTGACCAAATCGATGAGTTTTATTTTCGTTTTGTTTTCACTAAATATTTGACAGGGCCATTTCACAAAAGGTTACCTGTAAGTAATTGATTGACAAATTAACGATATTTGTGTACTTATTAGTTTTTTTATTGTAAGAAATTAAACTTTTCTTGCATGAAAGTTGTATTTTGTGAGTATTTTTTTAAATTAATATCTGAGAAATTCTTTTTCATTAAAAAACTAAATTGTTAATACTGTAAGTGATAAGTAGTGATCGGATAATCGGATGCATATTAACCTAAAGTTGAGGTGTTGGCTAAGTATGGAGTGGGCTTTTGGATTGTAAAATCCCAAAATTCCGGTATCGGCCAATTTTGACTTCTGATTATAGAATCGAACGTATAATATGCTTAAGTTCAGATGTTAGTTAATATGGATTGCATTTATGTATCGGAAAAATCCCGGGATTCCGGAACGACAATTTTTAAGTTCTGATTTTGGAATCGAATGTTTTAGTTAGGTACTTGCGTTCAGGTGTGGCTAATATGGATTGCACTATTGTATCATAAAAATCCCGGAATTCCGGGATTCACAAATTTAGAGTGCTGATTATAGAATGGAATGTATATTACTTACGTTTAGGTTTTGGCTAATATGGAATGCACTTTTGTATCGATCGTCAAAATGTCGCGATTCCGGAATTGATAAATTAAGTATTTTTTTACTTAATAGTACTTAGTAGTTACCCTCTAATGAGGGTAACTTTTTATCACTAAATTTTCACAGGGTGTTTTTCTCATGAACAACTTTCACTATGGGATCAACCCTAAATCACGAAACATAAATCAGCTGTTTCATACATTTTGGTCGAGTAGGTATTAAACTTTTGTATCAAACATCGTAAATTTTTCGTGATTTCAGAGTTGGTCCCATGGTGAAAGCTGCTGAAAATGTAAATCCAAGATGGCGGCTGCGAATATTTTCAAATTTTTCGTCATGGGTGTCGTTTTAATGGTTTTCAAGGGTGTTAAAGCTGATAGTGACATGAAAATGTAAATCCAAGATGGCGGCTGCGAACATTTTCAAATTTTTCGTCATGTGTGTCGTTTTTATGGCTTTCGAGGGCGTTAAAGCCATTAGTAACACTAAAATGTAAATCCAAGATGGCGGCTGCGAATATTTTCAAATTTTTCGTGATGGGTGTCGTTTTTATGGTTTTCGGGGGTGTTAAAGCTGATAGTGACTTTAAATGTAAATCCAAGATGGCGGCTGCAAATAATTTCCAATTTTTCGGCATGGGTGTCGTTTTTATGCTTTTCGAGGGTGTTAAAGCTGATAGTGACATTAAAATATAAATCCAAGATGGCTGCTGCGAAAGTTTTCAAAGTTTTCGTCATGGGTGTCGTTTTCTTGCTTTTTGAGGGTGTTAAAGCTGACAGTGACATTAAAATATAAATCCAAGATGGCCGCTGCGAACATTGTCAAATTTTTCGTCATGGGTGTCGTTTTCATGCTTTACGAGGGTATTAAAGCCGATAGTGACATTAAAATGTAAATGCAAGATAGCGCCTTCTTTAAAAATGTTGATGGTTTTTTAATTACTATCACACGTGTTTTCAGGTTGAAACGCGATACGCTGCGCTGACGCAGGGTTAGTTAACTAGGCATCAGCCAAGCGTCACGCATTTTGACTTCACTATCGGCATTAGCACACTCCAAACCCATGAAAACAATTTATATTTTAACGCCACTATCGACCTTCCCGAAAACCATGAACACATGACGATAAGTTAGAAAATTTTACAGCCGCCATCTTGGATTTACAATTTAACGCCACTATTGGCTTTAAAACCCTCGAAAACCATGAAAACGACACCCATGACAAAATATTTTAAAATGTTGGTAATCGCCATCTTGGATTTACATTTTAACGCAACTATCGGTTTTAACACCCTCAAAAACCATGAAAACGACACCCATGATGAAAAGTTTGAAATTTTTGCAGCCGCCATCTTGCATTTACATTTTAACGCCGATACGGCATTAAAACCCTCGAAAACCATGAAAACGACACCCATGACAAAAAATAAATAAAATTTTGGCAGCCGCCATCTTGGATTTACATTTTAACGCCACTATTGGATTTAAAACCCTCGAAAACCATGAAAACGACACCCATGACAAAAAATAAATAAAATTTTGGCAGCCGCCATCTTGGATTTACATTTTAACATAACTATCGGTTTTAAAACCCTCGAAAACCATGAAAACGACACATAACAAGAAGTTTGAAAATTTTGCAGCCGCCATCTAGAATTTACATTTTAACATAACTATAGGTTTTAAAACCCTCGAAAACCATGAAAACGACACCCATGACAAAAAAAAATTAAAATGTTGGCAACCGCCATGTTATATTTACATTTTAACGTCACTATCGGCTTTATCACCCTCAAAAACCACGAAAACGACACCCATGACGAAAAGTTTGAAAGTTTTGCAGCCGCCATCTTGGATTTACATTTTAACGCCGCTATCGGCTTTAAAACCCTCGAAAACCATGGGAACGACACCCATGACGAAAAATTAAAAAAAATCGCAGCCGCCATCTTGGATTTACATTTTGACGTCAATATCGGCTTTAACACTCTCGAAAACCACGAAAACGACACCCATGACGAAAAATTTTAAAATGTTTGCAGCCGCCATCTTGGATTTACATTTTAACATTACTATCGGTTTTAACACCTTCGAAAACCATAAAAACGACACCCATGACGAAAAGTTTGAAAATTTTGCAGCCGCCATCTTGGATTTACATTTTAACGCCACTATCGGCTTTAAAACCCTCGAAAACCATGGAAACGACACCCATGACGAAAAATTTAAAAAAAATCGCAGCCGCCATCTTGGATTTACATTTTAACGTCACTATCGGCTTTAACACTCTCGAAAACCATGAAAAAGACACCCATGTCGAAAATTTGAAAATGTTCGCAGCCGCCATCTTGGATTTACATTTTAATGTCACTATCGGCTTTAACACCCTCGAAACCCATGTAAACAACCCCACCGATATATTGACGGACCTTCCAGGGACATCCATTTTAATTCGGCAGCTTTGTATTTCTCGCGGGGATCACGTGTAACAAACGGAATATTTATGTGATCCCGATTTCCTGGTATTTTTAAATAAATAAAATTACATTTTATAAGAAGTCGTTTCCATACCATGTATATGTATCCGATTAGTTGTACATTCCCACATTTTCTGGAATCCCGGTATTTATATTAAGAAAAAAAATATTAAGAAGCCGCTTCCATAGTTTGTTAGCCAAATATTAACTTTAGGTAAATATGCATCCGATTATCCGATCACTAGTGATAAGTCAGCTAGCAAAAAAGTAGCATCCACACAGAACTCTAATTATTAAAATCATGCAGTTTAAACTGCTTTACGAATTGTTCATTGATTTATGGCAATTATACCAACTAAAATACGATCACCAAAATGTTGTTTCATTATGTACCCACCTAGCGAGCCACACCGGCTTCGCACTCGTAGCCTGTTATACTTAATCTTAGTAGGTGAACTGTAATAGGTATGTACTCGTAGTGATAGTGATGATGGTATTCTACTATACCAGATGTTTCAATTAGCTCAACGTTCATTATTTAATTTACAAACGTGTGCTATTTAAACTTGCCCTAATAATTCCTTTCTGTTATTTTTCTGTTACAATCAAATAATATTCATATTTGTTTCCTATCCGTTACTTACAATTATTTTGAATATGACCCATATATCTATAGTTTTCACTGCAGTAAATGCGCCATTTTCAAATGGATTGAACGAAAGGTTAAACCAAACGTTGGTTAACAAAATTCGTTGCAAAATTAATGAAAGAAGGGACAAAATTGCTTGGACAACTATTGCTCACGAATGCACTGAAAAATATATCGAAACTGAACATAGTGTGACAGGGTTCTCTCCAAAATATTTATTGGAGGGAAAAAATGTTGACATTCTACCAGATGAACTAAAACAAAATATAACACATAATCATCTATTGCGAGACCGAAAAACTGCCTTAGAAAATAGTATCAAATCCCACAACTATAATAAAGAAAGATTTGATAAAAACAGAAAACATTATGAACTAAAAGTCGGAGATTCTGTATATGTTGAAAACGGAAATCGGTTAAACCGAAAAAAACTAGATGAATTGAAAATAGGACCTTATCAAATTGTAGACAAAATATCCAATTCAATTTACAAGGTAAATACAGGTCACAAAAAGTCAGAGTCAAATCTCTTTCACATTACAAAACATTCCAGTAGTAGAGTGATACAATATAACACTTTGTAATTTAGAAGGGGGGGAGATGTAAACAAAGTGCGTGACACTTTAGTCTGAGTTTGAATTTGCCGCATATTAACATAGATGTACTTATAATTTATCTGTGAAATTGTTTCATGCTATGGAGCGAGCTGTCATATTGAATGACGGATATACATGTGAGAATTTTAATGCAATTAGAATATTAATAGTGATTAACAAGAACTGGTGAAACAATAGCTTTAAATGTTGTTTCTCTTTTCAGGTAAAACTAGTGAATAATCAATGTTAAAGAATATGTTGTAAAAGTGTTAATAGCTAGTTTTTTATGTACCTACATATTAAAATAAAATTCCTCTTTTCAGAGCAACTCAATTTTGGTTATAGTTTTACTATTCATCACAATATTCAAGGATAATTATAAACTATCATATTATATGTTTATTAAAAAATGTTTTGAATTTTCTTAAAAAATGCGAAGAAACTTCCCCAACCTATTAGATTATTCCAGCAGTGTTTCGTATAGTTTTCATATGGATTCTAGCGATTTTTACCAGTAAAAAGTTCAAATTACAAAGTGGGAAATAATTTCCCTTTGCCCGATTACGCCTGCACTTAGACACGTAACTATCTATATAAAAAATACATTTGTCAGTCCCAACTCCTCCTAATCAAATTTTCTGTTTATGCCTGTTTTTGTGAATGACATGTTTATAATTTGTATATTTACCTACAGGTTTTATAGACCATGAATAGGAAAAATAAGAAAATTCACAGCAAGGCGGAGTTGGAAGCCATCATGGACAACCTGTCTGATTTATCTGACATAGACTCTGACGATGATGCCTATTATCAGACAGCCGCTGTTACCAGCCCAGCAGATAACCTAAATGTGACTGAAGATTCCATTATTGAAAGTCGTCTTGAGGAAATTTTAGGTGCTTCTCATATTTTAGAAGAAAATATTGAATGTACAGAATTATATTCGGAAAGTTCGCTGAGAGATGTTTTGGAAGGAAACAGCACGATTAGTAGAGTAAGCGAGAGATCGGAACAACTAAATGAGGTTTCACCAACGCAGATGATAGAACATACAACACAAGAAGAATGGAGAGAAATAGTGAATCTCAATGATAGAGAAATCGAGATACAGCAATGTTTGGATGAGATATTCCATGAAACCAGTTACGATTATCCCATTCACACAGATGACACAAGTGCGGGACCTTCTAACCACAATGTAACTGAAACAGTAAATCAAGTATCGGAACATCATTCAAGGCAAAGAAGAGCTTGCAATGTATCCAGGCCAAGACAACCACGAGTGGAAAATAGAAAAAGAAATACATAATATTCCAGAATTCATTAATCCAATTCAACCACAATCTGCATATAATCTGAAAACTCGCCCCATTGATGTTTTTAATAGATTTTTCCAGAATATTTGATTCAAATCCTAGTTGAACAAACTAATAGATATGCAAGTCAGCAAAACAGTAACCACTATACACCAGTATCAGCAGAAGAAATTAAGGCGTACCTTGGGATATTAATTACACTTCTGGACACATCTTTTGGCCCACCTTGTATTTTCAGTTTCGTTTGGTCCTAGCTAAAATTTTATATTAGGTCGAGCAAAAAGTTTTTATGCAGTTTTGAACCTGGCACATTCACAATTTCATTCAATAGTCTTTTTTTGAATTTCGAACACAGAATTTAAAGAAATAAAAGACAATTTGGAGCCTGTTTGTTGATATCAAACAATCGAATACTAAGAAAACTTGGTTTTATTGGTTTACTTGGATTTAATTCTTGAAAAAGTGATTGATATCTTTGGTTTTGCAACAAACATTACTTATTCTTAACATTAAGGTGAGGTTCTATCAATAATCTATGGATACTTCACCTGAAGTCGCCGCCCAAGCTGTGGCACTTATTCAGGCCGGACACAGCCAAAGAAACGTGAGTGCTCAACTTAATTTAAGTCGATCTGCGGTCCGAAATGTTTATCGGAGGTATCTAGAGACTGGCGGCTTTATTCGTCGCCAAGGAAGGCCACGATCTCGGGTCACAACTGAAAGGCAGGATCGATTCATCGTGACGACCAGCTTGAGAAATCGTCACCTTACCTCCATTGAGATACAAAGCAACTTCGCGACTTCCACGGAGTGTCTGTGAGCACTCGAACTGTTCGGAGAAGGTTAAAAGAACGCGATATGGTACTTACACAAGCCAGCTAATGGCCCCAAACTAACGCGAGCCCACCGAACAGCGCGCCTTCATTTCGCACGCAGTCATTTAAATTGGACACAGCAAGATTGGAGCCGTGTACTCTTTTCTGATGAGTCTAAAATTGTGTTACATGGCAATGATGGAAGGAAGAAGGTCTACCGACGTAAGGGAGAGCGTTTCGCACAATGCTGCTTTGAAGAGAGGGTTGCTTATGGCGGTGGCTCATGGACTGTCTGGGGCGGTATATCCGCGAGCGGCAAAACTTAACTTGAGGTTGTTACAGGACCACGGCTGCCAACATTAAATGCTGAAAGGTACATTCGTGAGTGCTTAGAACCTCACGTGATACCATACGCGGACTATGTGGGCCCAAATTTCCTTTTTATGCATGATAATGCAAGAGCCCATGCGGCCGGCATCGTCAGGGAATATCTTCGGGATGTGAACATCACAGTTATGGACTGGCCAGCCAGAAGCCCAGACATGAACCCCATTGAGCACATGTGGGACGAGCTAAAAAGACGTGTTAGGGCTCGTCAGCCAGTTGCCCAGACGATGCAGGAGTTGAAAACTGCCATAGAAGAGGAATGGGAGATGATCCCTCAAAATTTCATAGAGCGGTTAATAAACTCTATGCCTAATCGTATGAGAGCTGTGGTAGATGCCCATGGAGGCAACACGCGTTATTAAATTAAACCTTTATTTGATAAAACATTTTTGTTATTCAAAAATCAATTGCCTTTAACAAGGCGCATATCCGACTTGTTAGGCGTAGCTCCATGTCGTATGGTATTCTGAATTCAAATTTAAAACAATACGATCGAAAAAGATGGTAAAATGTATCAGGTTTAAAACTGCATCAACAGTTTTTGTTCAATCTAGCAATCATATTTCGGTAGGGGCCATCGAAACCTAAACTCTAAGGTGGGCCAATAGATGTGTCCAGAAGTGTATAATGGGCCTAAACCCATTGCCCTATATGGAACTCTACTGGTCAAATGATCCATTTTATAATAATCCCGAAATATCAAAAATTATGACAGTTAAAAGATTTAAAAAAATCACTGAAAATTTGCACATCAATGACAATGAGAATGAACCGAGGAGGGACACCAGAATATGACAAATTGTGCAAATTAAGACCAATGATTACGGAACTAAATAAAGTGTTCCAGCAGGAGACAGTTAATTGTAGTACACAGTCAATAGACGAGTGTATGGTAAAATTTAAAGGGCGATCATCCTTAAGACAATACATGCCCAAAAAACCCATTAAACGTGGGTTTAAGGTCTGGGCGCGTTGTGACTCAAAAACAGGCTACCTCTATCAATTTGAGGTTTATACGGGGAAAGGAGACAATATGGAAGACGAAGGACTAGGATACAACGTTGTTTCAAAACTTTCTACTGATCATCAATTCATTGTACAGACTTTGTGGTTACAGCAAAAATATGTAATACCTGTCGGTACTCGTGTGCCAAACAATTGTAATCCATTTTTACCTAATTTTATCTTTTCGTCTGTAAAGTTAGTTGAAATAAATAAATTTTATTATTATTATTTATTATTATCTTCCTGAAAACACACTCCTTGCATTTGATAATTTCTTTACAAGCTGCAATTTGCTGGATGATTTGTATGAAAGAAAAATCTTTTGTGTAGGTACGGTAAGAACAAATAGAAAAAATTTGCCAGATATACGAGGTGCATTAAATAAGTACCTAGCCTCATCGCCAGAGGGCGCTGTAGTTTCAAAAGAGTTTTACCACAGTGTAGCACATTCTTTTTTAATTCTTTTTTCAAATTTTCATTCCAATCCCTTCATTTGTTTTAATTTGACAACTTATGGAAGCGAACGTGTCGATCGGTTTTACAAAAATGGAAAAAGAGCAATATCGTTCGGTGATTCGATTCCTATTTTTGGAAGGGAAAACGCGCATCGAAATCAAAGAGCGCTTGGATGCTGTGTACGGTGACTCTTCTCCATCGATGGCCACCGTCAAGAATTGGTTCAACGAGTTTGCACGTGGCCGTACGTCGGTTTTTGATGAACCACGTCCAGGTGCACCGAAAACAGCTGCTACGGAGGAAAACATTAAAAAAATCCATGATCTCGTATTGGCAGATCGCCGATTGAAGGTTCGGGAGCTAGCTGAGACTGTAGGCATTTCAGAAGGAACAGTGCATCATATTCTTCACGAGGAACTCGGCATGAGAAAGCTGTCGGCGCGATGGGTGCCGCGTTTACTCACACCAGAAAACAAGCGCAACCGTGAGACCACATCGGAGACGTGTTTGGCGCTGTTTAAGCGGAATCCAGCGGAGTTTTTGCGTCGTTTTGTGACCGTCGATGAAACCTGGATCCACTGGTACACACCAGAGACCAAGGAGCAGTCAAAACAATGGATCCAGACCGGGGAACTGTTAAGAATAGTAAACTAAACATTGTCTCTGTACTATGTGTCAGCTGTCAAGCTGTCAAATGCATCTGTCCAACTGACATTGTCATGTCGTTCCTTTTTTTTTTTTTTTTTGATAAAACCTCTCAACTACTGTAATGCTGCTCCGCTCTCATCTTATTAAATCTGCCGTCATCTCTTATAATTGTGTTTCAATTAAACCGATAACCCATCAGGAACGTGCTCCAAAGAAGGCGAAAACTGTAAAATCGGCCGGAAAAGTTATGGCCACCGTTTTCTGGGATTCACAAGGTGTGATCTACATCGATTACCTCGAGAAGGGTAAAATAATTACAGGGCTTTACTATGCCGATTTATTGGGCCGATTCGACGCCGAATTAAAGAAAAAACGACCCCATCTGGCGAAGAAAAAAGTGCTGTTTCACCACGACAACGCACCGGTTCACACGTCTGCCGTTGCTATGGCCAAATTGGTCGAATTACGCTACGAATTGCTGCCCCATCCACCGTATTCTCCAGATTTGGCTCCTTGTGACTTCTTTCTGTTTCCTAATCTGAAAAAATCACTCGCCGGGAATAGATATGGATCGAATGAGGTCATCGCCGCCACGGAGGCCTATTTTGCAGAGTTTGACAAAAACTATTTTTCGGACGGGTTAAAAAAGTTGGAGCATCGCTGGGCTAAGTGTATCGAACTAAAAGGAGACTATGTTGAAAAATAAATTGCCACTTTTCCAAAATTTTCGTTTACTTTTTGTAGGCTAAGTAATAGGTTGGGGAAAAAGTTCCTTCGCATTTTTAAAGAAAATTCAAAACATTTTTTAATACACATTATTTACATTTATCTAAAGTATGTAGGTACCATTTTGTTCGATAACTTTTTGCCATCTTGTAGGTAGGGACATGATCCCATTGCTATAGAAATTTTAGGACTTCTGATCAAAATACCGCGACAAGTGGTTTTGGCAGTCCTCTCGTGATGTTAACCTGACACTGCCTAAAGAATTCTGAAGAGACCGAAACAGGTGGATATCTGAAGGTGCAAGGTCAGGACTATACGGCGGATGCATTAACACCTCCCAGCCAAACTCTCTTAATTTTTGCTGAGTGGCTAAAGATGTGTGAGGTCTAGCGTTATCATTATGAAAAACCACACCCCTTCTGTTGATTAATTGCGGCCGCTTTCTCTCAACTTCTTGCCTTAATCTCATCAGTTGTTCGCAGTAGAGTTCAGAATCGATGGTCCTGCCTGGTGGTAACAGCTCATAATGAATAATGCCCTTCCAATCCCACCACTCACTCAGCATCACCTTGTTGCGAGTGAACCCGGGTTTCGCCACAGTCTGTGAAACCTGACCGGGCTTTGACCACGACCTTTTTCGCATGTTCTTGTCGTACGTGATCCACTTTTCATCACCAGTTATCAGATTCTTCAAAAATGGTTCGGTTTCATTACGTCGTAATAAAGAATCACAAATGAGTACACGGTTCATTAGGTTTTTTTCAGTGAGCTCGTGAGGTACCCAAATATCGAGCTTTTTTGTGTATCCAGTTTTTTTCAAATGCGCCAAAACTGTTTTGTGATCAATTCCCAGCAATTCCCAGTTCTTCAGCTACGTCGTAACTACTGATATGCCGATCTTGCTACACTTTTTCAAAAATGGCATCCATTTTGTCCGTAATAGGGCGACCAGAGCGACGTGCATCTTTGACATCAAAATTTCCGGACTGAAAACGCCTAAACCAAATTTGTGCTACTCTCACAGACACTGCACTGGGTCCATAAACATCGCAAATTTTTTTCGCGGCTTGCGTTGCATTTTTACCTTTTTTGTAGTAAATTTTTAAAATGTACCGAATTTCTTCATTAGATTCACTCATCTTGACAGTACGAAAAACAAATAAAAATCACACATTTTCCTAATTTGAATTTGGAATTATGTTCATTAAAATTTAAACTTTCAATGATACCAAAACCAGCCAGATACAAATAGTATAGCCAAAGAGATTTTATTATAAGTTCATACATACTATAATGCGAAAAGACTTTTTCCCCAACCTAATATTTATTGAATGACCCTCGTACTAAAGAAATCTCAGCCTAAACATCTAAAACTGGAAAAGAATCAATTTGCAGCTATAACTGCAAAACCTTTTACAGCCATTAAGTGGCTTGATACCAGAGATGTTACTGTTCTCACGACAGCTCACCATCCAACTGACGCAATATTGGTTAAACTTACTTGGTTACTTGGTTAACTTCGATCACTTTCGATCGTCATATCCCATCAATCGTAAGTGTCGAAAATTTTGGATGAGACTTTTCTTTTTTGTTTGATGCGTCAATAATTAACAGTTACATTACCTACAACACTGTCCACGTTGTAAATACACATTCACACCGACAATTTAGATTACGATTGGCTCGTGAGATGATTTCACACTATTCAAGCAAAAAAAATCGGCAAGTTGTTTTCAAGAACAAAAAAGGCTCAAACTTCGGCGTGGCTGATGAGATCCGCCTCCTCAACGTTGGAATTCATCTCCCTGAGGAAGGCAATAGCTATAAAAGGTGTCGTTTCTGCAGCACTAAGAAGGAGGAAAAGAGAACTAAAATAATGTGTTCAACTTGTCAAGTAGCACTATGTGCAAAAAACTGTTTTAAATCCTTTCATGAGGCTTCACCTCAGGATTAATTAAAATTTAATATTACTAATAAAGATATGATTCCATGTTCGTCATTTTTTCATTTATCAAAATATAAAAATATTAATTAATTCTAAAAAATAAATTATAACAACCGAAGCCAGGAAGAAACACTTGTATTAGAATAACAACGAAAGTACGGTAAATGTATCTAACCTTACCGGGCAAGGGGTATTATTTTCCCACTTGACCCAAAGTGTACAGACAGAATCGGGCAAGGGGAATTAATTTCCCACCGAAAAAAAGGGGGTTTCCATGTCCCCCCCCCCCCCTCCCCCTTATTATTTTTTTTTTTTTAAATCAGTGGTATCAATATGCTCTAAATTCACCTTCGATTTTGTAGTTACTTTCACACAGACTTGCGCCTTATTAAGGGTTAATTTAATATCATAACGCTGTCTTAGCTTATGGATAGGTTATGCGGTAGTATACCTAACATGGCTTATTTTATTTTGTTTCCTTTTAAAGGCGACCCTTTAAAGCCGGGGGGAAATGCTAACGCCATCTATTGTGGTTTTAGTTTTTTATTGACTCATTGTCAGAACAGGCGATCACCAATCCTCTCTCCACCCCACAAAGCACGTCTATACTAATTAGCACAGGCGTGGCAGACCTCTGGATCGTCGCGCCGCGCAGCCACAGCTCTCCGTGCAGGCCGCTCCGCTCGCTTTATTCGCTTTTAACCGCTTCCGCATAAACTGTGATCGAACTAAGATGAACCGCCCGCGGGTGTGATACAGTGAATTGGTGCACGAGAGACTCCTGTGATCAAGTGCTTTACGTCCTGAACACGGATCGCGAACGAAGATATTGTGAAGGTAAGGCGTGCTATCCTTGTTTCAATTGATCGCCTGTTCATCATCTAGTTCCTAGGCGAAACCGCCATCCTCAAATACAGTCCACTTAACCCTTAATTTGATTTTGGGAACTATACTGAACATCCTAAAAATTAAAATCTGGAGCATACATTTTCATATAGTTTTAATTATTTTCACCTTGATTACTTTGGGTATAAACTACACTAGTAAAATTAAAAATCATAGCCGTGCGCTCGCGTTTAGTCCGTCAGTCGTCGCCACAATGTCGAGGAGGAAAGAAGTGTCGCGACCGCTCTCGGTAAGTAAAAATTTACTTGTTTTTTTTGTATGGAAATAGCTATTGAAATTGACACAATATATTTTATAAGATATACAATTATGTTCACATCAATCACAATTACAATAATGTACTTAGTTTTTGCGTAACAGTTCATTAAACTTTCGTGTCCAGCATTCTTCCCATTGCCAACTAGTCGTTGATTTAATTTAAACTTGTAATGTCCAGTATACTGTACTTTGCCCATTTTGTGAAAATCTGTCAATTCAACATCATGTGCAGTATTTTTCCCATTGCCTAACAACAACATTATTTCAAATGTTCAAGAAATCAACAAGAAGTTCAAAATTACTCGCGTTAGTGCCGCCAATCAACGCCGATTCCGACATTGAAGAGGAAGGAAGCTCGTACGATGAAGCGGAGTTCAACAAAAGGCAGCAATCTGACTATTCTTCATCCGATGCACCATCTATTCCATCTTCATTGGAAAATCTGAATTGGTCTGGTAACTCAGACGATAGAGAAGACAGTCCTGATGTAATAGAAAATAGCGAACCAGACATAGATTCTCTGCCAGTCCCACTTACTCCAATTATGAGACAAGTACTGCCATCCACAAGCCAGGTAAACTTTGATATTATTCCAACCCTGTCATCAATCTATTCTATACCGTCTGTACAAGATAGCCTCTCGATATCACCTGGACCAAGTGTAGTGAAATACACTTACAAGTGTAGTGAAATACTTTTACAGGCCTGTAAAATTAAACCAAAGAAGCGTAAAACTAGAGTACCTACCAATTATAATTGGAAGAGAAGCCAGTTCAAGCACAAAGCTGAAATAATCGACAGTGAATTTTTATTTCCCATGCCTACTGAAGATTCAGCGTTAGCATATTTTAATAAATATTTTTCTGCAGACATTTATGAAGATATTGTCAATAATACGAACTTATATTCTGTTCAAAATACTGGCCAATCAATAAATATGACAGAGAATGAGCTGAAAGATTTTATATCGATACTCATACTTATGGGCGTTGTAGACATGCCATGTTACCTAGACTACTGGTCCACTGAATTGCGATATTCAGGCATTTCTGATATTATGTCGTTGAAAAGATTTCAATCCCTACGAAGGCATCTTCATTTTGTCGATAACTCATTCTCTGATACAGATCGATTTTACAAAGTGCGGCCTTTTATAGAAAAGGTGAGGCGTAACTGTTTAGCTACTGAAGAGGAGATGAGATACAGCATAGATGAAATGACTATACCATATAAAGGCAATAAGGCAGGTAACCGAAAACAGTACAATCCTATGAAACCCAATAAATGGGGTTTTAAAAATTTCGTTCGTGCAGGTATGTCGGGAATCGTGTACGACTTCCTACTTTATGCAGGTGAAGACACATTTTGAAATATTAGGTCTTTACCTATGAAATTGCCGTTCTGCAGTACTGGCCATTTCAAATCAAAATAATTTTTGTTTGGCTAAGAATTCTAATTTCAAATTAATTTTATTTTAAAAACGGATTTTTTTTTCCAAAAGTAGTCATTTGTTTATTGATTAGTGTTACATTTTCATCGCATTTCAATCTTTTTCGTCATCATGGATACGTTAAAAATTCGAGTAATTATGGAATATGAGTACCGTCGTGGCAGCAACGCGGCACAAGCGGCACGCAACATCAACGACGTTTACGGAGCTAACACTACAAACCAACGCACCACTTGTTATTGGTTTGCTCGCTTCCGTTCTGGAAATTTCGACCTGAAAAATGAACCTCGCGGTCGTCCGAAGACTTTGGTCGACAATGACGAATTAAAGGCGATTGTGGAAGCTGATGATACACAATCTACGGCTGAATTAGCAGCAGCTTTCGACGTTAGCGTCAAAACAATATTGGTCCATTTGCGTCAAATTGGCAAGGTAAAAAAGCTTGACAAATGGGTGCCCCACGAACTCAATGATCGCCAGCGCGAAGTACGCGTCGAGACGTGCCTTGCACTGCTCAACAGACACACAAATGAAGGAATTTTGAACCGCATTGTTACCTGCGATGAAAAATGGATTCTGTTTGATAACCGCAAGCGCTCAGCAAGTTGGTTGGATCCTGGTTCAGCACCTAAACAATGCCCTAAACGAAAACTTACCCCTAGAAAAGTGATGGTCACTGTTTGGTGGTATAGCGCCGGTGTGATTCATCACAGTTTCTTACCAAACGGGGTGAGCATTATTTCAGATGTGTACTGTGAAGAACTGAACACAATGATGGAGAAGCTGGCACATCTCCAACCAGCATTGGTCAATCGCTCGTCTCCGCTGCTCCTGCACGACAACGCGCGACCTCATACTGCACAGCAGACGGTCTCCAAGTTGCAAGAACTGGGGTTGGAAGCTCTCCGTCATCCGCCCTACTCACCAGACCTTGCGCCTACAGACTACTACTTTTCCCAGAATTTGGATAACTACTTGGCGGGAAAAAAATTCAATACCCGAGAGGCAGTACAAAATGCCTTTGAAGAATTTGTTGCCTCCCGTCCAGCTGATTTCTTTAAGAAGGGCATCAATAAACTGCCACTGCGTTGGCAAAGATGCATTGATTGCATGGGTGATTACTTCGATTAATACAAATAAAAAATACATGAAAAAAATTCGTTTAAATTTTTTCATACAAAACGGCAATTTCATAGGTAAAGACCTATTATTTCCTTTTCTGAAGAAGAAGAAAATTTAACCTTAGGGGCCAAAGTAGTAGTCGCTCTCTGTAAAACTATTCAAACAAGAGCGTGTGTCGTATACTTCGATAATTATTTTTCTACTTTAGATTTGGCGACGCATCTGAGAAACTACTAGGGGAAGTACGTACAAAATGACATACACGGACAAAATGACACAGGCATCATAATAGGTTGGGGAAAAAGTTTCTTCGCATTTTTTAAGAAAATTCAAAACATTTTTTAGTATACATTATTTACATTTACCTAAAGTATGTAGGTACCATTTTGTTTGATAACTTTTTGACATCTTGTAGGTAGGGACATGATCCCATTGCTATAGAAATTTTGGGACTTCTGATCAACATACCGCGACAAGTGGTTTTGGCAGTCCTCTCGTGATGCTAACCTGACACTGCCTAAAGAATTCTGAAGAGACCGAAACAGGTGGAAATCTGAAGGTGCAAGGTCAGGACTATACGGCGGATGCATTAACACCTCCCAGCCAAACTCTCTTAATTTTTGCTGAGTGGCTAAAGATGTGTGAGGTCTAGCGTTATCATGATGAAAAACCACACCCCTTCTGTTGATTAATTCCGGCCGCTTTCTCTCAACTTCTTGCTTTAATCTCATCAGTTGTCCGCAGTAGAGTTCAGAATCGATGGTCCTGCCTGGTGGTAACAGCTCATAATGAATAATGCCATTCCAATCCCACCACACACACAGCATCACCTGGTTGCGAGTTAACCCGGGTTTCGCCACAGTCTGTGAAGCCTGACCGGCCTTTGACCACGACCTTTTTCGCACGTTCTTGTCGTACGTGATCCACTTTTCATCACCAGTTATCAGCTTCTTCAAAAATGGTTCGGTTTCATTACATCGTAATAAAGAATCACAAATGAGTACACGATTCATTAGGTTTCTTTCAGTGAGCTCGTGAGGTACCCAAATATCGAGCTTTTTTGTGTACCCAGTTTTTTTCAAATGCGCCAAAACTGTTTTGTGTTCAATTCCCAGTTCTTCAGCTACATTGTAACTACTGATATGCCGATCTTGTTCCACTTTTTCAAAAATGGCATCCATTTTATCCGTAATAGGGCGACCAGAGCGACGTGCATCTTTGACATCAAAATTTCCGGATTGAAAACGCTTAAACCAAATTTGTGCTACCCTCACAGACACTGCACTGGGTCCATAAACAACGCAAATTTTTTTCGCGGCTTGCGTTGCATTTTTACCTTTTTTGTAGTAAAATTTTAAAATGTATCGAATTTCTTCATTAGATTCACTCATCTTGACAGTACGGAAAACAAATGAAAATCACACATTTTCCTAATTTGAATTTGGAATTGTGTTCTTTAAAATTTAAACTTTCAATGATACCAAAACCAGCCAGATACAAATAGTATAGCCAAAGAGATTTTATTTTAAGTTTATACATACTATAATGCGAAAAGACTTTTTCCCCAACCTAATATTTCAAATTCTGCCGCTTCTAGCCCGCCGTAGACAAATACATCACGTGACCCTACCGGCTTATACCAACCTGTCAAATCGTGAACTCGCGCCAGTCTTTCGTTCGGGTGTCATGGCTGACGACAAACATTGGTAAGTTACGAGTTTTTTTTTTTTATTGGAGTGAGTTTTATGTATTAATGTTATATTGTTCATGATTTTAATTTGCGTGTACATTTATTGCACCCGTTAAGTACTTATTGTTACATTTAAATAACTTTTTCCGTAAATAATATTCATTTTGCATTTATTATTGAATTTTGATTTTTTATAACGCTATATGGACAAAATGACATACATAGGTAACGGACAAAATGACATAGGTATGTCGTTTTGTCCATAAGAACTTAATGAGCTAATTGTACCTTTATTCAACGATGTTAATTTCTTTACAGATATACCAAAATGCCGCGTAATTATAAGCGTAAAACTGATCGCCAATCCTGGAGTGAGGAATCAATGCGTAAAGCTATAGAAGCAGTGCTCAGTAATAAAATGGGCTGGCTCTTGGCGTCTAAAACTTTTGGAGTGCCACAAGCAACTCTCAGAAGACATGCTTCGAATAGTAACAAAACTTTGGAGTCCAGTGCAAAGGGTCTAGGATCTTGGAAAGCTACTTTTCCACCTGATGTGGAAAGAAAATTAGTTGAGCATTTGAAATTACTTGAATCTCGTTTGTTTGGACTGACGCGAGCTTCTGTTCAAGAATTAGCTTTTAGTATGGCTGAAAGAAACGGTTTCGCTCATAGATTTAACCCACAAAAACAGAAAGCTGGACAAGAATGGTTAGAAGGATTTTTAAGACGAAATAAAGATATTTCTTTACGCAAACCAGAAGCTACTTCAGCGGGCCGCTCGTGCTCAGGCTTTTAATCGGCCACAAGTCAAAAAGTTTTTCGAGATATACGGAAATCTGCTGGAATCTGAAAACATTGGGCCACATCGAATTTATAATGATGACGAATCAGGCCTGTCTACTGTACAAAAACCCCAAAAGATATTGGCTACTGCTGGCAGGAAGCAAGTTGGCGTAATAACTAGCGCAGAACGTGGAACCAACACCACTGTTGTTTGTTGTGTTAATGCTGTTGGTACGTTTGTTCCGCCGATGATGATATTTTCGAGGAAAAATATGAAAAATGAACTGGTAGATGAAGCACCTCCTGGCACTTTAGGTGTAGCTCAACCATCAGGATGGATGACAACAGATTTATTTCTGAAATGGCTTAAGCACCTCCAAAATTTTGTTAAATCTTCCATTGACGATAAAGTTATATTGATTGTCGACGGGCATGCAAGTCATAAAGGGATTGAAACTTTAGAATACGCGAAACAAAACGGCATTATTATTTTGTGTCTACCTCCACATTGCACTCATCGCATGCAGCCTTTAGACGTCTCATTTTTCGGGCCCTTAAAGACTTATTTTAACCAAGAGACATCCAAATGGCTAAAACAACACCCAGGACGTGTCGTTACACAGTTTCAGATTGCTGGCCTGTTCAAGGAAGCTTATGGTAAGGCAGCTACAGTGCAAAATGGTTGTAACGGATTTAAAAACACTGGCAATTGGCCTCTAAATCCTGAAATATTTCCCGATTATATGTATGAACCTGCGGAGACTACAAACATACCACTGGAAGACGCCTCCAATGTGCAATGTCATCAGCAAATAGCTCCTAGTCCAGTTCCCGTAGCTGGACCCTCTACACAGCAGTTAGACAATTCAATTTCACTTCCCGTAACGAACCATCTTCAAGCTTCTGAATCTACACAAACTCCACATCAGCAGCAAATATTCCGTGCCGTAACACCTGACAAAAATGATACAGTTCAAACAACCGACTCTACTGAACAAGCTGACAATTCAACAGCAAACACTGATCAAGACCATAATTTATCTGGTCCAAATCAAAATCGCCCATCTGTTGGTAGTAAAGAACGTCCTTCCTCCTATACTCTAGCAGTGCCTATTGAGGATTTATCTCCTGTCCCGAAAGGACGTTACATAAGTGGCCAAGGAAAACGTAAGCCAAAGAAACGACAAACCGCTTTGATTTTGACTTCTACTCCAAACATGAACGCGATCAAGTCAAATAATGAGCCTAAAGCTCCTCCAGAGAAGAGGAGACGAACCGTTACCAAAACCTTATTCGAAGAAGACAGTGAAGAAGAAAATTTGCCAAACAACGCTCAAGATGACGAAGAGGATTGCGTTTGCTTATATTGCAACGATCTTTTTTCCCGGTCAAGACCTGGAGAAGACTGGTTGCGGTGTTTAAGTTGTTCGCATTGGGCCCACGCTTCTTGCGCGGACGTTCCTAAACGAACCAAGCTGTTCATTTGCGAGCTTTGCCTTTAATTTTATAACTTTGGCGTGTATGTCATTTAATCCATATGTGATATGCCATTTTGTCCATATACTATGGGCAAAATGGATTTTCGTTGATCTCAGATGTCCGTTTCAACCGCGCGGCCACCTCATAGTATTTGATGAAACTTTGCCAGGAATTAGTGTTAATTTGTTACTTTACACACTTCTTTTCGTGAATTTGTTACAAAAAAAACTAAGACGCTATGACAAAAAATAGTTGGCCGCTAGAACCGCCACTTGCCGTAATCATCGCCCGTGATTACACAGAAACTATATAATGCAGATAGACGAATGATGGATCAAAAGAAAGGCCATAATTTGTTCAATTTGTTACAAAAATAAAAAACGTCAAAACGTAAATAAACAAAAAGTTATGCAATATTTAGTTTTCAGGTTATGAGTAGGTAGTTATGTCACCATAAATATCAAATTAATAGAGGCTAATGTGTATGGACAATTAGTTACTAATTTGTTACAGCGAATAAACAGAAAAAATATATTAGAAAGTAGGTTCAATAATTTGTTAGAGTCGATTTTAGTTGGCCGCTCGGACGGCAATATGCCTAAAATATAATGGCGTTTATCTCGTTATTAAAAGTAGGTTTAAGCTTAGTTAAAGTACTAAGCGACGGGTAACGTAACCTAGTTTGGATAAATACGGCGAATATAACTGCAGCATTCATATTTTAAAAGATATTTACAAAAAACAGTAGTATGAAACCGTATGAGAGTAGGGTGACCATGATCACATTAGTACAAAGGCATGTTTTTAATGTTGTACTCTGTTTGAACGAATATGCGGTACGTTTTGCGGCCATATTGATGTCTATTGTTCTTAATTCTTTGAAGTATTTACTGATAAGATTTTCGTTTCATTGACTTTCCGCAGGTGTTTTATGATGGGAATGATTCCAGAAAAAGGATCTCTTTTGTTCCCAAACTATTGTTAAAAATATTTGTCGCACGGGGTTTAAAAAGCCATAATTTTTTGTTGTGAATATTGTCATTACTGTGCTGAATTTTGAAGTGTGTGCTCGTACGTATTTAATTCCCGTGATTTTCATACTACTAAGTTACTGAGACAATTAAAACTAAATTCAGAAGTGTCTAAAACTGCTTAGCTATGAGTTGTGCCCACTTATATATTGGATTTGTTAATGTAGAACTCACCACCAAAAAGTGTATTGCAGACTCAGAGGGATCGAAATCGACTGCGGTAAGTTTAATTTTTACAATTTTATGATGAGATCACGAAGAAGTCTTAAAAATATTCTTAGCTTAATAACTTACATTAATTTACCTGTATAATATAATTGTGGTAACCACACTCCTTTCGTTATTTAAAAAGTAATATTCGGCGCCAATTTCAAATCGGATAATATAGAACAGGATAAATCACGGCTTTTAAGTATTCTTTTTTTTAAACCAATGGCAGAGCTCTATTTAAAGGGCTCTTAAGTTCTGTCCAATCGCAAGCCTGCTTTTATATATGCGTTTCCCGCCAATTGTCTAGGTATAGTAAAAGAGTGACAATTCAGCCCACCCACGTTTCGTGTTTTCAAACAGTGAATACGTAAAATTTAAATTAACAAACTTATTAACTGCTATAGTGATTCCCTAGGGAAGAATTAACTGATAATTCACTTAACTGTGAACATTCTGTGTGAAAGTGCATCAACGTGCATCTTGAATCTTGAGACCTAGATCCAGGCAACCCCTAGTGACGAGCGTAATATCCAATGTAAGGATTTCTGTCTTAGGGACAGATTCTTAAGCGCTATAACTGGTCTCTACAATCCGGTGGCTGCTCCCAAATGAAAAAAATCTCCTTTTAAAATTTTTATTAATGTATTGTCGCTGTTAAATGACTATGGGGAATAAAAAAAAATGATATCGTTAATATTTACAAACATCAAAGAAATCTTTTTAAAATAACTCGCTGCATCAGTAACGTCGACTTTTCTTAATTATAGAAAGTTCTTGCCCTTAGTATGTACTTACATAGCAGTAATTGGTAGTACCTATGTATATTTTGTGTGTGATGCAGTCAACGGATGTTTGACCTTTGTATTCATATTATCAATTGTTTTATTGCAGCAAAAATGGGTAAAGCTGGACGAAAACCTATTGTTGAGAAATCAAAACAGAGAGGTTTTTATGAAATATGCCGACAAACTACTGGATGTTAAATTGAGAGACCCTATATTTGATACAATTGCAAGTGATTTGGATAATCTTATGACACCGGCAGCCCTTTACATGTCACTGAAAAGGAATTTCAGGGAGTTTCTAAACACTGAATGTAAGCAGCAAACTGTATGTCTGTCCTCGTCATCTTTATCATCATCCTCAAGCAATAGCCCGAGAACCTCATCCAAAATATCACATTCTCATGTCGAGTCCAACCAGCATCATAGTGAAAACGACACAAAGAACTTCAAGTTTGAATTAGATATCTATGACTGGAAAAAACTGCAACCATTAAATGTCTTGTATAAAAGAAATGACTTGAGAACATGTACTCCATTTAAAAAATATAAAATACTGCCTAAGTACAAATGGGTGGATATTTTAAGAGAAAAGATTTGGCTTATTTCTAGATTACCATGCAAATGGAATTTCAAAAGTTACAAAGTGGAGTCTGAGCATCATATTTTAGTAAAAGGTCAATGCAGTCAATGTAGCGCTTTTACAAAAATAGCGTGTCAAAAAATAACAGATAATATTATTGAAGGACAATGCCAAATCACAGTCGGAGAAAAAAATAAAAAACATGATCCGAGAAAAAAATATAGAATGAATGCATTGGTCAGACGAAAATTAGCTAAAAAGCTCAAACACGATTCAGCTTCTTTGGTTCATAAACAACTGGCAGCAAAAATGTCTAAACAA
Organism: Cosmia pyralina; assembly: GCA_946251885.1. Classification (NCBI taxonomy): domain Eukaryota; kingdom Metazoa; phylum Arthropoda; class Insecta; order Lepidoptera; family Noctuidae; genus Cosmia; species Cosmia pyralina. The sequence continues at coordinate 19,460,398 of OX276363.1, forward strand.
GGAATTACAGATACAGCACCAGTAATCCCAACACTCAATGCATTGCGAAAAATTAAGTACGAAGAACGAAAAAGAATGTGGTTACACAATAACGTTATTCTCAGCATTCTTACGATGGCTGTGACCAAACCAATTTTTTTACGTGATATACACTTTTTTCCTCGAATTCACATTTATTACTGGACTGATGAACAACAACAATACTGCCGTGAATATCAATCTTGTTTTCAAAGATTAACTATCACATTGGATGCTACAGGTTCAATCTTTCAACCTCTTAAATTACCAAATGGTTATGAATTGAGTAAGAGACTTTTCTTATACGTAATACACTTCTGGACACATCTTTTGGCCCACCTTGTATTTTCAGTTTCGTTTGGTCCTAGCTAAAATTTTATATTAGGTCGAGCAAAAAGTTTTTATGCAGTTTTGAACCTGGCACATTCACAATTTCATTTAATAGTCTTTTTTTGAATTTCGAACACAGAATTTAAAGAAACAAAAGACAATTTGGAGCCTGTTTGTTGATATCAAACAATCGAATACTAAGAAAACTTGGTTTTATTGGTTTACTTGGATTTAATTCTTGAAAAAGTGATTGATATCTTTGGTTTTGCAACAAACATTACTTATTCTTAACATTAAGGTGAGGTTCTATCAATAATCTATGGATACTTCACCTGAAGTCGCCGCCCAAGCTGTGGCACTTATTCAGGCCGGACACAGCCAAAGAAACGTGAGTGCTCAACTTAATTTAAGTCGATCTGCGGTCCGAAATGTTTATCGAAGGTACCTAGAGACTGGCGGCTTTGTTCGTCGCCAAGGAAGGCCACGATCTCGGGTCACAACTGAAAGGCAGGATCGATTCATCGTGACGACCAGCTTGAGAAATCGTCACCTTACCTCCATTGAGATACAAAATCAACTTCGCGACTTCCACGGAGTATCTGTGAGCGCTCGAACTGTTCGGAGAAGGTTAAAAGAACGCGATATGGTACCACACAAGCCAGCTAATGGCCCCAAACTAACGCGAGCCCACCGAACAGCGCGCCTTCATTTCGCACGCAGTCATTTAAATTGGACACAGCAAGATTGGAGCCGTGTACTCTTTTCTGATGAGTCTAAAATTGTGTTACATGGCAATGATGGAAGGAAGAAGGTCTACCGACGTAAGGGAGAGCGTTTCGCACAATGCTGCTTTGAAGAGAGGGTTGCTTATGGCGGTGGCTCATGGACTGTCTGGGGCGGTATATCCGCGAGCGGCAAAACTCAACTTGAGGTTGTTACAGGACCACGGCTGCCAACATTAAATGCTGAAAGGTACATTCGTGAGTGCTTAGAACCTCACGTGATACCATACGCGGACTATGTGGGCCCAAATTTCCTTTTTATGCATGATAATGCAAGAGCCCATGCGGCCGGCATCGTCAGGGAATATCTTCGGGATGTGAACATCACAGTTATGGACTGGCCAGCCAGAAGCCCAGACATGAACCCCATTGAGCACATGTGGGACGAGCTAAAAAGACGTGTTAGGGCTCGTCAGCCAGTTGCCCAGACGATGCAGGAGTTGAAAACTGCCATAGAAGAGGAATGGGAGATGATCCCTCAAAATTTCATAGAGCGGTTGATAAACTCTATGCCTAATCGTATGAGAGCTGTGGTAGATGCCCATGAAGGCAACACGCGTTATTAAATTAAACCTTTATTTGATAAAACATGTTTTTTATTCAAAAATCAATTGCCTTTAACAAGGCGCATATCCGACTTGTTAGGCGTAGCTCCATGTCGTATGGTATTCTGAATTCAAATTTAAAACAATACGATCGAAAAAGATGGTAAAATGTATCAGGTTCAAAACTGCATCAACAGTTTTTGTTCAATCTAGCAATCATATTTCGGTAGGGGCCATCGAAACCTAAACTCTAAGGTGGGCCAATAGATGTGTCCAGAAGTGTAATATTAATAAATCAATTCGATGTGTGTGTACCTTTATGTCAGATGATAACCGATTCACATGACACTGCGTCTGTTTCTGCATGGTTATTACAGTGGTTGAAAAATGTTCGTTGTCATCCTGACGAAGTTATAACAGACGATTCTTCTGCGTTAGTAGCAGCAAATGTTAGAACATTCAGTGATTTTACATGTGTGAAAGACTATTTACTTCGTTGTTTTAGTATTTTGAATGGAAATAAAGAAGAACTACCAAAAACATTTATTAGATTAGATACCAGTCATTTTATAAAGACTCTGTATAATTTGAATTGCTTCGAAAATGTTGACACAAAAATTAAAATGTATTATATTCATTGTATCCGCTACATTAAAGAATGTCAAGACTTTGCACTTGTAAAGGAAATCATTACAAAAATGATAAAACTTTGCCTACATCAAAATGATTTTGAAAACGATGATTCAGGTTTGAAGGAGAGCAAGCAAAACCTTGACAATTTGTTAAACAGTCATAAGTATGCTGATTTTAAAAATGTGGATCAAAATGAAGAATTTGAATATGATCAAATTGTCATTGATGATGCCGGCGTTCGAGACATTGTCGCATGGTTCGATCTGTTGGTAGATAATGAAAAAAAAAGTAACCCTGCAAATTCCTATGTTGGTAAAAGTAGTTCATATTATTTACCACTTTTCATCCCTACTTTAAAAAGATTATTTATAAAACTTCCTTTGTGGAGCAACGTAATGTGCTCTTATTTCAAATCGGAAACCTTAAACGCATCGTCTTCATGTGTAGAAAGCTATTTTCGCACTTTAAAACAGTTAGTTTTTAAAACAAAAATAGCGAGACAACGAATTGACGAATATTTGCAGCATCATTACGATTATATCAAAGGAGAATTGCATTTAGCATTAAATCAATTAAAAAACTTAGGTTCCACTACTTTACTAAAATCTAAATCACGCCGAACTAGGCGTGCCATGACTAAAAATATTTATAAAAAAGAAAAGGTAAATCCTAAAAAACAAATCCAACAAAAACAAAAAGAATTATATTTTTCCAGTGATTCTATATTTAGTGATAGACCATCCTATTTGGAGAACTGGCGAGGAGAATCGAATACACATAATCGCCTGAAAAAAGATGATGAAATAGTAATTATAAGAAACGGGAATTTAGCTTTGAAGGAAAGCTCGGGTTATTTCAATACATGTGCCTTCGATTCGGCATTTTATTTAATAGGTCAAGCCTGTATTAGAAGTTCTGCTTTCAAAAGCTTTTTGAGTGAATTAAAAGGAGATTGTGTTATTAATTACATTTTTATGCTTTTGAACGGAGCACATGATATAGAGCAAATTTACAATTGTAGATCAGAAATAACAAAAACTTTTTTCCAAAATAAAGACTGCAGTTGCAATGTGGCTTACATATTTGAAAAAATATTTATAAAATATTTTACAAGTGCTCAATACTTGAAAACCTGTACAAATTGTAATTACATACAATTGAAAAGAGACCATGTATTTATTTTAATTAACCTTGATATTTTAAAGTTATTTGGAATATCAAGTTTAGAAGAAGCAATTTGTTTCGATGAAAAAATTAACACAATGTGTCAGAAATGTGACACACAGTTGAAAGGAGAACTTAAGTTAGGCGAGATCATAACATTTGATTTAAACGGAGCTGCAGACTCAGTCTTACTCACTGAGCTGCCGATTACTATTAACATTAAGGATAATTACTATTTCTTAGTTGGTACTATAGAATTTATACCAGGCACAAAAATAGGCCACTATAAATGTCATTTTTTAAATAACAATACATATTTTTGTTACGACGACAATTCTTTTAAAATCGACATAAGTACCTCTAAGAAAATTTGTCTACATTCTGTGTCATATATTCGAGTCAGTTAATTTATAAATATTATGTTAGTTTATAAAGTTTTTATATTTATCTTGTTGACTTTAATTACTTGATTGTTTTGCCTTTGTGTTGATTTTGAATAAAGAAATTTTAATCGATAACTGACTTTTACTTTTATGAAGTATGCTACAGGATGCCTTAACTTAAAATGTATTTATATAAGCACTCGCCCTAAAAAAATAAGATATAAATATCGAACATTACAACAGTCACTATTCAGTCTCACTTCATTGTGAAAATGCATGGTCACCCTACTCTCTTAAGGTTTCATACTACTGTTTTTTGTAAATATCTTTTAAAATATGAATGCTGCAGTTATATTCGCCGTATTTATCCAAACTAGGTTACGTTACCCGTCGCTTAGTACTTTAACTAAGCTTAAACCTACTTTTAATAACGAGATAAACGCCATTGTATTTTAGGCATATTGCCGTCCGAGCGGCCAACTAAAATCGACTCTAACAAATTATTGAACCTACTTTCTAATATATTTTTTCTGTTTATTCGCTGTAACAAATTAGTAACTAATTGTCCATACACATTAGCCTCTATTAATTTGATATTTATGGTGACATAACTACCTACTCATAACCTGAAAACTAAATATTGCATAACTTTTTGTTTATTTACGTTTTGACGTTTTTTATTTTTGTAACAAATTGAACAAATTATGGCCTTTCTTTTGATCCATCATTCGTCTATCTGCATTATATAGTTTCTGTGTAATCACGGGCGATGATTACGGCAAGTGGCGGTTCTAGCGGCCAACTATTTTTTGTCATAGCGTCTTAATTTTTTTTGTAACAAATTCACGAAAAGAAGTGTGTAAAGTAACAAATTAACACTAATTCCTGGCAAAGTTTCATCAAATACTATGAGGTGGCCGCGCGGTTGAAACGGACATGATCTCAGTTAAACAATTTTTTTTATTTTTTCTAGTTTGTTTATCTTCTAAATATCTATGATAATTCATAGGTATAAAACCAAAGATTACTGGTGTACAATATGAATGTGCTGTGATTTAATAATAAAGAGTTATGACCCAAAACCAAAACTGTATGTCATTTTGTACGTACTTCCCCTACGGCATTTTTAGTCTTGGAACTATAAGACAAAACAGGCTAAAAGGTTGTGAGAAATTACTTACAAGTGATAAAGCTTTGAAGAAAAGAGGAAGGGGGTCATTCAGTCAGTTAGTTAGTTGATAACAAAAACAAGTTGGCGGTTGTAAAATGGTTTGACAACAAGGTGGTCACTTTAGTCAGTACGTATGCTGATGCTTATCCTGTAGACAAGATAAAGCGCTATAGTAAACATCACAAGGCAAAAATTGACGTCGAGTGCCCTCAGCTTATCAAACATTATAACAGCCACATGGGTGGTGTGGATCTTTCGGATATGCTAGTAGCTCTATACCGGACCACATATAAAAGCAGACGTTGGTACACACCCATATTTTCCCAAATGCTAGATATTTGCATTAACAATGCCTGGCTCCTTTACCGTAGAAACTGTAGTCGCCAGGGAGTGCAGCATATAAGCTTGAAGTCTTTTCGCCTTCAATTAGCCAGAGAACTCCAACACAAAGGGAGATCTAGAGCAAGAGTTTCCGGTCGAACCGATGACAGTGTACGCCATGATGGCCAGACTTCGGGCAGACATACGGTCGCTGCAAGCTATGCATAAAAAATAAAACTGATGTAATCTGCACTAAGTGTAAGCAAAGGCTATGTTTAGTACGCAAAAGAAATTGTTTTTTTGATTATCATAACAAATAGATTATAGACGGATAACTTACGAAGACTGATTAAAATGAAGACTGATGAAGATTAATATTTAGAAGTAGAGGTATTGTTTTGATATGTTTTATTTGAATTTAAATGTTTTATAATAATGTTATAGAGCTGTTTTGTATAATTAAGGCTTATAATTGATCTCAGCACATTATTGCAATTGAAAATGTTTAAGAAACTATATAATTTTGTACCACACTATGATTGTAAGGTAATAAACTGTTTAAAATTGTATTTTGATACATTAATATCCCTAATTCAACATCATAATTAATAACCAAAATAAATCGCTTATTAAATTTAAAACCATTTTCACAAATCGCCTATATGAAGTGGTAGTTTCCTTACCACACACCAATTCTAATTTGTATCATCTCCCACTTTAGATATGAATTTTCGGTTAAAAATAAAAGGTCGTCGTCCGTCCAATCTCTGACAACACGTCACACTCGCGCAAACGCCTGGCGGCCAATGTGAACACGACGAACTCGCCACGTCTCCGCGCCCGCACCCGTTGCCGCGCCCGCGCTTTCCAACGTGAACAAGTACTTAGAATATTAGTCTTATAAATTCCATCCTACTTACCTTCAAAAAAAATATCCAAATAAGACAATGTTTTTTTTATTTGTGTCTAATTTTTAATAAATTATAGCAATGATAAAGTGTCTTTTTTTACAATTGGTTATGAGGTACATCGTTAATTCTAATGCTATTAATATGCTTGTGTACAAATTATTTATGCGTGATATTATCATTTCTAATATTTTACATGGACTTGATGATATTTTCTAATTACCGTTGCATTAAATATTAAACTTATCTAATTACCATAAACATCACATAATTTTTTTAAGTCTCAGTAGCTAGAAAACCTCCGTTAATAGTTAAATGCCTCATAAACTACTGAATTCGTATCTTTGATGTGTTTCATATTTTAATGTGTTAAAGTCAAATCAGTGAAAAATAAAAAAAGGTACGGTAATTAGTCAACGAACGCCTAATTCGAGAATGACCGACAGCACTATTTTTTTTCATCTTATTGGGAGCATGATGCCTTTACAATACATAATTTTTTTTCCAACCCAGCTTGACGTTTCTTTCAAAAGAGCAAACAATAACAAAAAGAAAAACTGTGCGGTTAGCTGCGGGGTCTTCTGACCAACGTCTCCAGAGCGTGCGATAACCACGGAGCATCGCCCGCGCTCTTGATAGGATGGAATACGTTTTTTTGCGCATTATGGCGTAAAAATCATCGGTATGCGCAAAAGCGAACATACCGGATATGCCATGCATGATTTATTTACAACACATTACTTTTTGGCCAGTCTAGCTTGACTTTTCTTTCAGTTAAGAGGTTAGAAGTTTTAAAAAGCCTTAACAAGACATCGTTTTTTGACCCACAAGCTCGTCATGTTTTTTCAGACAAGAGCATAGAAGCCCTATACAAGAATATCTTTTGATTAACATAACTTTTTTTTTCAGCCAAGAGCTTGGTGGAAGCTTAATGTCTTTACAATAAGTACCGTAAAACGGGGTGTATAGAAATTGCGGGGTGAATAGAAAAAAAATCAGGAAAGTTTTTAATGTTAATATTTCAGTAGTTTTCGTTGAAGAATTTTAGTAGAATTTTAAATTTGAATACAGCAACATTTTTTCTTTGCGTTGGCAACAGTTTTTAATTGTCAAAATTGACATTTATCCTTCAAATTAAATTCAAAGTCGACCATCTGTGAACGTGTTTTATTCAACTGCCGAAACTCTTGATTTTAGGTCTGAAAAAGTTGTGATTTGTGCTGTTTAATGTGTTTATCTCATTAGGTGTACGATAAATTATAAAAATACAGTGAAGGTAAGTGAGAATCCGTTATTAAACTTCAAAAAATTGTTAAAATCACAGTATATGTAAATTTATTGTATAAAAGGGGTCAATAGAATCTATTGAAGGGTGAATAGAACTCTAGTATGGGTTTAATGGAAACCTAGTAGGGAATAATAGAAACGACTAATGTTTGAATAGCAACTAATGAGGGGTCAATAGAGATAAATAAATAGGGTTGTCAAAAACTGTTAATAGAACTTAATACTACTAATAATGTATGGAGCTGTAGATTTAGTGATTGATAAATAAATAATATTTTTAACGTGATTATTTTCATTTACAGATACATACCGCCGTATTCAACATGCCGCGTGTATATAAACCCGATCCTACAAAAAAAAGGTATAAAAAATATAATATGGAGATCATAAAAAAAGCTGTGGAAGAGTATGCATCTTCCCGAAATGTTAAATTAGAAGAAGTTGCAAAAAAATATGGTATACACAAATCGGTGTTATATGAAGGGTCCACTGCAATAATGATGAATGTCCAAAAAACATTTTTTCTTATTCAGTAATGCCATTCGGTCACTTGACTATGTAGTTATGAAATCGCGTTTACAAACTTAGCAATATCGCTGACAGTCCCGAGATAAAACGTTTTTAATATTTTGGCTACACGGCTAGAACGCTTAACGTCACAGGTGTTCACGACAATAACGATGAATGTCCAGTCGCAGGCGCCTCGCACTGACCGCCATCTTGCTGTCAAATCAGCGGCGATCCCGCCAATTCTTTTGTCAGTCTTTGTGAGTCTGGCGTTCTGTAAGGTTATGTCATACGGATTTTAGTGTTTTCTTTCTTAATATAATGACTGAAAACAACGAAATGCTTAGAAATACGAAAAAAAGAAAACAGACAGGAAGAATGAGTGATGTTTTAAAGAAACTTCGACTCCAAGGACATGAAATTGGCGATGACTGCAAGTGTAATCGTTTTAAATGTTTTGAAATGATATCTGAAGAGCAGAGGACAAGAATAATAAGACAATTTAACAGTTTCGCGAACAGGTATGATCAGGATAATTATTTAAGTGGGCTTATAACCGTATCTCATGTACAACGTCGTCGTCCACGAGTAGGTGAAGAAAATGCGAAATTACATAATAAGTCATACTTCTACAAGATTCGTATGATTGGGGATGATACTTACGAGTTACCGGTGTGCAGAAAAGCTTTTATATCCTTACATGGCATCACTGGAAGAAGACTTCAATTTCTTCAGAAATCACTGACTCAGCACGGAATTGTCCAAAAAGATAAACGGGGAAAACATGTTAAAACAAAGCTTTCTAAGCAAACTACTGATTTGATGTACAAGCAAATTGAAACTCTAAAAACAATTAATGGTAAAAATGGCCATTATAATTTACGGGAGAGTCAAAAAATATATTTGTCGGATGAGTTAAACTTGTCTAAGATTCACAAAATGTATAATGAAAAGAATCCAAATAACAAAGTATCATACGAAACATATCGCAACTTTTTCAACAAAAATTTCAACATATCATTCGGTTATCCCAGGATGGATACATGTTCGACTTGCGATGAATTTCAAGCTGAGAAAAAACATTTTGAAATTAAGATTGCTACTCTTCCTGATGGCCAAGAAAAATCTCAGATTTTGTCTCAACTTCGAAGACTTGAAATTGAAAACTTAGGACACAAAACGAGAGCTGAAGTATTTTATGATAAAAAAAGAAAAGCTCGTTTGAGAGGTAGGCAAGATGTCACAACAATAGCGATTGCAATGGATTTCTCAAAAAATCTTCCTGTACCGAACATAACTACAAACGATGTATATTACAAAAGACAGCTGAGTTATTACATGTTTAATGTTCATGTGCTTGCGGATTCCTCATCTTATTTTTTCGTGTATGATGAGAGTATTGGAAAAAAAGGATCAGACGATGTAGCCTCTCATCTGTTTAATTTCATATATAATGAAATGGAGGTACAGGTCAAGACTCTTACAATTTTTTGTGACTCATGTGGTGGTCAAAATAAAAATTATACCATCTTTAGAATGCTACATTACTTAGTTCACTGCTGCAATCGCTTAGAATCTGTCACAGTTATATTCCCGATAAGAGGGCACTCTTACATGGAGTGCGATCGTAACATGGCCTACTTAAATCAAAAGGGTAGGATTGAACTTCCTGAAGAATGGGCTGAACATGTGCGTGGAGCTCGACAGAGACCGAAACCTTTCAATGTCATCGAATGCTCACAAGATGCATTCAAGGGCTGGACTGCATTTCTGAAACCATTTTACAAAAAAACTTGTCCTTTTCCCATAAGACCTGTGCGTGAATTTAGAGTCCAGAAAGAACACCCACGGCTCATGTTTCACAGAAATTTTAATAATTGTCCATGGGCATCAAGTGTGGTCAACACACCAGTTTCTTTTCGGTCTATGAAGGCAGTTAATGAGGGCGAATTCAAATTACCTGGTTTGGCTTATAAAGAAAGGCTGCCTATATCAACAGCAAAATATAATGACCTGCAGTCCCTGAAAAAGTTCTGTAGGCCTGAAACGAGACGTTATTTCGATGAACTTCCTCATGCCACAAATGTCAAAGAATCAGAAGTTAATTAAAACAGTCATTTGGACACTGATCATTATTGACTGTCAACGTAGTCTGGACAGTGATCATTATAGTCCTGATTTTTAAAGACTTACTTAAGATTAGATTATTTTTAGTTAGTTTAAAATACCCTAAGAATAACTGTTTTCCAAAGAAATAATAAATAAATACATATACTTTAACTTTAATAAACAACATTTCATTACCTTCCTGTCCGAGTTTTTTCACACCAATTATAAATTTAAAACCCAGTTATCTTAAAACAAAGGACAATGGACATTCATCATTATTGCAGTGGACCCTTCATATCGTCATTGTACGCGGGATATGAAGCAACATGCGAGGCCAAAGAGCTTTATCCGAAGAAACCGAAGTGTTCTTAATAGATAACATTAACAAATGCGCAGAATGGGGTTATCCCCTAGATACTTTGGATCTCAGGTACATAGTAAAAATGTATCTTGATAAGATAGGTATAATTCATAAAAGAAAGACAATTTTCCAGGACCAGATTTTGTACAGAGCTTCCTATTAAGACACAAAAATGAGATTTCTCAAAGAGTTTGTGAAAATATCAAGCGTGTGAGAGCTAAGGTATCTCCAGATACGATTAAAGAATATTTCATAGAACTTGAGAAGTCTTTAAATGGTGTACCTGCTTCTAACATCTTAAATTACGATGAAACGAATTTGACGGACGACCCTGGGCGGAAAAAATACTAATCAAACGGGGATGCAAGTACCCTGAAAGAGTTCTGAACCATACCAAGGCTTCTGTGTCTATTATGATGGCTGGTACCGCAGATGGTAAAATGTTACCACCATATGTGGTATACAAGGCAACTCATTTATATGATTCTTGGATCCAACATGGCAGAGGGTACTCGATATAATAGGTCGACATCTGGATGGTTTGATGGAACCACTTTTGAGGACTGGGTGCAAAATATGGTGGTTCCTTATTTTAAGAATTTACCAGGTAGAAAGTGCTTAATTGGAGACAATTTGTCTTCACATTTATCAGCAGACTTGATCCAAACATGTAAAGCGCACAACATCGATTTTATGTTTTTACCAGCCAACTCAACTCACCTGACGCAACCTCTGGACGTGGCATTTTTCCGTCCAATGAAGCGAGCCTGGAGGCAATTATTATTAAAATGGAAAAAGACAGATGGTCGACAATTACCCACAATTCCAAAAGGTTGCTTTCCAAAACTATTAAAATTATTAATTGATGAACTGCAAATAAATGCTTCAAAGAATATCATTGCTGGATTTAAGAAAACAGGAATTAGCCCTTTAAATGCAACTGAAATTTTAGCCAGACTTCCCGGCGAGGACTTAGGTGAAGATCATGAAAGTGCTGTAGAAGATTCTATTCTAACACTCCTCAAAGAAATGAGATATGGTTCAATGAACATTGTAGAACCAAAAAGAAAGAGAAAACTCAATGTACTCCCAGGTAAAAGTGTCGCTCCAGAAGAAATCGAAGACTATGCAGAAACTGATGTTGATAACAGTATGGCAAATCCTAAAAAAACAAAATACGATACTAGCATCAGTGGTCCATCAGGTTTAAACAATAAAAATAAAGGAAAAGCTAAAAAAACTATAATTACAAACATGAAACTATCACCAATTGAAGAAAAAGAAAATTGCCCTAATAAAATAGAACCTTACAAAGGAAAAGGCAAAGGGATTGGAAAAAAAACGAAAACATCCTATTTGGAAACAAAAGAAGAAGTAATCTTCAAAAAAAATATAGAAAACAATGAGACTAAAGGAAAAGCTATCGAGGATATTACAAAAAAATCTGAAACAGAAGACAAGGGCAATAATGATAACAATAAAGAATGGAAAGAAGAATACCATAACAACTCAGAACAATCAAAATGCGGAAATACAAGACAGGAAGATTACGATTACGTTAACGTTACGGTTTACGAAAATTATGATAGTAATATGGGAGAGCAGAATTACAACAGTATCACGGAAATGGAAAACTACAATAGTAACTTACTAGGATTAGAGTGCAAAATATCTAATGATATGGACATAAAAAGTCTGCCCATTCTCTTTTTTGACAGCTTATGTGAAGAGGTTACAATCAGTACTGGAACAACTGCTGATGATAATACTATTAAGGAGAATAAAGTAAAAATAATATCAAATGAACTAGTGAATGACGGCCAGTACAACAAAAATACAAATTACCAATTATAAAGAAGAGCAAGACTGTACTAACGGTAAAAGATCTCATTAAATTGCCAAAGAAAAACACACAAATAATTACTATAATGATAGTGACGAAATATTAAAAGTTTTAGAAGAGGATGATGATGACCTGTGAAAACTTTGTGAATTGTTAAGTTGGAACGATTTAGAATTTTATTGTTTTTTTAGAATTTTTATTATTTTTACATTTAGTGAGCCAACGTAGACTGAAGTTATCTACCTGTAACAACTTTGTTATGATAATTATTGTTAAGTTCAGAAGATTTAGAATTTAGTTTTAATTTTTTAAAGAATTTTGATTATTTTTACGGAGTTGTACTGATTCTACAAAGCCATAATGAAGGCTGAAATCGATTACCTGTGATATATTTTATGATAATTGTTAAGTTCAGAAGATTTAGAATTTGGTTTTTTTTTTTAAAGAGTGTTTATTACTTTTATGTTATAATACTGATTCTTCAAAGTCATAACGTTGATTATTTGTAATACCTTTGATATAATACTTGTTAAGTTCAAAAGATTTATAGTTGTTTATTTATAAGCGACTTTATATATAAGCGACTTTTAATCCAGAAAAATGTTTTTAAATTTGTTATTTTATTTAATTCAAATAAAATACGCATAAGAAGTATACATTGTTTAATTTATTGAAAAGAGATAACATTCCGTAAAAATAAAGTCGTTTAAAATACAAACATACCTAATTATTTATGTTAACAAAAACACATAAATAGTTTAAATCACAAATTTTGAATTTCATTTACCATTTACATACCAAAACAATTTTTAAATACACGACCTTTCATTTTTGCATGTTGGTTAAGTAATTTTTGGCAGCCCTAACAGTTTTTCCATTCACCCCTTTATGCATTTCTATTGACCCCAGTCGTCGGGTGAATAGAAATGATACATATTTTATTAAAAATCTGAAAAACATTTGCTTATAGTTAAATATTGTTTCAGCTGTTTCTTTGTGGTACCGGACATGATATTAAAATAACCTGTGGTTAAAAAAAAAGTAATAGACAACAAATTCTTAGGACAAAGTTGAAAATCATTGCTATTCACCCCGTTTTACGGTACATTGTTTTCTGGCCAATGTAACATGTTTTTTTTTCAGTCAGGAGCGTAAAACCTTTACAACACTATTTCTTTTATTTTATTGGAAGCATGATGTCTTCACAACACATTATTTTGTCACCAATCTAGCTTGAAGTTTCTTTCAAACAAGAGCATAGAAGCCCTTTACAGGATTATTTTTTTATGAACAGAACTTTTTGTTTTCAGCCAAGATCTCGGTGGAAGCTTGATGAGTTTACAACACATTTTTTTTTGACCAATGTAACATGTTATTTTTTCAGACAACAGCGTAAAAGCATAAAATCTATAGGCAACTCTATTTTTATCCGACTGACCCAGAAGGAGGGTAATGTTTTTTCATGTTATTGGAAGCATGATGTGTTTACAACACATTAGGTATTTTTTTACCAACCCAGCTTGACGTTTCTTTCAAAAAAGAGCACAGAAGCTTAGCCTTTATAAGATTATTTTTTTACCACTCTAACTTTTTTTTTTCAGCCATGACTTGTCGCATGCATGATTTATTTACAACACATTATTTTTTGACCAATCTAGCTTGACTTCTTTTCATATAAGAGATTTGAATCTTTAGAAAGCCTTTACAAGACTTCGTTTTATGACCAACCTAGCTTGTCATCTTTTTTTCAGACAAGAGCGCAGAAGCCCGATACAAGACTATCTTTTAATTAACATAACTTTTTTTTCAGCCAAGAGCTTGGTGGAAGCATAATGTCTTTACAATAAGTACATTGTTTTCTGACCAATGTAACATGTTTTTTTCTTCAGTCAAGAGCGTAAAAGCATAAAACCTTTACAACACTAATTATTTTTATAGGAAGCATGATGTCTTTACAACACATTATTTTTCACCAATTTAGCTTGACGTTTCTTTCAAACAAGAGCATATAGAAGCTTAACCTTTATAAGACTATGTTTTGACCACCATATTTTTCTTTCAGCCAAGAGTTTGCCGGAAGCATGATTATTTTTCAACACATTATTTTTTGAACAACCTAGCTTCAAACAAGAGCAAAGAAGTATTAAGTCTTTACAACACTATTTTTTGACCAACCTAGTTAGACAAATTTTCAGACAGGACCATAGAAGTTTACTTTATTTTTTGACCAACCTAACTTATTATTTTTTCTGCCCACACTATAGATGCATTTAATAGTCTGGAAACTTGAACAGCCGAAACAAGCAACTTACATTCGACAGAATTTTGATATACTTAGGTAAAAACGAATCTTCACTGCTTAAAGATGCACACCAAGCCGTGAGCGAAAGAGAGATGGACCTGTATAGGAATCATAGCGCCATCTCTTTTTCACATTGCTACAACGATGACTTTGAAACTCCCTACCCAAGTTATGGTTCCAGGATTCTTGACATTTGTTCTAATAACCCAAACGATAAAACAATGGTGAGTACGGCGACTGGGGAATCTCACAATACAAGCAACAAGCAAGCATTATTGCAATTCAAATAATATATGATTAACAACGGTTTTTGTTACAGATTAGCAAATAGCAATCCTCCTGACCTGGTACATAAAAGTTGTACAACATTGTTCCAGTAACATAATTTGTGTTAAAACACAACATGTATATGTGTAACAAATGTGTCTAGTAACTGAAAATCATGTTGCTGCAACAATTTATTTTTTGTTTAACCTCGTATTCATTTTGTATGAATACGAGGTTTTATGTTAAACCAGTTGGAAACATTTTCATCAATTAAAATCAAATGGAGGAAATAAAATATATATTTTGAATTTCTTTTGAAGAATGACTCCGCCAATTATTTTAAATGCCAGCCTGGCATATTGATTTACAATACATATTCCTATTAAAAATTGTCAAAGAAAAAGGATAAGAATATAATAATTTCTAAGTTCTACTTAGCAACTTAAGAACAACTGTTTTATATAAATGATAAAAATGGATTTCTAGTGTTCTTACAACATTAGCACATTAAAAATATAATGTTGCAAGTATTTAATTATACCTACTTCTTAGGTTTGAAATGCAACATTATTGTTGTAGATTTCACACAGCACCAATTTCCATTTTGAATAAGCTTATGCCATAGTTATTGGCTACATATAACTACTGATTACTTATGTTATTTGCACTATCATCAATCTTAACAGTTTCACTTATTGCACTTGCTTCAATTTTAGAATCTTCAACATTACTGTCTTCAACTTTGTCACTTTTAACTTCACTAGACTCAACGTAACTGACTTCTATTTTAGGTGTTTTGACGTTGCTAAGCTTTGTTTTAGCGTCTACGCTGCCGCCATCTTTACTTTCATCATCTTTTTTATCCTCATTTCCATCATCATCCGCGTCATCATCATCATCATCATCGCCACCACCCAGCTCTTTATCATCAACTTTCTCTGATATCTCTTCCGAAGGCTCGTACGAATGATTTTGAAGTTTCTCAAGCCATATATCCATAGACTTGCCTTCTACTTCACCCTTTACGATCACAGGGTATATGTGCTTATGTATAAACTTGTGAATTTCGTCCTCTACGTCTGACCAAGTTAAACTTTCATGGCTGTCCTTAAATTTAGCATCGTATCTGTCGTAGTGGACCTGAAATGAGTAAGAAATGTTAAGTCTTGTCCAGAATAGGGCACAGTAAGACGATTCTTGTTTATAAATATGTTGCATTAGAATCGCCCGGTGCTATTTATTTATTTTATTTTATTTATTTGGCTCACCAACAATTGAATACACTATTCGTCGCCGACTATACATATATTACGTATTTATACAACATTATTTTTAGTATATGCGAAACCTGAATATAGTTTGTTCAGAATAAATAACTGAATCGATTCCAATAATTTTTATACCGTGTTATATTTTGCCCCAAAAATCTTTAAAAAAGGTCACAATATGGACACCGCGCGACGAACACAAGTCACTGTAGGTCATAGCGGCACTAGGCACGGGCGCACAGCGGGCTCCACGTGGTGATCATGTTTTTGTACGGACAACCAGCGGAATTAAAATTACACGCAGCAAAATAAATTATAATGATTGACGGCGCGGTCTTCGAACCCTTCCTCGGCTATTACGATCATCTACATTACATTGTCTTTGATGACAAACAAGTAATTGAACGTCCAAACTCCACTAATGGAGAAGGATTCATAATTTATTTTCATTTATCCAGTTCAAAATAATAAGTAGTGGGCAGTGAAGGAGAATAAAATTTTATTTGCGTTCACTGATAGTGGGACTATAAACAATAGACCATTTTTGTTTTTTTAATTATTGTATAGATAATGCAACAATCTACGAAGACGCGCCTCACTATTCCTCCTAACCGTATGTGTGCAAGCTTCCGCCAATGTTTGCGTGTTATCGTTACACACTAATTACCGTGTACTAACCATAGTGTGTACCGATAACACTCATCAAACATTGGCGGAAGCTTGCACACATATAAGTACTATAGACGGTTAGGAGGAATAGTGTGGCGCGTCTTCGTGGATTTCTATAAGGCCCGTTTACACGGTAATGATCAGTTCGATAAATTACTGCAGGTATAATTTTGGATAAGAAGTAGGTAGTCCAAAATTAGCTTGCACAAATACAACAAAAAGGCTTTTAACTAAAATTTTTTGGTCATATTAATAGATCGAGCCCGTGCGAAGCCGGGGCGGGTCGCTAGTAAACTATAAAGGATTGTTATTTTATATGCTGCGCCACGGGGCACGGGTGGCCTGAAATCTATATTCACAACGTGTCGCCACAATGGAGACATTAATTCAACACACGGGTAGGGCTAGAGCCCGTAATCATAAAAATTATAATAAGATAAAATAATTAGTAAATTGAAAAAAAAAAATAAAACGAACTAAATAATAACTAGAGTTAGGGTGTGTAAACTCTATGCAAAACACTCATTCATGAAGCTATTGTTCTATGTCAGCTGGTAAAAGGCCGTTGGCCAACACCTTTTGTTTGTTCATCATCTATTGTTCTGACCCAGCTGGTAAGTAGCTTCACGAATTCAAGCTTCAATTTTAATAAACCCCCAGAAAAAAAACTCGAGTACTTTTGCGGGAGCAGGGCTGGTAGCACAGATTAAAAATAAGTAAATCATTTTTGAATTGTATTTTTCATAAAAAAACTAAAAATCTAACTAACTCAAAAACTACTAAATTTCGGTAGGACATTTGGTGGCATAATTTGTTGCATTTTAACCCTACTATGATGTCCTGCAAGGAATACGTCGAATTACAAGTAAACCCCTGTTTAGGAATTTTGTATGAATTATTAAAATTTGGACAGGACGTCTGCTGGGTCAGCTAGTCTATAATAATATTACACTTCTGGACACATCTTTTGGCCCACCTTGTACTTTCAGTTTCGTTTGGTCCTAGCTAAAATTTTATATTAGGTCGAGCAAAAAGTTTTTATGCAGTTTTGAACCTGGCACATTCACAATTTCATTCAATAGTCTTTTTTTGAATTTCGAACACAGAATTTAAAGAAACAAAAGACAATTTGGAGCCTGTTTGTTGATATCAAACAATCGAATACTAAGAAAACTTGGTTTTATTGGTTTACTTGGATTTAATTCTTGAAAAAGTGATTGATATCTTTGGTTTTGCAACAAACATTACTTATTCTTAACATTAAGGTGAGGTTCTATCAATAATCTATGGATACTTCACCTGAAGTCGCCGCCCAAGCTGTGGCACTTATTCAGGCCGGACACAGCCAAAGAAACGTGAGTGCTCAACTTAATTTAAGTCGATCTGCGGTCCGAAATGTTTATCGGAGGTACCAAGAGACTGGCGGCTTTGTTCGTCGCCAAGGAAGGCCACGATCTCGGGTCACAACTGAAAGGCAGGATCGATTCATCGTGACGACCAGCTTGAGAAATCGTCACCTTACCTCCATTGAGATACAAAACCAACTTTGCGACTTCCACGGAGTATCTGTGAGCGCTCGAACTGTTCGGAGAAGGTTAAAAGAACGCGATATGGTACCACACAAGCCAGCTAATGGCCCCAAACTAACGCGAGCCCACCGAACAGCGCGCCTTCATTTCGCACGCAGTCATTTAAATTGGACACAGCAAGACTGGAGCCGTGTACTCTTTTCTGATGAGTCTAAAATTGTATTACATGGCAATGATGGAAGGAAGAAGGTCTACCGACGTAAGGGAGAGCGTTTCGCACAATGCTGCTTTGAAGAGAGGGTTGCTTATGGCGGTGGCTCATGGACTGTCTGGGGCGGTATATCCGCGAGCGGCAAAACTCAACTTGACGTTGTTACAGGACCACGGCTGCCAACATTAAATGCTGAAAGGTACATTCGTGAGTGCTTAGAACCTCACGTGATACCATACGCGGACTATGTGGGCCCAAATTTCCTTTTTATGCATGATAATGCAAGAGCCCATGCGGCCGGCATCGTCAGGGAATATCTTCGGGATGTGAACATCACAGTTATGGACTGGCCAGCCAGAAGCCCAGACATGAACCCCATTGAGCACATGTGTGACAAGCTAAAAAGACGTGTTAGGGCTCGTCAGCCAGTTGCCCAGACGATGCAGGAGTTGAAAACTGCCATAGAAGAGGAATGGGAGATGATCCCTCAAAATTTCATAGAGCGGTTGATAAACTCTATGCCTAATCGTATGAGAGCTGTGGTAGATGCCCATGGAGGCAACACGCGTTATTAAATTAAACCTTTATTTGATAAAACATGTTTTTTATACAAAAATCAATTGCCTTTAACAAGGCGCATATCCGACTTGTTAGGCGTAGCTCCATGTCGTATGGTATTCTGAATTCAAATTTAAAACAATACGATCGAAAAAGATGGTAAAATGTATCAGGTTTAAAACTGCATCAACAGTTTTTGTTCAATCTAGCAATCATATTTCGGTAGGGGCCATCGAAACCTAAACTCTAAGGTGGGCCAATAGATGTGTCCAGAAGTGTATAAAGAGGTTAGATTTTTTTGTTTGTTTGTTTGTACCGAACAGGCTCCGAAACTACTGGACCGATTGTAACCATTTATTCGCCAGTAGAAAGCTAATTTATCAGGAAGTAACATAGGCTATCATTTATTTTCAAAAAATTTAGAGATCCTTAAGAAAATTGCAATAATGTAACCCAAAGTAGCAAAATTTTGCCTATAAAATTCATTATTAGGCGTGCGCTGAGAAACTATTGATGATAAATAAAAAGTATGTACGGAACGCGTATGGCTTTTTTATTTTCGTGATAACTTCGAAATTAAATGTCCCAAATTTCGAAGTTATCACGAAAATAAAAAAGCCATACGCGTTCCGTTCGACGACGCGTCGCCCCGCCGCGATTACCTCGAAACTTGAGTATGTTTATTCTTGACTTGAGACCAAAAATTAAGAATAAAATCTATGAGGGTTGAACAATCTTATTCATTTGGTTAATTAACTTGAAACTTGGCACAGATTCTTGCCTAAGTAATAAAGTTTGTCATTAATATTTTTCAAAACTACCCTGGATGGGAGGGTCAGAGGGGGAGGGGGAGAGGGGGAGGGGGAGAGGGAGGGGATGGTGATGAGGAGGGAGAGGGGAGGGGTTGGTGAGAGGAAGGGTAGGTGAGGGGTGAGGGGGAGGGGATGGGGTGGTGAGAAAGAGAGGGGAATGGGATGTGGTGAAGGGGGTGTGAGAGTGGGTGAGAGGGGGAGGGAGAGGTTAGCGGGAAGGGGATGCGGTGAACGAACGTGCTAATCTCTGGAACTACCAGTCGGACTTTAAAAAAGCTTTTTGCATTTTGTAGCCCAAATCTAAAGGAAGGCTATAAGTAGGCCTATATTTAACATCACTCTAGGACCTTTACCTGGCGAACTAAAAGAAAAAAGTCAGAAAAACGCTAAGCGAAAACGAAGTAATAGCGCGGACAGGCAATGCGATGCGACGGGGTGTGTCGGGGGAACAAGAAATTCAGCAGCTAGTCAATTATAAAAAAATACCCCATACATACCGTATCAAGGACAAGACCGAGGCCAGGCGCAGTGGGTAGCATGACCTTTTCCTTGGCAAACACCCTCTCAAGTATGGTACTATCAGTGTGACCACGCAGCACCGCTATCGCCAATCCAACCATCTTGCGTATTTGATGCAACATGAAGCTTTGACCCTGAGTTTAAATAAAAAGATAAACTTTAATGGAATGGTATGGGGCGATTTGTGTCCATTTTTAAAAGTTAGTGTTAATTTTTTCACTGACCTCAGTGTAAGTGCAAATTAGTTAATAAATACGATTCTTCCATTTCCATATCTGCAATTTATCAGAAAGGTGTACTAAAATTTATGGGTGTGTTTAACCCTTAAATTTGACCACACCTTTCTGAAAATTATGCTGTTTTTTGGTAAGCACATCACTTGAGAATGGCTGGACCGATTTGTCAATTTTTTGTTCCAAAAGGTTTTTAATAGTCCGAATTAGGTTTTTATGAAAAGTTTCTGGGAACATTTTCAAATTCGGGAAAAACTGAACATCCTTTTGTCTATAAGATTTTTACACTCAGACGACAGACATCTGTCGGATCAGCTAGTCCTCTTATATATAAAAAATAAATTGCCGTCCGTTAGTCTCGCTAAAACTCAAAAACGGCTTAACCGATTTGAATGTTTTTTTTTTTTTTTGTTTTATTCTCCTCTTTACTGGGGTGGTTTAAAAGACAAAAAAGGAAAATAAAAAGAAATTGACATTTTGACAATTTCTGGCGGGACAGCTACCTAGTTATAAACATCAATCAATCTGCCTAGCCTTTTCCCAACTATGTTGGGGTCGGCTTCCAATCTAACCGGATGCAGTTCACTACTAGATAGGCACCTTTCAATGATAACCATACACAACAACACAACACACAAAACACAATTGGAATACACCGTGACTAAATTATCAGAATACCTAATTGAAGCATACCATGCATGCTGCAAACTAAGGGCGCCACAAACTAAGAGTTAGAGGAACCCCTGGTGGAATGCTGAACTAGGTAAACTCAGAGATACATTGCGTAAGCAATTTAACAGAGCTAAAAACACTAGACTCCAGGATGACTGGGAGGTATACAAAGAGACCCAGTACACATATAAAAAGCAGATCAGAACTGCCAGGAGAGCCGCTTGGCGGAAATTCTGTGAATCCATCGAGACAAACAATGAAGCTGCAAGAGTAAGGAAGATCCTTTCAACCGATCAGGACCGAACTCTTGGCGCACTGAAAAAACCCGACAACTCATACACACTGACCGACCAAGAAACCAGTAAGGTCCTTCTTGAGACTCACTTTCCAGACTGTAGACTCTTAGAGGACAGGACGTGGGAGGTTGAGCCAGGATGGATCCCAACGGAGCATGACTGGTCGAGAGCACACAACATAGTAACAAAAGACCGGATAAAGTGGGCTATAGACTCCTTTCAGCCATAT
Source organism: Cosmia pyralina (assembly GCA_946251885.1). Classification (NCBI taxonomy): domain Eukaryota; kingdom Metazoa; phylum Arthropoda; class Insecta; order Lepidoptera; family Noctuidae; genus Cosmia; species Cosmia pyralina. Next base: position 19,482,325 of record OX276363.1, read on the forward strand.
AAGTCCGTTGGGCTGGATGACATATTTCCAGCCCTGCTGCAGTGGGGGGCGGATCTTTTGACACCATGGCTGGTGGAGATTTATCAAGCCTGCTTAGCACTCAGATACATACCTCTTGCGTGGCGGGAAGTGAAAGTCATTTTCATACCCAAACCTGGATAACCAGATTATACACAACCCAAGGCTTACAGGCCTATAAGCCTCACATCATTTCTACTGAAAACCCTTGAGAGACTCTGTGATAGACACATCCGTGACGGACCTCTTCGGGTAAAACCTCTCCATAAACAACAGCATGCATACTCCACTGGCAGATCAACGGAATCTGCACTACACAGTGTAGTTTCCAAAATTGAATGCGCGGTGGACCACAAGTGCTCATCACTGGCCGCCTTCATTGATATAGAAGGCGCCTTTGACAAAACCATGTGCAACAGCATCAACATGGCACTCGACAGACATGGCATAGATTCAACACTGAGAGGCTGGATCACCAACATGCTCAAAATGAGAGCTGTGCAAGTGACGGTCAACGATACTACAAGGGCCATCGTGGCAAAGGGCTGCCCGCAAGGTGGCGTCCTCTCTCCGCTACCATGGAACCTGGTCGTAGACAGCCTCATCAAAACCCTCAATGACAAAGGATACTTTACTGTGGGCTATGCTGACGACATAACCAAAGTAATAAATGGCACCCATGAAAATACCCTATGTAATCTCATGCGCCAAGCTTTGAAAATAGTAGAAGACTGGTGCAACAAACACCAACTATCGGTGAACCCTACAAAAACCGAGCTGATTCTCTTTACAAAAAAGAGGAAGCTGACTACATTACAACTACCGCGTTTCTTTGGAACTACCCTAAGCCTATCAACTGAAACCAAATACCTGGGCATCTTTTTGGACAAACAGCTGAATTGGGCGAAACATACCAACTACATCATCACAAAAGCCAGTATATCCCTGTGGCAGTGCAAGCGACTGCTCGGCAGGAATTGGGGGATTAGCCCCAAGGTCACCTACTGGCTATACACCACAGTAATCCGGCCAATTATCACATACGGATCACTGGTCTGGTGGCCCAGGACAGACCTGAGTACAGCCCGAAAGGATATTGAGAAACTGCAATGGTTCGCTTGTGTAGCAATAACTGGCTGCATGAGAACTACACCCACTGCTCCTCTACAGGCAATGCTTGGACTGCCGCCACTACACCTCATTGTGCGTGAAGAGGCGGCCCTAGCCGCCTTTAGACTCAGTTTAGCGGGAACACTGAGCAAGGACTCTAGAGTTAAGCACATACGCATAAAAGAGGATGCGATCAGGCGACAGCCAATGATGGCATCACCATGCGATAAAGCCCCGAAACAACACTGCTTTCAGAAGCATTATAACATAATACTCACGGAAGAACGGTTTGATAACTCAGGCCCGCAAGAGTTGAGAGTATACACCGATGGATCAAAGACCGACTCTGGAACCGGGGTCGAAGTCTTCTCATACGACCTTAACATTAACATATCCAGTCTGCTTGGAGTATTCAACACTGTCTACCAGGCGGAGTGTGTGGGCATCATACAAGCGTGTTATGCCATAGAAGCCAGGAGAGTTACGGATACCTATATACGAATACTCTCAGACAGTGCCTCAGTGCTCCAATCCCTACAGAAAAAATACTTTACCTCGAGATTAATACTAGAATGTCACGATGCACTCGAACGAGTAGCGGTAACTAACCGCAACACAGTGACACTGCAATGGATAAAAGGACATAGCGGATCGCTTGGTAACGACGCAGCGGATGAACTTGCTAGGAGAGCATCCAGCACGTCTGTCTGTGGATCTGAGCCAATCGTACCCATTCCCTTCAACCAGTTACGCAGGTGGCTACAGGAGTTCACCCATACACAAGCGGAGAGTTGGTGGTCCTCGACATCAGGTTGCAGGCAGTCCAGGGAGGCCATCCCGTCCCTGGATGGTACGCTTACCAGGCGATTATTACGTCTGGACAGGAACGGGCTGCGCATGGTGACGGGGACCATCACTGGACACTGCTCATTAAACAAACACTTCCACACAATAGGAATAACGGACAGTCCTCTGTGCAAGGCCTGCATGGAGGCTGAGGAAACCGTTGCGCATGTGCTTTTTGAATGCACAGGCGTCAACCATAATTAGATCAGAAACTCTCGGAACATCCCGAACTTTCACAGATGTTCTTAACAAACCCGGAGATTTGATTTAATTCTGGAGGGAGGTGGGCTGGTTGGAATAAACCCCCGACGGCCGCCATGGCCCACGCACAATGGTCCACATGAAGGACTAAGTGCGGAAACCAAATCCATTAACATAGAACATAGAACCGGATGCAGCTGAATACCAGTATTTTACATGGAGCGACTGCCTATCTGACCTCCACAACCCATTAACAGGGTAACACGATACCCCTTGGTAAGACTGGTTGTCAGACTTTCGGGTTTCTGACGGCCTGTAACGACTGTCAAATATCCACGAATGACAGCCGGGACCAACGGCTTAACGTGCTTTCCGAGGCACGGAGGAGTCTCGGTATGTAAAGACGGTCACCCATCCACGGACCGACCCCGGCAATCGTAGCCTATCCTGTTGGATCGACCCGTGCGGCTGTTATTACTTAGCCACGAGCTCCTCTAGCTAGTTATAAACATAATCAAATGTTTCAGTAAAAAAAAAAAATATCCTCTACTGCCAGACAAAATAATGATGATGAGAGTACACTACATGAAATAGTTTTGGGAAAATATCCTCTATTCATAGAATAGAATAGAATAGAATGCATTTATTTGTCAGAATATTGTACAAAGCTGTTATGTATTACGATCATAATATTCTGCCGTTTCCGGCGTACAAATATGGTTTGTCAAATTATGGGTTATCATTACATTAAAATTACATTATTATTCATTAGAATTAGAATTACAAATAATATAAATAAATTGAACAATAGTTGTAAAAGAGATTAATTATATATGTCAAAATTCAATGATGTCAAGGAGATAAAGTCTGCTTAGTAGGCAATAATGTACAAATGTTTAGGTAAATTTTTCAGTCATAAAATCTTCAGTCGAGTAATAACATTTGCTTATAAGAAAGTTAAATAATTTACATTTAAATGTTTTGAGGCTGAGAGTTTTGAAGCCATCAGGTAATTTGTTGTAAACAGTAATGGGCATGCAGTATACATTATTAGAAAATAATTTAATTCTTTGCCTAGGAACATTAAGCATATGAACTTTGCGGCTGGGTCTGCATACAACATCATTAAACAATTCAAATTCATGTTTGTTTTGGTGTACAAAGATACAAATTTCAAAAATGTATAGAGCTGGAAGTGGCAGTATAGCATAAAACCTTAAGAATAATATTGAAATGAATAGTAACATACCTTTACTAATAGTACAGCAAATTCCATATCTGAGTCAACAAAAACTCTGTCTAATGTGAACCCCATCATAAATCGTAGAGATGAAGGATCTTGGAAATGTCTGAAACAAATACTCCAGTTAAAATCTTAATACCTCCTATCTTGTCAAAAGGCATGCTGTCAAGCTGTTTTCATGATTCTAATGATTATACATACGGAGGTAGGCAGGAACTACAGAAAGCCACCTGCTATGATCCTTACATACTTCTTTTGCTTCGTTTACGTTCATACATCTGGTCGTATACGCACGCCAGTTGCAAGTACTACATACTTTTCAACCTTATTTCCTTAGCGATAAGGTCGAAAAGTGGTACGCACGGCTACAGATCAAGCTATACATTTCCAGTATAAGCTGAACTCGTATTGTATAAGATTTCCTTACAATGAGAGGTCAGTGTAAACTGGAAAAATATAGCTTGATGTGTAGCCATGTGTACTACGGGCCAAAGTTCCGCATGATCACCTCAAAGGCGATAATCGCATGCACGGCTCACGACTCGATCGTACAATGTTCGTTTGTCACTAGCTGCGCTCTCACAGGAATATTTTCTTAAGTGAGCATGCTTAAGTTTTGTCCATAGTACATAAGCCCAAGAACGCACGGTCGATTTTTTAAGGTGATATCGCCAAGGTAGCACGCGAAATTCGAAATTTCTTACGTTTTTTGCAATTTGCAAGTCAGTATTAGGTTGTATGTTGATCTAAATATGTAAATATATTAACGGCCATACCAAATATTTATTTAAGTATAGAATTATAATCATAAAAATCATCAATACAACTCTCTAAGTTCATATTACCCTATTGAATGACTATTTCATGAAATCATGAGGATTTGAGGCCAATTCTAACTTATGGAGTTGTATTGCCGATTCTTATGATTATAATTCTGTAAAGCCATATTAGTTACGGCCGCGAATCATATTTTAATCAACATACCACCTGACACTGACCTGCAGATTGCAAAAAACGTAAGAAAATTTGAATTGCGCGAGCTACCTTAGCGAATCCTCCTTAACACGACGAATTTTTATCGCGCACTGGAATTTTACCCCTTGGTGTTGAGCCGAGCATTGAGAATAAAACAGAGCATCCCACCGCGTCAAAAAAAGGGTCGCTAGTATTATTATCAACGCGAAAGTTGTGAGTATGGATGGATGTTTGTTACTTTTCATGCAAAATCTACTAAACAGATTTTGATAAAACTTAAAGTAATATAGCTTATACATCAGAATAACATATAGTACGCGGGCGAAGCCTTGGGCAAAAGCTAGTGTTTTATGAGAAAAGCGACTTTGTTTTATACGCTGTATAGATATAGATAAACCCCTAGTCGCTTTCTACAAAATCTTCTACTTAGATTAAGGTTTAATAATTATAATCAAACTCACTTCTTTTCAGTAAAGTTATGATAACTCTTGGTCCCCTTATAGACTTGTAGAACCTTGTTCACTTGTTCTTTTTTTTCTTCAGTGATTCTATACTGCCTTCTCTCTTCATCTGTGACAAGACTAGGCTCCAACACATGTGTGGGAAGCATATAGCTATATGTTCGAGCATTGCACTTTGATTTTGAGTTGAATTTGTTTGTTACTCTTTTTATGCTAAAAACTTTTATACAATCAGGCAGTCTTTTATTTATTTCTTCTATATTTACTTCCAAAGCTGTGGACAAAAAAGAAAATATTTTAGGATTATTAGGCACTTTTGCAATACTTTTTAGGCTGAATTTAGTATTTTTATTTTTAATCCCAGAGACCTAGTTTTGGGTCTGGTTGTCCCAATTACAATGTTAAAATGAAACCTCAGTTGTGGCAACCAAGGTATACATTATTGCAAAATCATTCTGAAAGGGTTAATGGATATAAAAATTTAAAAAAAATGGAGGCAAATGGAGCAATAATAATTATTGCTCCATTTCCCACACTTGAAAAAGGTTAAGGGATTTTTTTGATTGTCATTCAATTTTGGACATGCACAGTTTAAGATACATAGTAATGTATCACATGTTATTAATGTGAAGAATACTAACGTAGCTTAAGTGACACAACCTGTCTGGCAGCTGACACACCCTTGTCAGTCCGAGAACTCCTTTGAAACTGTGCATTCTGTTGATTGTTGAAATCATCCTCTGTCAAATATTTAGCCTCCATTAATGCTCTTAGTAAGTCCTCCTCTATTGTTCTTACACCAGGATTACTGAAAATGAAAAAAAATATTGTTGACATAACAAATCATTAATACAGTGAGCTACCGAGAATAGAAATGGAAAGTTGCCTGCTTGCATGTCAAATCACTAATTATTACATTTAGTCATCATCTGCCTAACCCTTTCCCAATTATATTGGGGTCGCCTTCCAACCCAGTTACTGGCTAACACAAAACCTTAGTAAGTCTGGTTGTCAGACTTTCGGGCTTCTGACTACCCCTAATGACTGTCAAAGATCCACAAATGACAGCCGGGACCAACGACATATCATGCTTACCAAGGCACGAAGGGGTCTTGGTATGCACAGATGTTCACCCATCCACGGACCAACCGTGGCAAGCATAGCTTAACCTGATCAATCAATCTGTGCGGCTGTTATTACTTAGACACAAGCCCCTAATTACATTTAGTGCCAAATTAAAGCTATTTCTATTAAAGCGATAGCGCCAGGGTAGCCCGTGAAATTAAAACTGTCTTATGTTTTTTCAATTTGCAAGTCAGTATTAGGTTGTATGTTGTTCAAAATATGATTTGCTACAATAAAAAAATACAGAATTTAATCATTAAAGTCATCAATATAACTCTTTTAAGATCAGGAGGCAGGAATTACTATTTCATGAAATCTTGACATTTAACGGCTAACTGAAGGAGTTCTATACTGATTCTTATGATTACTTATAATTTTGTAAATACATACATATTTGTTCAGGTCGCAAATTATACAATCTATTGATTTATACAACCTAATATCGACCTGCAAATTGCAAAAAACTTTAAAAAATTTGAATATTGCAGGGACGCTTCCCACTTTAAAAGTTACAGAACAAATTTTGTTAATTAGCATAGTGGGCAAAAGTATTGAATTACTTTAGCTTTAGTCTACTATTAGCCTCTAAGTCTACTCACCGTTGCATGCCATAATAATCAACCCCACAGTAGCCTAACAGAAGTGCCATTTTCTTCCTCTTGACCCGTTCTATGGGTCTCTCACAAAGTTTCTTCTGCTCTGTTTCGCCATTCTCATTTTTATTTTCGGTTTCTTGCCACTGCCGCTTCATGAAACGTTTCTTGAATCTCGTCAAATTCTTGTTACGAACTATTTCTTGTGATTCTGTAGGACTATCCTCGGCAACTTTATTTTCTACAGTTGCTACTTCCATGGCTGATATAGACCGCACTTGGAATACTGCAATGAAATGATAACATTTACCCTATAAAGTTTGAAATACGGCGGAAAATGAAACTATTGCGAACTACAAGCAAAATCTACTTATTTTAATGGAAAAACAAGACCAAATTATGCTCATATATCAAGCAGACAGTGGTCGCTGTTTTTTAACAAAGGTACAATACAAGTTGTATTGTATTGTATTGTGTTGTATTATACAACACAATACAATACAGGTTACAATATTGTGTGAGTAGTTGGGTCATTGTAAGGATAATTTTACTCCCTAGGTCCATCGTTTGAATAATATGATTATTACATAAGTTAAATAATTGGGCAAAATATCATCGACTTCCAAAAAGGAGGTTCTTCTGTCTTAGTTCTGTATTCAACCCGCATGTGTTTACCGAAATCTTTGGAATCGAAGAAGTTATTTTTAAGGCTATCAAATCATCCGGGCGAAACTGTTATTGTAAGCTTACCATACAAAGCAAAATAGCGAAACAAAAAACACATAATGTTTTATAGAAGCACAGTGATTGTGATTGTTATTAAAATTAATACCGCTCCGGCATTTCCCCATGTGTGCATTTTTTTACCTGGTCTAATGGGATGTCTCGGCAAATTCTGTCTCAAAGTATTTACGAATAATCTGAATAACGTGACGGACATACCTAAAAACGAAAATTGTTTTGATAGTTACAACTTATCACTTGAAAAAACGTTTGTATTTTTTATTCAATGTTTGAGAACGTTTCAACAGCACTGTCAGCCATTTTGGATTGATCAGTTGATTTTGGAATTTGGATTTGCACTAGTGGTGTGTTTTGCGTCTTGACAGTGTGAGAACTTGGCTTTAGCGGTTTAGATTAAAAAAAACCGTAAACGTTCATTTGTGGTAATAACAATCGAAAACGGATGTATTTTCATTCAGTAAATGCAATTTTACCGTATAATTTGAAGTCTATATAAATATACTAATAATAAAGCTGAAGAGTTCGTTTTCTTGTTTGTTTGTTTCAACGCGCTAATCTCTGGAACTACCGGATTTGAATAATTCTTTTTGCGTTTGATAGCCCAAATCATAAAAAAGGGTATAGGCTATTCAATATCACGCTATGGCAAAAAGAAAAAAAAAGTCAGAAATAATGCTAAGCGAAACCGAAGTAATAGAGTCGAGCACAGAGAATGGAGCCGAGAGCGAGCGAAAAATGTGGATGTTAATTTAGTATTATGTGGTGTCACGCACGCTACTGGCGGACAAAGGGTGGGGGTGGCAGCTTAGATTATACAGTATAGGTGGCAGGTGCGGTCCGCCCCGGTCCTGCGGGGCCCCCAAAACTTGAGAAACACTTTTTAATCAAACAAGACCAAAATATGTTCTGTAAGTAAAAGGCAGTTTGTAGTTGGGGGCCCCCTACATGCTAAATAGAAACGTAGGGTGCCAATATGTACAAATAGTCAAAAGAAACCCTTACCTATCCAAGGATGGGTGGTGAAATTTTCGAGCTCGCTCTACCTACCTACCTACTATCCTCTGTCTGACAGAAAAGTTCGAAAATGTAAATGTTGACAAAGTAATTAATATTTCTGTATTCTATGTTCTTAAGAAAAGCTCGCTCTAATCCTCTATTCGTCTGATGCTCTAGGTGTGCTGCTGTCGTCGATCTCCTATTTCTAATAAGTAGGTACCTACCTATTATATATACCTAGTCAAAAGAAAACCTAACATTTTCGAGGCAGCGTGCTAATATTTCGACGTTCATTCATGGCGGGGGTCATTTAGTTTTGGCGCCCCGGGCCCCCAACAAGCTTAGTCCACTACTGCTCTACACGAAGTCGCGCTGCGGGCTGCTAGTCATAATATATAAAGGCAAATATGTAAAGAATCTTGACTATAAACGACTAACACACAGCGCATGTTTCGCACTGGCCTGGCGCATGCGTACCTCGCTAATGTATATGGGGCAAGGCTTTCAATTCAGCATGGGTTGACGCAGTGCTCATAAAATGAGGGGTGGAAGTTCGGAACGTTTGGTCGTACGACCATCTCGTCGTAGAGGAGAAACGCGTGCCAAACTTACGCGATATATCACCGTAATACTAGCCACTTTGTTAGGTGGTGGTGGCTCCGCTCTACTCTTCCTCGTCCCACTGTACGCTGATCCAGCGTTAAGTGCTCTAGCAGCTGATTTCGATCCAGTGCCAGCGGAGTGCGTCACTGAGAGACGTGATGACAGACTCGGCTTGGACAACTGCACCTGGGCCTCGTGTAGAGAGGGGTGTACCAGCGATGCGTATAAATGTACACAGTTACACGTGAAGTACAAAGCACACTCTGAAGAATGGCGCCCGGCTGTGCTGTTCGTCAATATAAAAGGATGTGGCTATCCACCTATGGTTGACTGTGAGAATTTTACGACGAGCTACGGGTATGTTGGTGCGAAGTATCCCTGTTTCTGGTCGCGAGCTGATACAACGGTCGTGGTACCGCGTTGGTCTCGAGGAGAACAAGTGGCCACGGTGACCAGGACCTTGGCTGTTCCTCTGTTCCTGTCTGGCTGCGCTGGGATAGGCTTGTGCGCACTGCACTGCGAGTGCAAGCCCCGCCGCCGCCGCCGGCCTCCTCGCCGCCCGCCGCGTTTGCCGACGCTGTCTCCCGATGACACATCAGTCTACCGATTAGCATAGTGTAGGTAAAGAAAAAACGAGCACAAATTATATTTTCGATAGTGAGAATGTAAATAAGTAATAATTATTATATATGTGTAAATATACCTACATACTTACCTACCAGCAGTTGCGTGCTGTCGCCATTTGATTTCATAATCGTCAAACCAGTTTTTGCGGGTGTTTGAGTGGCAAATCATTGAAAATTTAAAATATTTATTGTAAAGATGCCAATAAAAATAAAAAAACAAAACGCACGTTTCTTTTTTCTATTCTTTACATAGCACTGGGCGACTGGGTCTAAAAATAGGTAGAATACCTACTGCACTGCTCTTTAATAAGCAGTCAAAACAGTCATCGCCAATTTATTGTTAACACTACTGACATAACCCGATAAAAGATTATTTTCGGGCAAGATTAGAACTTCGAGAGCTAGCATAGGCATACAGGACAATGTAACGCCCCTAGACTTTCGGCTGGCATAGACCTTCTATTTTCAGGGAAGTAAGGGTAATTGTTGCAGGTTCTTTTCGCGAAAGTAAACCAATAAATAAAGAAGTAAAATATTTATTTCAAGGTTTATAATGTGTCTTTATCTTAAATTTTTAGAGGTACAAAATAATTTTTGTATTCAGTTCAGTCCATGCCAATGTTTAGTACATAATCCTTCAGTCTTCGAACAATCATTCATTTTCTACATTGATAAACATGTACTTATATTTTCATAATATTTTGAAGCTATTTATTTTGTATACCATAGATAATAGATAATTACATTGCGAATCTTGGAAATGTGAAGGATAGAATGCAATTCAAATTTTCTATTAATAAAAGCAGATTTATATTTTTTTATAACATGGGTAGATTCATTTATTTGTCGATAACTTTACTGAAAAATCTTAGGAACTTAGGAAGAAAAATATTTTTTCAGTGACATAATAGGATTTATATAAATTAAAAGATTAAAAGAAATGGCGTTACAAAAATGAGTTATATTTTTGTAATTCCTGCTTTCATTATCGACAAACAATGAAACCTTAAGGCAGAATTATTTAGGAAGCTCAGTTTACTAATACCAACACATGTTACATTTTAAAATTAGAGATAGGGAATAACAAATACAAGTTTATGTAGCCAATGATGGCAATTTAAATACAATAAACGAACATTTTTATCTATGCAACATATAAAATAGTTTTGGTAACTTATTTCGAACCATTAGGCCTTCAAGTTGGACAAATAACACAGTGAGTATGTTCATAGTCGTATTATTAGCCACATAATACCAAATTCTCGTCGAAATTTATTTATGAGGAATCAGTACATTCAACGTTTCGACACAACATAACAGTAATTTGCTAAAATTGTAGTATTTACGAGACCGCTTATAAACCCGCATAAAAATTACCTGTTATGCCCGGGCCACATTAACGTCAACGCCCATAAACGCCATAAACAAGGCGGTAGTTAAATTCGGTGAAATTATCGCGGTAAGTGGTGGCTACACCTACGGCTAACGCCCTTCAACGCGATAATCAACGGCATATCCCATTAATGTGGCCGAGGCATTAGGGTGAAGGGGATATTTTATTTTGATCTTTTGAGTTAACAAGAATAATGAACGCGCTAGCTGAGACTAAATAAAAAACCAAGACAGCGCTGTCAACAGTGACGAGAGGCCTCACTTTTCGGGTTTCGTAAACGTGTATACTTAGTGGGGTGTAGTTTGGTATAAATGTGTGGGTGTGAGCGTGTATGCACAGAGCGAGGTGTAGTTTTGCTCATGCTTTACTGTATTACTCGCAGCGCTATATCTTGATTTTTAATTTCGTCTGAGCGCGCTAGTAGTTGCCAGCGCCATAGGTATATTTGTAAAGGGGCTTACGTAGTGCGCCCGGGCCTTAATGTCATCGAGCTTTACGACTGTGACACAGGTGTGACAGAAATGTTGTTCTGCAAAGCCTCGTAAACTCGATTTACCATATTATGGCCGGGTACAGAACACATACCTAGTGAAGCCGTATTCAATAATTTTTTTCGTGCATTCTTTAATTAAAACTTTATGCGACATAATCAGATCACAAAAATGACAACTATAGTAAAATTGTAATGACTGAAAGACTCAAAAGTACAATAAAGAAACTAGCAATCTATTGCAAATTCCCATACATATCCCCTTTTACCTATTGAAAGATTGTAAAACCCTTTAGGTATTGAAATAAAATAATGTGGAGTGGTATGACCAAATATGTGATGAACCTTCGTATCAATCAACTCAATATTAATTGTCAATAGTACATTCATTCGGGTTCAACAGCACATATTTTGTCATATAACAGTTTAAAAAACAAAAAAATTGTGAGCATGGAACGGAATCTTACATTTCATCAATAAAAACATTAAAAAATAACTTAGTGCACTAAAAATGAGCAATAAAAAAACGTAGACGACAAGATTCTATTCCACACCACCACAATCCGAATATTCTTTCTGCTTATAAAAGTTATCTATGCCTACGTAAGATTCTAAATTCGAAACATAAATATGGCGGGAGCAATATGACTTCTCGGTTCCAAACTGCTTTCGTTGCAGTAATTTTATCAAGACTTTTAGAACTCGCGCAATGTGTACGTTTACATGTTTAATAAGATGGCTACAGGAACACGCTATATAGCGTGCCAAACTGTAGCCTATTGTAAAATAAATAAAGGTGACATTTGTTATACAGTAACATTTACAAACAGAAAGAAATTACAATATAACAATAATTTAAAATGTACGTAATCACAACCGCTCTACACCCAAAACAGCAAAATCGATTTTATCAAATAATTTACTTTATAACATGGCTCGCATTAAAAAGGAATTGGCATAATTTACTATTAAATTGCTATTTCAGATACAGTATTAAAATATACTAGATTGGTACATTAAGGTGAAATTGAGTTTTATATAAGGTGTAACTTAAATAACGCACCTCCTAAGGGGTCATGAACGACTTTTACCATGGGACCAAACCTGAAATCATGAAAAAATCAGCTGTTCCCTACATCTATGTTCGCATAGCACATCAAAATGTAGGGGGAACAGCAAATTTTTTTTCGCGTTTTCATGTTTGGTCCCATGGTAAAAGTCGTTCGTAATGATGAGTAAAATTACTTCTTAAAGGTAGAGCGATAATTAAGTTACAACTTGTATAGACGAATGTTTCTTTGCGAAGGTAGAGTTTTTACAACTATTCGAGAAGTTGAGAATAGTGGTTTAAATAACAATAAAGGATAACCTGCGGTGTAATTGCGTAATACACTTTTATTCTGACAGTTCAACAACATTAATTGCGTTATTAAAGTTCTCTACCAGACGAATTTTTCAAACCTATGAAGCAAGGGATTAGGAATTCCCTTCAAATCCCTTGGATTGTTATTGAAAGTGTGTTACGCAATTACAGTGCTGATTTATCCCCGGTTTCTGAACGCATAATCGATTTAATCCGTTGTCAAATCTTATGCCAAGAGAATGAGGGTTTTCTGAAATGACGTTCACCAGATGGCAGCACCAAGACGTTAGGTCCGGGCACTTGTCAAGTGTCAAGAAGTGCCTATATTTTCTTTAGTCGTGACCGAATGATGAACGATTGAATGAAACGAATGATGAACGTCGTCATATATTTTACTAGCTTTTGCCCGCGGCTTCGCCCGCGTGTTGTCGTAAAATATCCCACGGGAATGTACTACGGGGAAATCCTTCCTTATTCTCTGTGCAAAATTAACGAGTCAGTCAGTCTCTGGTGGCGTGAATTTTCATGAAAACCCTCATTGATCGTCTGTTGTTAGTCAACCAATTAGAACTCAAGTAGATTACAGTCTTGTTCATGCTTTTAGAAACCGGTTGTCGAAACAAGAGAAGGCTTCACACAAACCACTCGTCCTTATAACCTCACCTTTAACAACATATACTCGATACAAAAGTTCTAACTATCATAAATTAAGGAAACAATGATCGTCAAAGTTTACTTTGTCAACCACGTAAATGATACGTTACAGTATTATTAAGGCAGTCATCATACAATACCGGATTGACATAACGTGCTGGACTTGTGGTTAATGCATTATTCTGTATACAAGGTCAAAAAAAAAAAAAATAGCTATCCACAAACGAGATGAGTGTGAGTGTGATGAGTGTTGGGGTCGGGTTCCAATCTAACCTGATGCAGCTGAATACAAATATTTTACATAGAACTACTGACTATCTGACCTCCACAACCCAGATACTGCGGAACAGGAATACACGATACCTGCTTGTTCATTCCACACGTTATGTCAACCATACACTTCATAAGATACGTCAAAATCACCATTAAATGCTAACCAGCACATTCTTTGTGTTAAGTAGCTAATTCGAGATTTGGTGATCAACCAACAATTTCTCACTAACTATTGCTAATTAGGAAATGCATAATTGAGAAGCTTTTTTTATTTAGGAATTCTTGTGAAGTGTGTTTATTTTTTGAGAAAAATAAGGACCAGTAATTGGAAACTAGCAACATTAAAACACTACATTACAATTTTTTTTTTAAGAAATTCATTTTGTTTGAAATAACCATAGCAATATCAATAACCAGCTAATATTTGTTCAAATCAATGCTAATGTTTGTGTAAATCAGTTTATTTTGTTGTTTTCTCAAAAAGTTCAACATTCCAATTTTAACAATAATATATCAATACTAATCAAGCATCGTTACTAAACTTCTCAATCATTTATTGCTATGTGTTAATATAATTTATTGCAAGTGGACATAATATTGTATGATTATTTAGTTCAATCTTCGTATACTGTAGTCATAGACTTGAAAGAATAAGATGGCAGCATATGATTATTCAAAAATCGTCAAATGCGTGGTCCTGGGTATTGAGCCTCAAGTCAGAAGGTGTATTTGGGTTGTCATTAAATTTTCTTTAAAAGATTAGTGCTCCATAATTAATTGCTAGATAATAACTTCATAACTTTATAAACGTAGAAAAAGAGAGCAGATTTATAAATAATCAACCATTTTATCAATTAGCCCACTTGCATAATATTAAAGCATACTCGTATTAATTAGCTACGCTTTCAAACAACATATTCTGGAATACGCATACTAATCTATGTATCGACTACAAATACTTCCAACTTCAATAATAAATAAGCGTTATTAAGTATAGAAACGTACATCATTAAAATTTAAAAGCTAAAATCAAAAGTATTTATAGTCAATTGTCTGCATTCATGATTTTGCACAATATTATCCGAGTGGCAACAGTATTTTTTTTTTTGTTGTCATAACATTTTGGAATTTTATGAGCTATTATTTAAGAGGATACATCAAAGCGTGGTTAATATATTTAAATACCTTCGAATTAAAGCAAATTTTACTGCACAATAAGGAACTGTATACTATAATCGTATAAATCAGAAAATAGACGTTGCTACTTTGGCATTTTTTTTTTCTATCGAAAAAATTTGAAGTCATTATGTTTCGGTTTTAGTACTGCAGAAGACAATACAGTCAAATAACAAATATGAAAAATCTAAATGATTTAACCATAAACATTTGATTTTAATACGCAAATTTGTTTATATTATGCCAATAAAAACAAATAATTATTTCAAAATATAAAGCGATAACCCTATTTTGTTTTGCCTAAAATATTTCCCCTGTGTCAAATAATCAAATGATCATAATATTTACATTTGTTCTTACAAAATTTTGAAATACAAACAATAACCTCGGTAAAAAAACGCCACCCGCGCCGCAAACTGATTTTCAACCACAGAATAACTTTGTTCGTGATTCCGATACAACGTCATCACGGCTTTTGGCAAAAATATGCATTTAACCACCTTTCTACAAAATTCCAAAACCTAAAAAAACTAAGAATGGGCTCGCTGTCACTCGTTTTACCTGTTAACTCTCGTCCATTCCATCGTTCTGCGGTTTACGAAACTGGTGACTTTCGTCCGTGCAGCGCAGTACGAATTTTAAAAACACAAAATTTATCGATGTATCCCCTTAAAAATTTACTGCCTCGTTAGCCTGGCGGTCGCAAGTGTGACTGTCGAGCGTGGTCTTGAGTTCGATTGACATGAGAAAAGGAGTTATTGCAAGTGAAAACTGCTTTAGGCGCATTGAGAGAGATTTTTGGTTGGGGAAAGTCTTATCGGTGCACGTCACCGACATGCAAATGTTGACAGTAGTGCCGCTGTCAAGTTTTCACTTGTCTTGAAATGTTATACAACAACAAACCGCTACAAATCATCAAATCATGAATACAGACTTAACTAAAGACTAGACATGATCATAGAACCACTTGAGACATCTGAGAGGCAAGACGATACCTCTTCCTCTCAAGCTCAACATTGGTATCTAGACCACGTTTCACAGCCATACTAGTTGACGGTTGTACCTCTAAACTAGCTTCAAGAAGTCTACGGGACCTACAATACCTGTAGTCAGCCGCTGTGTTCACCCGTTGCAAGGTCATGTCAACAGCTGTTGGTAATGTGTAGTAGTCTTGAACATTGTTCTGAGGCACGTTAGAATCTTCTAAATCTAAGACTGAGTAGTTCGCGTCGGGTCGCCGTTCGACGGGACGTTGGCGGTAGGATGTGTCTACATTCAAGTGGCTTCTTGACGAAGTGCTGCAAGTACTAGACGCCGGCGACACGTGGAAACTGGGAGATGTACAAGGTGTCTGGTTCGGGGATGTGCGAGCGCTGCTGTAGCCTTGATCCAAATCTGACTCCACCGAAGTCTCGCGAGACTTGAGAATTTGCATCATCCTGTAATTTAATTTTTATTCCATTTGTTATTTTTGTTGTGGGATAGAATGTGAGGTGTAGTTAATGTGGCAGTGTTCAGGTATTCGCTTCGGTGTTATAACCAAGGAGGGACATCAACCAAAAGGGATATCGACCTTGCAGCTCTTGCGAGCGTCTTTTCGGCCTTTGATCATCATTAGAGAGTTTTACTGTATAATATACAGGGTCAAATTAAATTAGTTAGCGAAACTCCACACACGTGATGGGAATCCATATCTAAACACGACAAAATAAAATAGACTTGATGATTTTTGGGGTCAATGACCGCTGGTCTGGTTGTTACTTAAAGTGTGAGTTGATAGAAATCTGTTTTACTGTGTTAAAATATTTAAGTACACTTTTACACTACCGGCGGCGGTTGATGACCCAAAAAAAAAA
Organism: Cosmia pyralina; assembly: GCA_946251885.1. Lineage (NCBI taxonomy): Eukaryota > Metazoa > Arthropoda > Insecta > Lepidoptera > Noctuidae > Cosmia > Cosmia pyralina. Next base: position 19,499,071 of record OX276363.1, read on the forward strand.
ACGTCATCAAATAAATTTTATTTTTTGTTTTATCATTTTTAGATGTCGTGATTGCTTCTGCTCGCGACTTCGTCCGCATGAAATTTCTTGTTCCCTCGACCCACCCCGTCACATCGCATCGCCTGCCCGCACTATTTCTTCGTTTTCGTTTAGCGTTCTTTTTGACTTTTTTCTTTTAGCTCGGCTCCTATGGGTCCGTGATGTTAAATAGCCACCAAACCTAAAATCGCAAAAAAACAGCTGTTCTCTACATTTTGACGTTGTGTGAACATAAATGTAGGGATCAGCTGTTTTTTTTTTCACGACTTCAGGTTTGGTCCCATAGTAAAAGTTGTTCATAATGATGAGTACAATGACCCGTTAAGTCTTGCGTGAATGACCTGTTGAATTGATGTAGAAGCCAGCGAAGCAAAAGGAGTATGTAAGGATCGTAGCAGCTGGCGTTCTGTAGTTTCTCCCTAAGTTTGTATGGGAAAAAAGCGTGAGTTTATATGAGTTAGGTTACCTCTGCAGCAGGCGCGCGATGGGCGCCACGGCGGCAGGCTGGCGGCCAGCGCGCGCGGCCAGCCACGCGGGCCACGCCGCCAGCCCCAGCGCCGCGCGCGCGCACGCCACGCACGCGCAGCCCACATCCACGCACTCCACCACCTTCAGGCGCACGTCTGAGGGGGAACACCATATTATTACTAAAATATAATATAACATTACGCCTGTAATCCCCGAAGTTTTAGGCAGAGGTGCACCTATAGTACACCCACATTGCGCCAAAAGCCAGCCATCCAGTTTTATTTTTCTTTATTTCTAAAATATACCTTTTTTTACTAAGTTCGTTAAAGATACTGGGTGAAACATACGGACCTCTTATGAAACTCTATACTTCGCTCCAAAACACAAATAGCTGATGAGCGTTACAACTGCTAGGTTAAAATGTAACTGATGGGCTGGCAATACCTGTTGCATGTCAAAAATTATGCTGCTTATTTGTAATTTGTTACGGTACACATAAATAATATTCTGTCAACGTGTGTGTGTGTGTGTCTATCTGCTTCGCGCCTGAGTAAAGCTGCAGCACTGGTTCTTAGTGCAAACATCGGATATAACTTGTAATTTTTATTGTTAACTCAAAGCAATATTAGTGGATTCAAGTCAAAAGTTTGCACTATTCGAGGTGATGTTAAATCATCATCTGCCTAGCCTTTTTCCAACTATGTTGGGGTCGGCGTCCAGTCTAACCGGAACCAGCTGAATACCAGAATTTTACATGGAGCGACTGCCTATCTGATCTCCACAATTCAGTTACTGGGTAAAACGATACCCTGGGTGAGACTGGTTGTTAGACTTTCGCGCTTCTGACGACCCGTAACGACTGTCAAAGATCCACGAATGACAGCCGGGACCAACGGTTTAACGTGCTTTCCGAGGCACGGAGGTGTTCTCGGTATATAATGGCTGGTCACCCATCCATGGACCGACCTCGGCAAGCGTTGCTTAACCCGTGCGGCTGGTATTATTTTGCCACGAGCACCTCGAGGTGATGTTAAATATAATGTTGATAAAATCTTCTATTTTGGCATAAAGAAAGCTTAAACTTACTTCATTCCTTTTTTTTTTAAATCACTAAAGGGTAAAGTTTTTCATGAGACACTCTGAAATCTACGCGAAGAAGTTACACGTTAACGCTAGTTGTTTTCTTCTTTGGGAGCGTTCACTTATTACGAGAGGCGTTTAGGAGGGGAGGGGGTCGAGCCGAATCGGGGGAGAGGGGGGGTCTCAGCAGAAATCACGTATTTACTATTTTCGCATCTAACAATTTAAAATTGCAAGAAAACTGGGTAATTGTTATAAAAAATAAGTACCTTCTATAAAAAAAAAGCAAATTATGTTTATTTAAATTAATTCAAAGCTATCAAGCACAGATTAACGTATAATTACACTAAAAATACGCATTTTGAATAATCACAAGTGAGATTAGGGGGGAGGGAGGCGGTCGAGCCGAATCTCAACAAGAGGGATAGGGGGGGTTAAAAAAAACGCCAAAATCGCCTCACGCAATTAATGAACGCCCCTCTAGTAGAACATAAATACGTCGAAACTTACCAGATAAAGTCAAGTCCAAATAAGCCTCCAGTAGTTTAGCTCCATCCCTCTTGAATCGCCTCACAAACTTCGGATGCCGCGTCGTCAAGTCGCTGTCGGTCACCACATATTGGGCCAACAGTGCCGCATACGTCACGGGGGTTGGCGCCAACAACCTCCAGCGCACATGTTGGCCCACCATCCATTCTAACTGCCTGAATGTTTTACCACATAATTGGACCCCACTGATTTTAGATAAAATCTTTAGAGTGGGCGCCCGACTGAACTTTTCTTCGCTTTTTGCTGTGGACAATTTGAATGTGTTAGTATTTGAAGGATCAAACAATCTGCCTAGCCTTTTCCCAACTACGTTATGGTCGGCTTCCAGTCTAACCGGACGCAGCTGAATACCAGTATGGAGCGACTGCCTATCTGACCTCCACAACTCAATTACTGGGTAATACGATACCCCTTGGTAAGACTGGTTGTCAGACTCGCGCTTCTGACGACCCGTAACGACTGTCAAAGATCCACGAATGACAGCTGGGACCAACGGCTTAACGTGCTTTTTGAGGCACGGAGGAGTCTCGGTATGTAAAGATGGTCAACCATCCACGAAACAACCCCGGCAAGCGTAGCTTAACGCCTTAACCTGATGGATCGACCCGTGCGGCTGTTATTACTTAGCCACGAGCTCCTCTCCTATTTGAAGAATATTACTAGTATTATAATAAAAGGTTATACAGAAATACTCCTTCGATAGAAAATACTCAGTAGGAAGACGTTTGTCGAACGTTCACAAGCTCTGCTACTTTCATCATTCTCCTGACTTTACCGGATTTGCTGTCGGCGCAACATGTCTTTTTCTCTATTAGTCGTCATCTCGGTAGTACCCCCTTTCCAGCCATATCATCTTTCACACAGTCCATCCATCGTTTCTTTGGTTTTCCCCTACTCGTATAGCCATCCACATTTATACTCAACTAGGTTTTGCACGCGGCTCCTGCGTGGAGGTCGGAAATTATCCTACGGCAACGTACTACCTAATTAAGTACCTACGTAACGCGCACGCCAGTAAAGCTCCCAGTTGGGATGATTTTTTCCGACCTCTTCAACAATAATCGTCATATTTCCAGCCTATTTACACAAAACCTTCCTCACGAATCACTCCGTCCATTGGTAAACAGTATGAAAATCTGTTCGATAGTTTTTGAGTTTCGCGTTCAGACAGACGCGGGCGGGGAGACTGTTTTAAATATGTTGTGAACTATCCTGACGAAATCAACTAGGTAAACCAGAAAAAACAAACATAATCTCACTATCAATCTGCCTCAATCTGCCTAGCCTTTTTCTAACTACGTTATGGTCGGCTTCCAGTCTAACCGGATGCAGCTGAATACTATTATTTTTCATGGAGCGACTGCCTATCTGACCTCCACAACCCAGTAACTGGGTAATACGATACCCCTTGGTAAGACTGATTGTCAGACTTTCGGGCTTCTGACGACCCGTAAGGACTGTCAAAGATCCATGAATGACAGCCGGGACCAACGGCTTAACGTGCTTTCCGAGGCACGGAGGAGTCTCGGTATGTAAAGATGGTCACCCATCCACGGACCAACCCCGGCAAGTATAGCTTAACCTGATGGATCGACCCGTGCGGCTGTTATTACTTAGCCACGAGCTCAATCTCACTAGTCCTAACTAATATTATAAATGCAAAAGTGAGTTTCTTTGTTTATAAACGCGCGCGCGCGTTATAACGCTTTCACGCTAAAACGGCTGAACAGATTTGTATGAAATTCAGCACATAAGTAGGCCATGACCTGGAAAATGACATAGGCCACTTTTTATCGACTTACCACGCGGGCAAAGCCGCGGGCGGAAGCCAGTAATATTATAAATGCTAAAGAAAAACTGTTTGCAATTTAACAGAGGACCTGGAGAAGGACATAGGCTACTTTTCAGCAGCAGAACCTTCTTAGATAATTAGGTGTTCTATAGATAGTTGTAAAGTACCTGCTAAACTCAAGCAAGCCAGGGCGACGTGTGTCAGCCGATCCGCCCTCAGTCTATGTGCATCCATAAACAAGTCTAATTGAGCGACTGCCGAGTGTAAGGTTGCGATGCAGAGTCCCAACTTCTTGGTGACGTCACGGAGCTGCTGCACTAATGCGCCACGGAATTCCAACTGCAAAGTAAAAAATAAAACTTTTAAAATATCTATTTCGAAATTCAAATTTTCTTCCGTTTTTTTTTGCAATTTGCAGGTCAGTATCAGGTTGTATGTTGATAAAAATATGATAGGTACGCCGCTATAACAAATATGTATTTACTTACATAATTTTAACCATGAGAATCATCAATACATCTTTCGAAATTAGATTTGTTCCCAAATGTCATGATTTCCGAAATCAAACTTAAAGAGAAGAAGCTAACTTAGAAAGATGTATTGATGATTCTTATGGTTATCAATCTGCCTAGCCTTTTCCCAACTATGTTGGGGTCGGCTTCCAGTCTAACCGGATGCAGCTGAATACCAGTATTTTATATGGAGCGACTGCCTATATGACCTTCACAACCCAGTGACAGGGTAATACGATACCCCTTGGTAAGACTGGTTGTCAGACTTTCGAGCTTCTGACGACCCGTAACGACTGTCAAAGATCCACGAATGACAGCCGAGACCAACGGCTTAACGTGATTTGCGAGGCACGGAGGAGTCTCGGTATGTAAAGATGGTCACCCATCCACGGACCAACCCCGGCAAGCGTAGCTTAACCTGATAGATCGACCCGTGCGGCTGTTATTACTTAGCCACGAGCTCCTGATGATTCTTATGGTTATAATTATGTAAATACATATTTGTTATAGCCGCGTATCATATTTTTATCAACATACAACCTGACACTGATCTGCAAATTGCAAAAAAAAAACATAAGAAGTGCTACAAGCTCCCACAAAATCAGATAAGTATTATGAAAAATTATAATAAACCATTTTAGGAAAATTAATCAATCAACGAAATCAGATTATAATTATGAGGGTAAGTAAACTCGCTAAAAAGGCTTTCAATGATGTCATTTAGGACATTGTGTTACTGGTACAGGTTTCTAAGCCATGGTTTACTTTCGTGACACTTCAGACATAATGGGAGTAGGCTATTTTATTAGGTTAATCCCTATGTAATTACAGCCTTTAAATTGTCGCGTGGGTGTTTTTCTTTTGATAAACGTTTCTTGAAAAGTCGATTTAGTTGTTTGGTAGTCTCAAGTAAAATGTATGCGCAACATTAAGTTTACAAATAATCTCAAACTATGATGATCACCATCTGCCTAGCCTTTTCTCAACTACGAGTATTACAGCTGATACATGATTTATATTATAGTTTTTCTAAAAGATCAAATCTGTCAGCTCTATAGGTACATACTCTTTACATTGAAGAAACTACCTGAAACCAGTTTGACATTAATGAGATGGGTACAAATTGTATTATACTTGTCCCCTAACTTTTGGGACCCAAGCAAAGATTATTTCTTTGTTGTAAAATAGCAGCTGGTTCATAATGTATTATCTTGCAGACTTCGCAGATATACGGTAAAAACACCTTTTCAATTTCTTGTAGAGAGAGAGAGAGACAAAAAGATTTTTTTTTGCATAGGGCGTCATTGAAATTTTACGAACAATGCTTGCACAGTGCACTTAGTTGCACTTTATGTTATGTTCATATATTGCAATACTTTCAAAATTCATGCAATCGCAGTCATTGCAAGCGACTTTAATCTCTACTACCTATGGCGTAAAAGCCAATGTGCCTAGTGTGGAATGTTTTGCATGATGAAATACGTCGATTGAGCATTGAGCAAAACATTATCGATATGAATCATCATGTACCTACTTATAACATTCAATCAAGTTTAGTAACCCTTCAACGGTAATAAAATGTCCTTATTTGACACAGTTTCATCAATGTTGATGATTATTTCGTCATTTGTTTTGTTGTTATGTTTTATTTATAGACTACTTATTACAATTATAAAATAAAGTCGCTTTTCGTGTCTTGTCTGTGTGGCCGCGTTGTTCTCGTAAACTACGCAACGGATTTTGATGCGGTTTTTTTCACTATCATTTAGAGAATTTATTCCGGAAAGTTTATATGTATAGGTAATAGATTAATTTTTAACTTATATATAATATAGAAACCTTCATGTTTTTTTCAAGTCGTAAAATCCGTGCGAAGCAGGGCCGGCTCGCTAGTTAGGATATAAATAAAGACGAAAATTACGAATGGCGCAAAGGGGTGATACACTTTCAATTTATCCCGCTAGGAGTCGCTTCGTTGCTGGTGTTGTTTACCTGTCAAATACCCAAAGGGTATTGACAGTCACTGTCCGTCCGTCCGTCGTCTGTCACAAAGATTTTACAGCCAAACGGTTGGACCTACAGTCTTCAAATTTTCACAGTATACGCATCTTGTTGACCCAAAGCCATAAAAATGGTCAAAAATATTTTTAACGGGGGCTCCCATACAGCTAAAGGGGGGCGCGAAATAGTACATTTTGATACAAGTGGAGAATTTTTGTTATTGCATTCGAGGCGGAATTGACACCCGAGCCGTAGGCGAGGTTGTTTTTGAGCCGAGACTGCAATAACAAATGTCCACGAGTATCAAACGACGTTTTTCAATACACTTTTGAAGAAATAAAATGTGTTCATAAACGTTTTTTTTATTGGCACCGGTGACTGAACAGTTGTGCGTAAATCGGTTGTCATGGTATGGGCATGTGATGCGGAGGAGTGAGGAAAATGTCGTGAGGAAAGTTTTGAGTATGAATGTCGATGGCTATAAGAGTAGGGGAACACCAAAGAAACGATGGATGGATTGTGTGAAAGATGACATGGCTAGAAAGGGGGTGACTACCGAGATGACGAATAATAGAGAAGTATGGAAAAAAAGGACATGTTGCGCCGACCCCAAATAGATTGGGATAAGGGCAGGAGAATGATGAAACGTTTTTTTTATTGTAATAATCATGGTTTTTGATGATATTGTATTTATAAACATTAATTAAATATTCAAAAAATCTCTTTGCCGAGATTAAAAAAAAACATTGACATCCGAATAGAGACGGTGTGAATAGAGGCATTGAACCAATTTGGACTAAGTATAGGTATAAGTTATCTGTGGCAATTTTTATTCCCGCACACGTGTTGGAAAATGAAAAATCGCACGCGTGTAAAATATATTGCATTGTGAACCTAATCGTAGTGCGATATGAACCAGTTTTCGAGGAAGTTTATTGAAAAAAATTTTTGACCTTCCCCATCGAGTGGGGTATCGTTGTTTAGAACTCGTTGAGCAGATAAATACTTTCTTTTTTATTTCAACAATATTGGAAAACAAAGGAATGAGAAGCCACCAAAGTCAGCTTTTTTTAATCGACTTCAAAAAAGGAGGTTCTGTATTCGACCCGTATGGATGTATGTATGTATGTTTGTTTGTCCGCGATTTTATCAAAAACGAATGAACCGATTTTGATGTTTTTTTCCACTAACGTTATCTGCATACTTTCAGGAAGGTTTTAGTATATAACACATGATGTAATTATTCTTATATACGAAGTTATTTGGATAAATGCACTGTATCTCCGGCATTTCAAAGCGGATTTTGATGATTCTTCTTTTGGTTCAACTTGGGCTTACCTACTTATGTAATTGTATACTCAACTAAAAATGGAAAACTAAATTTACTAAAAAATGTAAAAACCGACTTCAAAATCAAAACGAATAAAATAACTTTCCTAGAACACTTAACAGCTTCTGAACTCGGTGTGAAGCTAATAAGTGTTTTATGAAAGTTATTTTATTCGTTTTTGGTTTTGAAGTCGGTTCTTACTTTTTTTCCAAGTAAATTTTTACAAAATTTTGTTCCGAAGAATTTTTTAACTTCCCATTGATCTATGAACTTGAAATTTGGTGATAATGTTTATTATTACGTATATTTTACTAACAAACACCAAATACATTGATAAATCAGATTTGGCACGGAACCCTAAATGTGCGAAGTCCGACACGTGCTTGGCCGGTTTTTTTAGGGTGAGAGCGCGTTTACTGTTTAGTATCCATGGAAACCTTCAACAGATAGACAGCTGAGCTTCCCAGCGAAGCTTTTGCCTTTTACCTTCCCATTGACGCACAAGTATTTATTTACAAGGAAACTGAAAACAAACAAAATGCATCAATGTTTAGGATAAACTCATGTCCTTTTTTACTTTTTATCTATATATATAAAATGGTAAACTGACTGACTGACTGGGTGATATATCAACGCACAGCCTAAACCGCTGGTCCTAGAGAAATGAAATTTGGAGGGTGTGTTCTTTGTAAAGAGTAGGTATCCACTAAGAAAGGGTTTTTCGAAATTCCACCCCTAAGGGGGTAAAATAGGGGATTAAAGTTTGTATGAAAAATCTTATTCCTTGGGTTAATAAACTTGAAACTTGGCAAGAATATTTATCTAAGTAAATTATAAAGATTGTCATTTTTAGTTTTCCTAAACTACCCCCTAAGGAGGGGTTGGGGGGTGTCAAAGTTTGTATGGAGAAATAGCGCGCAGTCCGATTAACTCGGAATTCAGTATTTATACTTGAGACCAAAAATGAAGAATAATGTGTATAAGGGTTTTTTGAAAATCTACCCCTATTAGGGGGTGAAAAGGCTTAGTCAATTTTACTTTTATACACATTATTATTCTTCATTTTTGGTCTCAAGTATAAATACTGAATTCCGAGTTAATCGGACTGCGCGCTAAAATTTCTCCATACAAACTTTGACACCCCCAACCCCTCCTTAGGGGGTAGAATATCGAACAGAATGCGATACTGCTCATCCCTTATAGCAAATAGCGTGATAATTTGTACCTTACAGGCTGAACACACAAGGGGAATATCTATTGCATTATTTTGAACAAAATCTATCCAATAGTTTTTGGTCATATTATTTACTTTCAGAGCAACAGACAGAAAGAAAGTTACCCGGGAGCTCGATAGATGGCGTTAGTGGAAAAAATAGAAGTCGCTATGGTTTCGTTACCGCGCGTTGTATAAGTACCCCAGTGATCCGTACCTTCGGTACGATTTTATTTTCCGGATAAGATACGAAGGAGATAAAATAGTAAGGTAGCTAGGTTAGGTTTAGAAAGTCGGAGCAGAATTTTATGTGTTAAATATCAAGATTTGTTTTTATAAATTAGGATTAGGATAGGATTTTTTCTTTTAGGTAGGTAGCTGTTGTAACATTGATAAGTCTTTTTTTTCTTTATGTATAGGTTTTAAAGTATATTATTTTTAGATATTTTTTTTATGATTTGTTTATTTTTCACTTTTATTTAGACTAAGGAAATTGATTGTAAATATGGTTGTTGAAATTATAAATATTGATGGGCAGATGGTACAACAGTTTGTCGTACCAATCGTAGGGGACGGAGCTTGCCTTTTTAGGTCTCTTTCTTTTTTGATGCACGGAAATGAAGAAATGGCATTCGAAGTACGTCAACAAATTGTCGATCACGTAAAGCAAAACTGGGATGAGTTTTCCGGTTTTTCTGAAAATGGACGTGGTGATAACTACAATACATCAGACGAATACTATGTCGATATGATTCTGTCTTCAACTTATGGCACATTATGTGAGTTGACCGCGGCAGGCAGAATATATAATTTTGTTTTTGAGGTTTACCGCAATTGCAAGTTATATGTAAAGGTTGGTGCTGAAGGTTGTCCGGTTAAGCGCCTTCGCTTTTCAGGCGATCTATGTAGTGGTCATTTTGAAGCTTATGTTTCAGATGAGGAACAATTATCTGAAGTAGAAATAAATTCTACACTCAATCCAATCTCTGTAAAGGCTAAAAAAATTACTTCCAGACGTGTTGAAGTAGTTGATTATATACCTGTGTCATCAACTGATTCAGATTTTTCTTTGGATTTTTCTTCCAAACCGCCAGTTAATGTATCTATTTCTCAGTCGACTTGCTCGATAGCTCAAAAGAAAAATAAGAAGCGTAGAGCTAGATACACAGCAGCAACGAGAAAAAGTCAACTAAAACAGGCTCAAAAAAAGTATTCAAAAAGTAACCGTACACCTTATCGGAAAGCGGCATCTAAATATAAAAAAAAAAACTCAGAAATGCACAGGCAAGATGCTGCTAATTATCAGCAGGCTCATCCTGAAGTACACAGGCGAGCTGCTGCTAATTACCAGCAGGCACATCCTGAAGTGCACAGGCGAGCTGCTGCTAATTACCAGCTGGCAAATCCTGAAGTGCATAGAGCGGCTCAGTCACGATACAACACGCAGGCAACTGCAAGTCCATGGATTACAAAGTACCTTTCAGGTATGTCTTACAATCCAGGAATGGCTTACGAAAACGATTGTATGGTGTGTATAGGCAATATGAATAATAAGTGTCAGTGGTGCAACGCACTCAAATGGAAGGATGAGACTCTTGGAATGTGTTGTGGTAGTGGAAAGGTGCAACTCGAAGCATTACATAGTCTTCCTGATCCTCTATACAGTTTGGTAATGGATCTGCACCCAGACCATAAGCATTTTATGAGTAATATTCGTAAATACAACAGTTGTTTTCAGATGACATCTTTTGGCGCAAAGCAGGTGGTGCAGGATGGTTTTATGCCAACATTTAAAGTACAGGGTCAGGTCTATCATTTGGTTGGAAGCATTTTACCGGAACCAGGTGAGAAAGCTAAATTCTTGCAGATTTATTTCGTTGGAGAAGACGATAGAGAAGTAAGTCTAAGGTGCTCAAATTATCAAGGATTGAAACCAAGTTTGGTTAAACAGTTACAAAAAATGCTTCATGATGTTAACCCTTACATAAAAGACCTCAAAAGCACCATTGATAAAATGACCCCCACCTGTGAATCGTTTAAAGTAGTCATTCATGCCGAAAAGAAACCACTTGAAGGTCACAGAGGGCGTTTTAACGCCCCAACAACCAACGAAGTTGCTGTGGTGATGGTTGATCAGCAATTTGAGAAACGGGACATTATTTTGGAAAGCCGTAGTACTTCTTTACGTCGGATAAGTGAACTGCATCGGTCATACGATGCCTTGCAATATCCCATAATATTTTGTTATGGTGACGATGGTTATTCTGTCAACTTGCCTCAACACGATCCCATGACAAAATTGCCTCTAAAAAAAACAGTTTCGGCAGCCAGTTTCTATTCCTTCCGTATAATGATAAGAGACGGTGAAGATAACATTCTCCTGCGTTTTATCGCTCTTTTTAGTCAGTATTTAGTGGATCAATACGCTAAAATAGAAACCGAGAGACTCAATTATATACGACATAATCAGGCAAAGTTACGTGCAGATAATTATATACATCTTAAGGATGCAGTTAGACGACAGGATGCTGATGCCAATCAATTGGGGCAAATGGTAGTACTACCGTCCTCTTTCACTGGTGGTCCGAGGTACATGCACGAGCGTACCCAGGATGCAATGACATATGTACGCAACTACGGTCGCCCTGATCTCTTTGTGACGTTTACATGCAACCCTCGCTGGGAGGACATCACCAAAGTTTTACTTCCCGGACAAAAGTCTTGTGATCGTCACGATATAATTGCTCGAGTGTTTCATATAAAAGTAAAAAAACTGATTAACTTATTAATTAAAGGACAAATATTCGGAGAAATTCTATGCTATATGTATTCGGTTGAGTGGCAAAAACGTGGTCTTCCACATGTCCACATTCTTCTATGGCTGAAAAGTAGCATAACGCCAGACTCTATCGACAAAGTAATCTGCGCTGAAATACCTGACCCTGCACTTGATCCAAAACTTCACGAAATAGTAAAGTCGAACATGATTCATGGCCCTTGTGGAAGCTTTAATCATAAATCACCTTGTATGAAGGACAACAGCTGCACTAAAAGATATCCCCGACCTCTATTGAGGGAAACACAAACAGGTGATGATGGCTATCCACAGTATCGGAGACGATCTGCTAGCGAAGGCGGTTTTACCGTTAATGTTCATGGTATGGATCTAGATAACCGTTGGGTAGTTCCTTTTAACCCTGTACTATTAAAAACTTTTAACGCACATATAAACGTTGAGTATTGCAACTCTGTTAAATCAATAAAATATGTATGCAAGTATGTTAATAAAGGATCGGACCAGGCTACATTTGCACTAGAAAACGAAAAAGATGAGGTGAAGATATATGAGAGCGGAAGGTACATAAGTAGCTCAGAAGCAGTGTGGCGAATTCTTGGGTTTTCCATACATGAGCGTTTTCCCACAGTTGTTCATTTAGCAATTCATTTGGAAAACGGTCAGAGAGTTTACTTCAACTTAAATAATCTAGCTGACAAAATAGCTAATCCACCAAAAACGACGCTTTTAGCTTTTTTCGAACTATGTCAATCAGATAACTTTGCTAAAACTCTACTTTACTCTGAGGTACCCGCATATTACACATGGAATAAGAGTAATTTCGTAAGACGAAAAAGAGGAGTAACAGTTGATGGTTGGCCAGGTGTGATGAAAGAACGCGCCTTAGGTAGAGTATATACAGTTCACCCGAACAATACGGAGTGCTATCATCTGCGTTTACTGCTACATGAAGTGCGGGGCCCAACTTCATTTGAAGCACTAAAAACTGTGAATGGTGTGTTGCAGCCTACTTTCCAAGCTGCTTGCAAAATGTTAGGTTTGCTTGAAGATGATCTACACTGGCATGCGACGTTGGAGGAGGCAGCGCTTTGTCAGTCACCAGCAAAAATGCGAGAGCTGTTCACAATTATGTTAGTCTTTTGTCAAATATCAGACCCAATAGCTCTTTGGGAAGACTTCAAAGACTATTTGTCTGAAGATTTTAAGCACAGGCTGCAAAAAGAAATCGGAGACAATGTAGACAATTTCAAAGACCAAATTTTAAATGAATGTCTATCTGATATTGAAGAAGCAGTGCTGACGTTAGGTGGAAAATCAATAGATATGTACGGTTTGCAAAAACCAACCAAACCACAAGTTGCCGGTAATAGAGAGTACATGAGAGAAACTAATTTTGATACAGTAGCTTTGGAAAGTTTTGTAAATAATAGTACGGAATCGTTGACCGCCGAGCAAAAGTCTGTATATGACCAAGTCATGAAAAGCGTAGAAGTAAGCGAAGGACAAATTTTCTTTCTGGACGCCCCTGGTGGCACAGGTAAGACTTATCTTATAAACTTGCTCTTGGCAAAAGTAAGAAGCACTCGAGACATAGCTTTAGCTGTAGCATCGTCTGGGATTGCTGCTACATTATTAGAAGGAGGTCGAACTGCACACGCTGCCTTAAAACTACCTCTAAACCTTACAAATGTAGAGACACCCTTATGCAATATACCAAAGCAAAGCAATCTTGCCGAAGTGCTTAAAAATACTAAACTAATAGTATGGGACGAAATAACGATGGCACACAAAAGAGGAGTCGAAGCCTTGAATAGGAGTCTGCAGGACATACGAAATAATAAAAACATAATGGGTGGCATGACGGTGTTGCTAGCAGGAGATTTTCGCCAGACTTTACCGGTAGTGCCCAAAGGAACGCGCGCAGATGAGATCAAAGCATGCATCAAAAGATCTTTCTTATGGCCTTCGATTAAAGTGTTAAAACTCACTCAAAACATGAGAGTACATCTCAGAGGTGAAGTTTCTGGAGGTAGATTTTCAGATCTTCTTCTTCAAATCGGAAACGGAAACTTTCCACAAATAGATGGGTTGATACAAATACCAAATGAATTATGTACTGTGGTATCAACAGTTGAGGGACTTATAGATAAAATTTATCCTGATGTTAAAAATATTAAAGACAAACCGATGGAGTGGTTATGCGAGAGAGCCATTTTGACTCCCAAAAACGACCAAGCCGCTGCGATCAACGAAATGTTGATAAATACATTCGGAGGTGAAGAAATGATTTATAAGTCTGTTGACACCATGGTCGATATGGACGAGTCGGTCAATTATCCTGTAGAATTTTTAAACTCTCTTAATCCGCCGGGTCTTCCGTGTCACAGACTTATGTTGCGTGTAGGTGCTCCTGTCATGTTGCTTCGAAATATACGGCCTCCAAAATTGTGCAATGGAACTAGACTCCAAGTAACAGCTCTCCGCCGCAATGTTATTGAGGCCAAAATACTAACTGGATCTGCCAGAGGAGAAACTGTCTTCGTGCCGCGTATACCATTGATACCAAATGACCTTCCTTTTGAATTTAAAAGATTGCAGTTCCCAATCAAGGTTTGTTTCGCGATGACTATCAATAAATCACAGGGACAAACTCTGAAATTTGCAGGAGTTGATTTGCGGCAAGACTGTTTCTCCCACGGCCAGTTTTATGTGGCTTGCTCACGTGTAAGCTCTCCAACTAGCCTGGTTGTTTTAGTGCCCCCTTCCGAATTAGTGAAAAACATTGTGTATAAAGAAATACTATGAAAGACGGTATTTAGGTAGATACCGGTCCTTTACAGTAGGTATTTCTTTTTTTTTTCAAATATCACACGTAGTGGAGGACAATTAGCCGTGAACAAAACTCTATATTCTTATTGTTATAAAAAAGTACGAAACTCACGCGGACGAAGTCGCGGGCAGAAGCTAGTATATAATATAATAATAATATATTTGTTTATTCATCAAAAATCCAGATAGTTACAGCAACAAACAGTGGGTAGAGATAAGTGGGTAATTAGGTATGTTGTAAAATCTGTACTAAAATTATTAAAACCCTGCCTCTCAAACTAGGTTATAATAACCTGTATTTTGAGAAACCGTGTACGGCCACCAAATTCTTATACATTATTATGTATTGAATTACAACAATTAATTAATGATGTTGTTCTACCTCCACGATATTTTATGTGATTCTGTGATAGTTGTGAAATATGTAAATGTGAATGAGGGTGTGATTGCATTGTGGAAGGAACGTATTGTGTGGGGTTGTGTGCTTGTGTGAAAAGGTGGGATGGGCGGAGGGTGCGTGCGCGCGTGCGTGTTTAAATGTGTGTATGTTTTAGAAATATGAATTACTACAGTACACCGTTGGGTACCTGCTATAATATTTTGCATAAAGAACCCACACAAGTCCACGATCCTTTTTATGAAACGGGTTCTAAGATTTTATATTAGAAGTCCATTGCAATTGTTTACAAAAAGGGCTCGAAATGAGTTGGATTTTGTACAGAGCTTTAAGCCTTTTGTAACATCTTTTTATTTATATACAATAATAGCTTTTGCCCGCGTGGAGGTCGGAAATTATCCCACGGGATCGTACTACCGGCATAAAAAATATCATAAGTCCTAACCATGTGCCAAATTTCATCCAAATCCGTTCAGCCGTTTAGCGTGAAAGCGTAACAAACAAACGAACTTACTTTCGCATTTATAATAATAGGTCTTTACCTATGAAATTGCCGTTTTGTATGAAAAAAAGAATTTTTTTCATGCATTTTTTATTTGTATTAATCGAAGTAATCACCCATGCAATCAATGCATCTTTGCCAACGCAGTAGCAGTTTATTGATGCCCTTCTTAAAGAAATCAGCTGGACGGGAGGCAACAAATTCTTCAAAGGCATTTTGTACTGCCTCTCGGGTATTGAATTTTTTTTCCGCCAAGAAGTTATCCAAATTCTGGAAAAAGTAGTAGTCTGTAGGCGCAAGGTCTGGTGAGTAGGGCGGATGACGGAGAGCTTCCAACCCCAGTTCTTGCAACTTGGAGACCGTCTGCTGTGCAGTATGAGGTCGCGCGTTGTCGTGCAGGAGCAGCGGAGACGAGCGATTGACCAATGCTGGTTGGAGATGTGCCAGCTTCTCCATCATTGTGTTCAGTTCTTCACAGTACACATCTGAAGTAATGCTCACCCCGTTTGGTAAGAAGCTGTGATGAATCACACCGGCGCTAGACCACCAAACAGTGACCATCACTTTTCTAGGGGTGTTTTCGTTTAGGGCATTGTTTAGGTGCTGAACCAGGATCCAACCAACTTGCTGAGCGCTTGCGGTTATCAAACAGAATCCATTTTTCATCGCAGGTAACAATGCGGTTCAAAATTCCTTCATTTGTGTGTCTGTTGAGCAGTGCAAGGCACGTCTCGACGCGTACTTCGCGCTGGCAATCATTGCGTTCGTGGGGCACCCATTTGTCAAGCTTTTTTACCTTGCCAATTCGACGCAAATGGACCAATATTGTTTTGACGCTAACGTCGAAAGCTGCTGCTAATTCAGCCGTAGATTGTGTATCATCAGCTTCCACAATCGCCTTTAATTCGTCATTGTCGACCAAAGTCTTCGGACGACCGCGAGCTTCATTTTTCAGGTCGAAATTTCCAGAACGGAAGCGAGCAAACCAATAACAAGTGGTGCGTTGGTTTGTAGTGTTAGCTCCGTAAACGTCGTTGATGTTGCGTGCCGCTTGTGCCGCGTTGCTGCCACGACGGTACTCATATTCCATAATTACTCGAATTTTTAACGTATCCATGATGACGAAAAAGATTGAAATGCGATGAAAATGTAACACTAATCAATAAACAAATGACTACTTTTGGAAAAAAAACCATGTTTTTAAAATAAAATTAATTTGAAATTAGAATTCTTAGCCAAAGAAAAATTATTTTGATTTGAAATGGCCCAGTACTGCAGAACGGCAATTTCATAGGTAAAGACCTAATATTTGCAATTTCAATAAATGAGTAAGAACATGGATATCTATTTATCCTACAAAATAAATGTGAAAGCATAGTACGTCTGCCTCAACGGCTGAACCGATTTGGATGAAATTTGGCACACGGGCGTATTATATTATCTGTGACTGTACCTATTTTTAATATTATTTATACAGAATTGATGCATTGATAACAATTTGTTTACAATAACATTTAAGTGCACATAATATCTTGTGTTATTTGAGTTCCTGATATTTAATCAAAGCATTATCAGTTTTATCAGTGAATACTGATTACATCAAGTGGTCATCAAGGAATTTCTATAATGCAAAAAATAAAATAAGTGTAAATATTTGTATAAGTAATTACTTAAATATTTTTCTTTCATATTGTTTCTTTAAAAATATTTAAAAATGTAAATTATATTTTTATTTATGTAAATTAAATAAAAGAAGTGTAAATATTATGTTCATTTATGTTCGGATAGCTCGTCAAAATGTAGTGAACAGATGATTTTTTTTTCGCGATTTGCTTTGGTCCCGTAGTAAAAGTTGTTCGTAATTATGAGTACAATGACCCCATAGGAGATTGTGTGTTATTTAAATTACACCTTGTATAAGGTCATCTCTGAAAGTATTGATCTGATTACAAGAATTCTTTCACTGTTAGAAAGGTACACTAAGTACTGCCAAGTCAATCTGCCTAGCCTTCTCCCAACTATGTTGGGGTCAGCTTCCAGTCTAACCGGATGCAACTGAGTACCAGTATTTTACATGGAGCGATTGCATATCTGACCTCCACAACCCAGTAACTGGGTAATACGATACATCTTGGTAAGACTAGTTGTCAGACTTTCGGGCTTCTGACGACCCATAACGACTGTCAAAGATCTACGAATGACAGCCGCGACCAACGGAGGGGACGGAGGCAAGGCAAGGCACGGAGGAGTCTCGGTATGTAAAGATGGTCACGGACCAACCCCGGCAAGCGTAGCTTAACCTGATAGATCGACCCGTGCGGCTGTTATTACTTAGCCACAAGCTCCTCCTAAGTACTGCCAAATGTCATAGGATAATATTTTAATGCTAAAACACGCGGAAGAAGTCGCGGGCAGAAGCTGATGGTAATAATAATAATTAATTAATAATCTCACCTGTGGTGATTGCAGATGGATGGTGGGTTTGTCGGCTTCCTGTTCCAGTAGGTTCTTCCATATTTCTTCCTTGTACTCACAGTGGTACTCTTCATCTTGGTCTGTGAGAGACTGCAAAGATAAAATAATGCTGTAGCTATATTCATTTAAGGTGAAAACCTGAAAAAGGATTATTTGCTGTCACCACACATATGATTTCAGAAGAATATATTTTGAACTGTGTTAAGTACCAGCAAGTCTGGAAAATTAGCTGACTTTAAAGTGTTTCTGAAAGAGAATTAGGTGATTGAAAAGCAGAATCTATTGATTAAAACTGGTAAGTATGGTCACTGAATGAGTAATAATCTACAAACAAAAACCGCCGGGCCTGGCGCCCCAACCTTTAGTGCTTAAGCTTAGCAGCAAGGGTCATTTTCGATCAAAAAGAGCCTGGCGGGTTTTGCCAGGCTTTGGGGTGTAGACACTTTAAATCATGAAGATAATAGCATAACTGGGGAAATGTAGGTGTACTATAGGTACACCCTTGGGTACACCTCTGCTTAACCCTTCGGGGATTAAAGGATTATAGCATCACCCTTTGAAAAAACATATTGACATACAAGAATCAATTTATTTGGGACTATTATAGAAGAAAAATAAAAGTCGCATTGATGTGCTTAATGAACGCTTTGAAGGACACAAAACAAGACACAATCAATCTGCCTAGCCTTTTCCCAACTATGTTGGGATCGGCTTCCAGTCTAACCGGATGCAGCTGAATACCAGTATTTTACATGAAGCAACTGCCTATCTGACCTCCACAACCCAGTAACTGGATAATACGATACCCGTTGGTAAGACTGGTTGTCAGACTTTCGGGCTTCTGACAAGCCGTAACTACTGTAAAAGATCCACAAATGACAGCCGGGACCAACGGCTTAACGTGCTTTCCGAGGCACGGAGGTGTCTCGGTATGTAAAGATGGTCACCCATCTACTGACCAACCCCGGTAAGCGTAGCTTAACCTGATGGATCGACCCATGTGGCTGTTATTATTTAGCTACGAGCTCCTCATAATAGACGTTTTATTGTTAGTACTGCTATGGCCATATAGTGTCCTTCAAAGCGTTAAGTGACTTGAAGCAACACAATTACAATAGTATTATAATGTTGTAAACCATCTGATAACAGTTTCAAGTGTAATTTAAATGTGCAGACAACATTCACATCCACATCCATCTAGCTAGAATTTTCAGACACTTATCTAGGCAATGCAAGGCATATTAGCAAGCAAAAGGTCTATCATTACTATCATTTATATTAATTTTTCAATAGTCAGATATATTTTATAAGGGTAAATTCAAACAAACATTTATACCTAGTACAAGCATATCCTACATAAAATCCCTTGAAATAAATTTTGAATTTTTGACAGGTTTTCTATGCAAAAACTGTCAGTTGTCAATATTATTCCACGGATAACAGTTATCCGACTTTGGTCAAATTAGCTCTGTCGCTTTTCCTGTCTGTCTGTGTGACCGCTTAGTTCTTATAAACTACACAATGGTCATTAATGCGGTTTTCACCTTTATTTAGACTTAATATTTAACATAGATATTGCACGGAAATGTCAATATTTTTACATGTTGTTGCATCAGTAGATTGAACCCGCCGTGCGAAGCAAAGGTCAGGTCACTAGTCACTAGTGTAGAATAAAAAATATAATAACCTAATATGTATAATAAACATAATGAATACAAAAATACGCCAAACCACCGTATTTATTCCTCAGTTAAAGATATCTGACTATTGAAAAATCAGCCCTTTGCTTATTATTAACTTGATACACAATGTGTTAGGTGTAAAGATTGGACAGTCATGTATATGGCAGCCTGCCAGGCTATCAATAATCATCTACATAATATGAGTCATGATTCTTTGTCTTCTTAAAGCCATGGAAATGTATAATTTCAACCCAGGAATAAACCCGAGGCTGGGTTTATTACCAGGTTGAAAACCAAAAGCAGCTGGGAATTACGATTATGATGATATTCAAATGTAAACTATCCTTACTAAAATAATAATTTCTTGTGATTATCTCACTGATGTTTTTAGCATGTACAGTGCGCTGCATCAATTGGGTACCCCAGTTGTATTACAATTTTAATACAACTGGGGTACCCAATTGATGCAGCCCACTGTACAAAATTTTAATGAAATTTAGCAAAGCCTGGTACATAGGGAAAAATAATTAAGTACTTTATTCCCAGTATTATTATATTATGAATGGTGCAACCAACCGCCCTTATTGTATATTTTATTTAATAAAAAAAAAAAAAACAGAAATGATGTAATATTATGAAAACCTCTGACTTTTGTTATTTTGCGGTTTAGATAGGCTAGTAACAAAATAATAATTGTAATATTTTCCTTATTAGACTTGTGGCTCATATTTAGAGCAGCAATAATTATCATAATAAGTAATTAGTATTACATGCTATACAACCCTCTTTAATTAAATAAAGTAATTAATTTTCAAAATATAATCATGAATGAAACTGATGAAAAAACGCGATTTTATGGTTTAACTTTTTGTAGATCAACAATATTTTAAGTTTTATGATTTCCAAAAATTTAATACTTACTCCTGCGCTTAGCAGTATGTATTCTTTTTAATTAATTATTAATAAAAAACTAGGTGACTCAACTTGAGATTCATTTAACATTATTATCAATCAATTTCTAGATCAAGACCAAAATGTTTTGTAAAACAGCTGTTTTATGTCATCATATGGGTAGGAACTAACTCATTACACTGAGTTTGCATCACTTATGCAAAACATTCATGTTTCAAACTAACAATTTCACCGTGAGCTGGGTGAAAAGAACTGTAAAACATTTTTTTTAAACTTATCAAATATATTGACATCTTTATTTGGTCATGTAAAATGATGTGTATTGGGATACTGAATCTCATGCAACTACGATGACATACGCTTGCATAATTGCGAAACCCAGTTTCAGAAGTCTTAGCCTCAGTGCAGCATAATACTTGACACTGTATTATTTAATATTTAAACTATTAAAAAGATTTTAAAACACATGGGTATGTCCTTACATTGGTTTCGAACTTTTCTTCCGTTCTTTCAAACTTCACGCCGTTGTCCTGGGAGCCCCGACTTCTTCCGCTGTACAAGTTCAGTTTTGAGATGTTCAATGACTCCATTTCTACTTTTAATTACAGTCAAGAACTTTAATTCTATGTAGAAAATTAACACGTCGACCGATTATGACGTGAACCACGTGGAAACAAGTGTCAAATAATGAAGCCGAAAAATGCAACAAAATAAATTCTGCTGTAAAAATATAATGTCCCACACGCAAGCATCACTCTTCCCATTCAAGTAAAACACTAAAACACCCAATAAATATCACAAAAAAACTGTATTTTAATTTAATTCTGTCACATGGCATATCGAGCTCTTTCTTTCTTTTTTTTTCATATTTGACAAATTGAAATGCTCAATTTGGCTCAATGCGCGAGCAAAAATTTTTTCGTTCGAAAACGGGTTTCAAACATGTTTCAAATTGGTGGCGCGCTCCGTATCATAAACAAAGAAGCGTAAGTTTCCATAGACAAAAATCGACTAAGAACGACTCTACCATTACAATAAACCGGTAAACTAAAACTTGATGATCAAAAAATCAATGAAATTATAGTAGTAGTTAAAATGGACATGTTAATATTAAAGTAAAATGGTGTTGGAAAAATAGTTGTACTTAAAAATTATCGGTATTCCTCTGCCCATATATGGTAATATCAATGAGCGACAATCGTGCCAACTTTGCCAAAGAATATTATTGTACGTCATTTTTTTGGTAGGCTATGGGACATAGCGGCTGACTGTGTTTCTCTAAAAATAATTAAAAGTACTGAGTGACCAATTGTTTTAGCGTTATCAATTTAGGGATTAGTTAGCAAAGAGTGTTTTTAAAATGTCTTATTCTCATAGTAAGTTCTAATTTGATTCGATTACGGGGCAGCATGGTTGTTGTAACTAGCGGGTGAAACATGATGATTTATCTGTCTGTGTTTGAAAGAAAATACTAGTGATCGGTGGCTTTACAGTGTGGTTTTGTGTCCGCAGAATATACTTGGGCGGCTTTACCGAGGACCCAGAGAGGTACACCGTTAGTTCTAGGCGGCGATCCGAAGGGCAGAAACTTCCTGTATACCAATGGCAATTCCGTTATCATACGAGATATTGAGAACCCCGCGATCTCTGATACATACACGGAGCATTCTTGCCAAGTGAATGTCGCGAAATATTCTCCGAGTGGATTCTACATTTCTTCAGGAGGTAAGGTTATGCATTCCTTGGTTAACGATTTTGTATTTATATTGTGAAACTTGTTGCTTTGATTGAATTGCCTAAATTTTATAGATATGGGCATAGGAAAAGGAATACTCTTCCTCATCCTATTAAGTCGTGTATGAATTACGTAAATACTCATTAGTCATAAACTCATAATATTTTGTGACACAAACCATAGTATTTCTAGCATTGCTGTAGATACATCATACATATTTGGGACAGTTTTCCTCAATAGTTGTCTTGTTTGTTTACTCAACTCTATTATTAGTTCAAAACATGCTTTATAGACCAGTAATTTTCAAGAAACCCTAAATTTTAATTGCTAAACATGTTCAGACGTTCAGTGACACTTGCAAAATAGTAGTATGAATATATTACACCCATACGAAATAATTATACCCACTTTCACTCAGTCTTTACATTTGTTAATTTTTACAATTTGAAACTATTTCATATATTCATAACTTTCTCTTAAAATCAATCTGTCCAGCCTTTTCCAAACTCTGTTGGGGTTGGCTTCCATTCTTAACCAGATGCAGCTGAAAACCAGTGTTATACTTGGAGTGACTGCCTATCTGACCTCCACAACCCAGTTACTGGGTAATACAATATTCCTTGGCAAGACTGGCTGTCAGACTCGCGCTTCTGATTAATGACTCAAAGATCTACAAAGAAAAACCAGCACCAACAGCTTAATATGCTATCTAAGGCATAGAGGGGTCTCAGTATGTAATGGATGGTCACTCATCTACGGACCAACCTCGGCAAGCGTTGTTTAACCTTAAAGATTGACCCATGTAGCTGTTATTATTTACCCACGAGCCCCTCTTTCCCTCTCCTTTCTCTTATACATAGAAAAGTTATTAGGTATAATTTATGTGAAATAGCTAGCAAAAGTAAGTTATGTGATGTTGGTCATTATGTTTATGTTAATGAAAAATAAATCTACTGATTTCCCCGCTGGTCAAGTGATTCTGCAAATTACAGGGGTCTTAGGTTCGATTCCTAGATTGAACATTATGTTTGAAATTATTGTTCAGAAATTTCTGAGCATAGCAACCCAGAGTCTGAATTGCCTTGTAAGTGACAATTGACTGATTAGGATTAACATTATATTACTTGGGACTTAGGCATAACAGTTGTAATTTAGGTGCACTAATTCCACCTCTGGTGAAACAACAGACATGATGTGTTATCAATTTATTATAAATATAAAAAACTTTTTACTATAATTCCTAAGCACTATTTACAAAGTGCTTAGGAATTAGTAAAAGAAAAGTTTAAAGTTTAGTTAAAGCAGTTGCCTACATAACTGCTGTAGTAATTGGCCAAGTTTTAGTAACCGGGCACTCATAAAAAAAGTAGCGAATGAAAAGGGCTGAAAAGGGATGAGCTTGGTTCTTCTCCTTGTTTCTAGTTTCTATCTCTTTTTTTTATGAGTGGACTACCAATTACTTCAGCAGTTACCCAACTTACTTAAATTGAAGCCTTTTTTTTGGGACTGAACACTAATTCTATTTTCTGACTTAGTATAGAATTACTAGCAATCCTATTAGGATTAAATACAGTCTGAGCATTCTCACTTTTTCAATGACAGACAAAATTTCCTTTTATCTAGATACTTCACAATTTCTGAAAAAGATTAGTTCTCTATTACCGAGATGCCCCAAAAAATAAGGGCGCCTTCAAATTTGCCGCAAAGTGTCCGCGGCCGCGCTGCTTTATTAATTCATATAAAATAATATAAATCGATCGATGAACTGATAAAATAAATAAATAAAAATAGGCAAACTCAAACTCAAAGCATTTATTTCAAATAAACCAATTACAGGCACTTTTGAATTGTCAATGGGTCGGTCAGTCAGAAAGACGAAGCTAGTTGCCCATTCCAAAGCGTAGTAGATCCCTATGGAGAAGAACGTTCAAGAAACTCCACGGACACTCTTTTAAATCATAATATTTTTACAAAATATTGGTTACATCGTTCAAGTTGAAAATATACATGTGAGAACAATGTAGAAAGACGTGCACGTTAAAAAGCGTCCGTAATAAAAAGATAAAATTACTCAGTCCTAAGCGCTCGTCTTTATAATAGAGTACATAGGTTAATTGATATTTATTCTTTGACCAAGTTTGCGCTGAAAGCAAAGCTAACTACTTGGTTGCAGAGTTTGTCTTACGGCGATACCGAGGATATTCTAGCGGTCGCCTTATGATTACCTGAGAAAGGTATTCGTAGGGTGATCGTTGGAGTGTGTTTTGTGTCGTTGGGATATTTTTATAATACGTGTAGGCCGTGTATTCTTTCAATTTGTAATTTTTATTTGTATTTAATATTTGCATAAAATAATGTTAATGTTCACAAATTTAAATCCATAGTAATTACTGAGCCAGATTGCATTTAGTTGTAATTTTCAATGTTTAAGAGGAACTTTGACTCCTGAGATACAAGTATCTTTTTACTTAGTTCAGGAGCCAACTGTTCAACCTGGTTTTTTTGACTACCACTTGTACTACCATGTTTAGTGTATCTGCTAATGTGTATCTCTTTGTACAATAAACTTATTATTTATTTATTATTTATTTATTTTATAAAAACTAAAACAACTAAATTAAATATTAAAATTAAAAATAAGCCATGGCAGCTAAGAGACGACCAGTCCCAGTTTATTGGTAAAACAAAAAAAACAGTTAGGTATAAACAACATTTGATGCGCGGCCGCAGCGCGGGTGTAGCACTGCAATCGTGCGTTGTTTAGTTATATGGATTTGGTTGCAGCCTCGTTGCCTTCGCGCGGCACTGCGGCAAATTTGCAGGCGCCATTATGCCGTATCTTAAAATTGAGCCAACAAAATCAATCTGCCTAGCCTTTTCCCAACTATGTTGGGGTCGGCTTCCAGTCTAACCGGATGCAGCTGAATACCTGTATTTTACATGGAGCGACTGCCTATCTAACCTCCACAACCCAGTAATTGGGTAATGTGATACCCCTTGGTAAGACTGGTTGTCAGACTTTCGGGCTTCTGACGACCCGTAACGACTGTCAAAGATCCACGAATGACAGCCGGGACCAACGGCTTAACGTGCTTTCCGAGACACGGAGGAGTCTCGGTATGTAAAGATGGTCACCCATCCACTGACCAACCCCGGCAAGCGTAGCTTAACCTGGTGGATCGACCCGTGCGGCTGTTATTACTTAGCCACGAGCTCCTCAAAAATTGAGCCAACAATGCCATGATATGCATGTCGTTACCTATTCTGTCGTCTCATGTTCTCTGCTGATTCATACTTTTTGCCAAACATCTATCAACAATATTTAGTATTTTCAATAATTTTTTCTGCAGTTTCACTTGCATCCTGTGGGAACTGAAATGAAATTGTTTATTCTGTTAATAGGTTAGTGGAATCACTTTTACAAGTCATATAAAATAAAAAAATAAGCTAGATGGAGTTGACATTTCCTATCTGACTACCTCTGAATAGAAATGGCGAAACTAACTCCGGAATCAAAGTCTCTTTTAAAGTCCAGACATAATCTTGGTCAGATTATGTGAAGACCCTGTAGATTAGTGTCTAAAATGGTATTTCGAGGAAAGAACTACACAGATTCATGTCATCATTTCAGCCAAAAGACGTCAACTGCTGGACATAGGCCTCCCCCAAGCACCGCCATTTCGACCGATTCTGTGCTTCCCTCATCCAGCGGATTCCTACGGCCTTAACAAGGTCATCGGTCCACCTTGTGGGAGGCCATCCAACGTTACGTTTTCCGGTACGCGGCCGCCACTCCAGAACCTTTCGGCCCCATCGGCCATTTGTTCTGCGAGCAATGTCCCACTACTCCCACTTAAGTTTGACAATTCTTCGGGCTATGTCGGTTACCTTGGTTCTCCTGCGGATCTGTTCATTTCTGGTTCGATCACGTAGGGAAACTCCAAACATAGCCCTCTCCATTGCCCTTTGGGAAGCTTTCTATTTCATGTTTTCTATTTCTATTTTATGTATTACTTCAGAACCCAATTTGCCAAAGTCTATTGAAATTATTTCAGCAATTTTTGTGGTTGAATAACTATTCTTTCTTCTTCTTCAGAACTTTCCTTACAATACTATCTGTATTCTTTAATCCACAGATTGACCAAGTTCAGCCAAAATATACCTACAACAATTTTATTATGTGGTTTCATATGTCACAGTACCATTAAAACAATATTATTTATGTAACTGATAGTGACTTATTATTTACAGTCTTTGATATTTATCTTGTTCACGTATATGATTATACATTATATGATTCATTAACTTCACATACTGATAAAAGTACTCCTAGTGAAAAACATTTTAACATAGAACTTTTTTCCTTGTGGGGAAATTCTCATGCATGGATCCATCTAGGAAGAAGGAAATAAAATGACTATGTTTATTTAGCACAAGTCCACACAATTTAAACAAAGAAAAAATGTTGTGCCCCTCACAGTTGCCTCAAATTAGGTCCGGATCAGATTAGTGCCTGACGCTTGTTTTGAACTGGACCTGGACCCAGTTGCGTAGCTACCACCGTATCAATAATACGGGGCCCCCAACCCAAGCTACAGTCCCCGACGTGTGTAATCAAAAATTCGTAAAATAATATAATAACACCTTAAATTATTATTGGTACGAGGCCTACCTAATGATAATACCTCCCGAGTCAGGATAACTAATATGCTATTTTATTTATTTTGTTACAAAAATAATACCGTCCTTTTGAGCTTCGCCGCAGTCTGGTAAAGAGAGTCCCCAAAATTTTTTGACACAGGGTCCTTTTAGGACTGGCTACCCCACTGATTGGACCTTAAGAGGATACATCGAAGCGTGGTTTAGCTCGCTGTGTAAGTGAAATGGCGTTATGGCTGTCTAGTTTGACGCGCGAGATAGAAGACTCACGCGCACCGAAACTAAACGCACTTCGTTTAAATGTAGATTTATGACAAAATGATACTGCTAATGAACTTAGATCAATTTTTAGCTTAGTGAGTTGGTAACATATTTAAATAACTTCGATTTAAAGCAAATTTTACTACACAATAAGGAACTGTTTACGTATTATCGTATAAAACAGAAAATAGACTGTGCCACTTTGGAATTTTTTTCTTTCGAAAAAACAAGTAATTATGTTTCGGTTTTAGTACCTGCTGTACTAAAACCGAATATAATAATAATATATAATTACTGCTATAATTACTTGTTTTTTAGACAATATAGTCAAATAACACATGAGGAAAATCCAAATGATTTAAGCATATACATGGTTTCATAGGAATTTTAAAAACACAGGAATTTCAAGAACATTCCTTGGCGTTATTTACGTTGTCGACAAGATTTTTTTTTCGAAGAATATATGATATGAACCAATGGATTAGCAATAAGCTTCAAATTCTGTTGATTCTGTTGAATGATTCAGATTCTGATTGATGGTGTGTTACGCAATTAGGGTGCAGGACTTCTGGCTAAGTAATAACAGCCGTACGGATCGATCCATCAGGTTAAGCTACGCTTGTCGGCCATCTTTACATACCGAGACTCCTCCATGGCTCGGCAAGCATGTTAAACCGTTGGTCCCGGCTGTCATTCGTGGATCTTTGACAGTCGTTACGGGTCGTCAGAAGCCCGAAATTCTGACAACCAGTCTTACCAAGGGGTATCGTATTAGAGGAGGTCAGATACGCAGTCGCTCCATGTAAAATACTGGTATTCAGCTGTAACTGGTTAGACTGGAAGCCGACCCCAACATAGTTGGGAAAAGGCTAGGCAGATTGATTGACTTCGAGATATACAGGACCGATGTTATGTTGAAACAATAGAACAAATTCACTAGCAATTTGTTCTCGACAGCCATTTATCACCCAGCTTCACACCCATAACAATTTAACGATCAACTACTATAGCACAAGAACTCAAGAACTGTTCGTCAAACAAACGAATCATGTGCCAAAATCAGTAACGATTCGTTGACTTGTTACCGACTTGTTGGTTAATAAATAAACAAATTGTCCGATGTGAAAATATTAGCAAGGTGAAAGAACTCTCAGTAGTATATTTTTTTTGTAGTAATCATGATCTAGATTGTTGCCAGGGTTTTTTCAGCTCAATTTTCTCTTTGACTGACTTTGATATTCTTTACAGATTTTTTTATCTAACTGCTTGTAATAGCGTCTTTAGATCTCGACTTCTTTTGTAATTTTACCGTTTTTAAATCGTTTTTTTTTTAATATGTCACTGCCTGACTGCCCATTGGTTATGTAAGAAATATCTTTCCAATCTTTTAGTTCAGCTAAGGGTCACCTCGAATACATTGCCCTCTGCGATAAGACATAGAACATTAGATTTTTTGCTTATTCTTCCCTGGTGAACATAATTATCCAATACTAGCTTTCGCTCGCGGCTTCGCCCTCGTGGAAGTCGAAAATGATCCTACGGGAACGTTCTACTGGGATAAAATTAGGTATCCTATTTCCCATATTCCCAGCCCATGGTCTTTTCGTGTACCAAATTTCATCCAAATTAGTCATAAAAAGATAACAAACAGACAGATAGTTACTTTCGCATAAGTATGATACCTATTAAGTATGGATGTAATCTAATATGCAGTGCTTTGGCATTTTGATAACATTTTTGAGAAATATCGTACGGTTAAAATGGATTCAGGTTTGAGATTATATCAAAGCATAGCAGAAAATTGCAGCGGCATGACGACTGCCTAGATACATCGTGGAATGTACTCACATCATTTCATTTTGATTAATTCTCTCCTTGTGTTAATTATTCAGATTATTCTAACCTTAGATTCTAGCGTATGGTACTCGTGGGTTGCAGCTGAAAATCAGCGTCAGGTGGTACACCTTGTGTTGTCATCTGACAATATGCTGAGCTGAGGCCCTTTTGGCATTACAATGTTTGTTTTATGTACCCACATTTCGCCAGTTATGTTTAAGTCCAATGTAATAGGGGGCGAGCCTATTGCCATCAACCGGACACAAATTTAGATACCGGGCTGCTACTGAGAAATTCCAAGTGATAAAACCCTATATCACTTTGCCCGACCTAGGAATCGAATTCAGGAGGACCTCATGCTCAGCAGTAGTGCTTACTGATAGGATAATGTCGGGTAAAACTACTCTTAGGTCTATTGGGTTTGGGACGAAGTTAACCCGACTAGAGCTGTAATAATTAGAAATCATTATCCTGAATTAGCTTGCTATATTCCATCCATAATCAGCCTATAATGTTCCCACTGCTGGGACACAGCCCTCGTTCTGTGCGAGGGAGTGGGCCATGGCCATAATCCACCACGCGGGCCGGATACGGGTTGGTGGATCATGTCTTCGAATTTTTGGTTCTAGGACATGCCGGTTTCCTCCACTATGTTCTCCTTCAACGTTTTGATAGCAGTGGTGATTTACGCAAAGTAAAGTGCCTGCTTGGGTTCCAACCCACGACCTACAACTCGTAAGTCGCTAGGTCGCTACATTCATCAGACGCAAATTAGTGAGGACTGAAAATGTGTCTGTCTGTCGGTCTCGCTGTAAAATTTTCAACCACAAAAGAGGTGTTATTCGCAAATTACTGCAGCAACAATGCTCTGGGAAAACCTATCATCAATAAAAAAATAACTCTACAAAACAGACTTCTAGTAAAAGAATACCTAAAAACAATGTTCAAAGAAAAGAATTAAACACCAATAAAACCCATGCTTTTATGTAATACTTTCTCAAAAACTGTAGGTCGTATGCCATCACCAGTATTACCAAAACATTCGTAACTAAAACATTATGATTTCTCGTATAGAATATCGTTCATTGGCGCCCAGCCAGCCGGCTCGCGGATCACTCCAGAATTAAACCACGAAACTCCGTTCACGTTGTATTTACTAAGATCCGAATTTCTACATTATGTTGACACTATAAGATATTCTGGGCTAATTTTATCTAACGGAAGATGTCCTTATGTCACGCTATTCAGGGCGGTTAAATGTGGAGGCGTTTACAACTTTTAGAACTCTCTTGTCATCATTCATCATCATTTCAGCCGAACGACGTCCACAGCTGGTCATAGGCCTCCCTCAAACACTGCCACTTCGACCGCTTTTAGACTTCCCGCATCCACCGGATTCCTGCGTCCTTCACCAGGTCATCGGTCCACCTTGTGGGAGGCCTTCTAACGCTACGTCGCGATTCTTGTATCGACAAAAAATGGCTAGTGCCGTTGAAAAATCAATATTTTAGTGCACTATACTAGTGCTCGTGGCTAAGTAATAACAGCCGCACGGGTCGATCCACCAGGTTAAGCTACGCTTGCCGGGGTTGGTCAGTGGATGGGTGACCATCTTTACATACCAAGACTCCTCCGTGCCTCGGAAAACACGTTAAGCCGTTGGTCCCGGCTGTCATTCGTGGATCTTTGACAATCGTTACGGCACATCAGAAGCCCGAAAGTCTGACAACCAGTCTTACAAAGGGGTGTCGTATTACCCAATTACTGGGTTGTGGAGGTCAGATAAGGCAGTCGTTCCATGTAAAATACTGGTATTCAGCTGCTCGAAAAGGCTAGGCAGATTGAAAGCGATATTTCGTTAAAAAAATAATAAAAACAATGAAAACAATGAATCATTTGACAGCTATCTGCGACGTTGTCTTCCATAATGCACCCTCTTATTATTTACGTCTATTGCGGCGACTGGCGAGGTGGTAGGTAGCAAAGCCGACCGATTAGCCGGACGTAATACGTCGCTAGTTATCTTTATAAGTCCTGTGTAGGGGGCGAGCCTATCACCATTGACCTGGCACAGAAATAGATGATACAAAATCGCATTTGACAATCTGGGCCCGTCCTGCGATAAAGATTTCTAGCCAATCCGATTACTGGAATTTAATACATCGATGCACGCAATTTGGCGTGCGATACGATCATAAGACATGCGTGGTTCACCTACATACACATGTAAATGTCGAGGCGGTTTTCATATGGTCATGGGTATCATTTAAATACGAATATGGCGTTTATCCTTATAATAACGTGGATGATCTTGAATTATTATAATATAAGCAGTGAGTCACATTACATAATTGTGAAGTAATCCTGCGATCTTTGTTTACGCAGAGAAGTTCTTAATTTTCGCCATTTTTGTTCTAGTAACGTCTCGTTTTGCATCCTCGTCAAAAATTTTTTTTTCATACAGAACATCAAACCGAACAACTGTCTCCATGGGATCAACATCTTAGTCGCGTAAGAAATTTCAACTGTCCGATAGAAAACTTTAATACCTACTCGACGCAAATGTATGGGACGGATGATTATTTTTTCGCGATTACGATGGTGGTGCCATGGAAAAAGTTGTTCAGTTTGATTGTCTATCCTTAAATTTGACGAGGATGCAAAACGACACGTTGTATAGTGCTGAGCGAAAATGTGAATGAGAATGAATGTGACTATAGGAACACATCTGCCTTTCACCACGGGGAATACTGGCGTTATGTTATTTTTCAGAAAATTGTGGCGTTGCTGCCAAACTCACAAATCTAGGCGTCCAGGATAGAGCCTTCCAAGCTTCGAGTAGTAATTTCTTCAAAATGATCCAAATTCCGATTGATAGTCTGTTACGATATTAGGGTGCTGAACCTGCCCTGATATGGGTGTTGCTTGAGCTTATGCTACTAATGTTATAAACGCGAAAGTTGTTGTGAGGATGGATGGATGGAAGAACGGATGTTTGTAACTCTCTCACGCAAAAACAACTGAACGGATTTAGATGAAATTTGGCACACATATAGTTTATAACCTGGTTTAACACATAGGTTAATTTTTAACCCGATATTCCTATGGGTTCGAGACTTACGCGGGTGAAATCGCGAGTGAAACCGCGGGTCGTTGCTAGTTTATTTACAAATACGTTTATCAATGTTACACTATCTCGCTATGAAGATAATGTGGATTTGCGGATTATATAAATTTCTCAGTAGTACAGTAATTAATCAATGGCTCGCTTGCGGTTGGTTTTTATTTTATCTGATATCGATCGATAACGTTTACTTTGACATTGAAATTAGGGTGTGGCAGCAAAAATGAACGAAACATTGTGCAAAATCCAAAATAGAAGAGGAATTCAGAATTAATATCTAAGCAAAGCGCAAGGGCACTACCACAGAACAGATAAAAGCTACCTACCTTTTCTCGAAGTGCTTCTTCGTCTTTTTTTAACCCTCATAACTTGAGTTTGGATTATACCAGATAAACAAAATTCTCGGGGCATGATGTCAGTAGTGAACTTTGCATAAATAATTCAGCAGTTGATGTGTTAAACTAGGGGATCATGGAAGTTTGTACGAGACTTCAGCAAATTTTGATGCTAGAGGTCTGAAAATTGATATAGGGAGTCCTTGTTAAAAATAATAAAATACATATTTCAGGATTTTTGTAAATCACCCCCACCCTCGAAAAAATAAAAAAAATATTGTCTAGCACAACTTACAATGTTGCCATGTCGTACGAGACCATATGGTTCGCACTGTCGAAAAATTATCAGATATCATGTAGAGCCGAGCTTCTAACTGTACATGAGATCTGATAATTGCAACATTTTGATTGATCTTGGCAACATTTTACATGAAAATGTTTTTGGTGGGATTAAGATTTTCATTTATTTTTCATTGCCGTACGGGTCGATCCATCAGGTTAAGCTACGCTTACCGGGGTTGGTCAGTGGATGGCCATCTTTACATATCGAGACTCCTCCGTGTCTCGGAAAGCACGTTAAGCCGTTGGTCCCGGCTCTCATTCGTGGATCTTTGACAGTCGTTACAAGTCGTCAGAAGCCCAAAAGTCTGACAACCAGTCTTACCAAGGGGTATCGTATTACCCAGTTACTGGGTTGTGGAGGTCAGATATGCAGTTGCTCCATGTAAAATACTGGTATTCAGCTGTATCCGGTTAGACTGGAAGCCGACCATAGTTGGGAAAAGGCTAGGCAGATTGATTTAAGATTTTCATGTATAGTAAGCATAACGTAATGATTAGGAATTTAGGACTATTTTCGATCTGATAGAAATCCTATTTTAGTTTATTTTTCGGTTAAAGAGTGACTATCCATTCCATCTCAGATTGCAACTATTGGGCCAAATAGATCAGGCGATTTGAGAGTCAATATTTGAACGTGAGCAAGCATTGGTAGACGCATTTCTGAGCTGCCCCAGAGGCCCAGATCAAACACCTGATTTCAACATTGGGACACATCCACTACTTGAGGCCCATTTTGATAACCGGTTTTGAATATTCATACTTACCAATATTAGAGGTCACGGCTCCCAAGTTCCATATGCCATCATTATATCAGCCTGATGAAGTCCACTGCTGGATAAAGGCCTAACCCGGATAGATTTTCACACGACCTTCAGTCCTCTGTCCTCCTGGCCATTGCCATTCTGAACTCTCGCCCATATTCCCCGTTAGGCCGTTTCATTTTCATTCGTTCATTTAATTCGTTAACAATTTTTACATTGTGTCGAAATGTCGTACACTAGGCCTAATAGGACATCTGCATTCCAAACTCAAACCATTCCATCCAACTCCATTCCATTCTAAACTTAAAAGTTTGAAACCATTCTATTTCAGACGCATCCGGCAAGATCCGCATCTGGGATACTGTGAACAAGGAACATATCCTCAAGAATGAGTTCCAGCCAATCGGAGGTCCGATCAAGGACATCGCGTGGAGTGCTGATAATCAGCGCATGGTCGCTGTTGGTGAAGGCCGAGAGAGGTATGTGCTTTGTGATAAGAAACCTTAATAGCAAAGCTATATGTATTTTATAGGCTAGTTTTCATTGCAGCTAAGTTTGTTTCTAATTTTTTAGTCATGAGTCAGTGTGTTCGTTTTGTAGACATTTGTAGTGTAATCATCAAAGCATTTTACACAAATGATTCATATTGACTCAAAATTTGCCTGATATGGATTAGATTAGACTCATCTTGGTATACATTGGTACAGAATGTCTATGGTAAATCCGCTTTTTGGGCATACAATGATAAATAGTTTATTTATTTAGTTTGTTTATTGACTTTGACTTAGGTTAAAAATACAATACACTTATTCCTAGAGTTACATAATGTTATGTAGTATGGACACAAGTTACCAAGATACAATCATTACAAGAGTAAGGTCGGACACTGAATTTCCTGTATTATCTGAATCAGAAAGGGTTTAAGCTGAAAAGCTTGCTCAGCAACACGCTGGGGGGGGGGGGGGGGGGCTACCTAAGCATAATGCTGACGCTTAAACCTTTTGCTTCCGGTATTATAGTTTTGGCGCAACCGCGCGCGTTTGTGTTTTGGTGGTTTGGGTTTTGGTTTTAGTTTGGTTTTGGTGGTTTGGGTGTTGTGGCGCAACCTTGGAGAGGCCTATGTCCAGCAGTGGACTGCGATTGGCTGAGTTGATTGATTATAGTTTTGTGTATTCCATTCAGAGCCAGTGATTCCGTCAATTTAGAGCGAAAAACTATGCTTTTTATGTTGATCATAACCACTCGTGGTATTCAGTACCCGATTTTAGTGCTGATATTGTTTTTGGTGTGTGTTGTTGTTGTGCTGGTGCTGTGTGCTGTTGTTTAGTGGTGTCCGGTTTATGGCAATAGGCTCTCTCTTTATTACATGATACATAAATATAACTGGCGAAATAAGGGTGTAGTAAAGGTACATCGTTGGCTAATCTTTCGGAGAAATCAGATGTGATGATGCGTATTTCACAAAAATACTGACTGTTCAAAATGATCTCTACAACTAAGAAAATTAAACTTTATCTCGTTTGGATAAAGTTCTTTTCAGAATGACAGTTGTCATGTACTGTCTTCATTCTGTAACATTACTTGTGTCATTAAGTTAATATTTCATTTTCATAGTTGGTTAGATCACTATGAACAGTCTGTTCGTCCCGATATTATTGACGCTGACTGTACCAATCTGATCGTGAATCATAGCGGTTGCTAGTCCAAGGTTTTTAACTACCATTTTGTCATAGTTCAAGGTTATTTACATTACACCGGAAATTCAAAATGTGTTACATATAAATAAATGTATTGTCATATATATATATACATTGATGCACTGATTAGCTCCGTACAGTTATGGTTCGGTAAGCACTAACAAGTTTTTAATAGTATTATCTACGCGAGCGTGCTGCAGATTTTTAAAAATCCACTAGGGCCTCTAAATGACGGACAAAACAATTGGACACTGACCATCATACAGGGCTTTTTTTAATTAATTGGCGAACGTTTCGTCATATTTTGGTTAATTTAATTAATTTATTTAATTTATAATTTATTTATTACAAAATCCACAGCTCTAACAATTTTACTTAAATAGATAAAACCAATCTTACAGCCAATTACGGATTAACAATTTATAGCGACACTGATTACATGCATCAGAAACAACAGGATGACATGCTACGAGTAGAACCATCTAAGCAAGCATTTCAAAGTGTGTGTGTGTGTGTGTGTGTGTTTGTGTTTGTGTGTGTGTGTGTGTGTGTTTGTGTGTGTTTATGTGTGTTTGTGTGTGTTTGTGTGTGTTTGTGTTTGCGTGTTTGCGTGTGTTTGTGTTTGCGTGCTTGCGTGTGTTTGTGTGTGTTTGCGTGTGTTTGCGTGTTTGTGTTTGTGTGTGTGTGTGTGTGAAGTGTTGTAGTGTGTATGGATTCTTACATTCACTCTATTTAGAAATATTAGGCAAATCGTCGCATACAGAAGTTACCAATAACTTCCTGAATGACCCTTTTTTGGTTGCTATAATGATGCCCATTCCCTTAACTTCTTTGAAATTTCGCCAATTAATTTTATAAATTCCATGTACTATAGAGTGCACACACAATACGTAGCACAAACAACATATTGTAATGTATAATTTTATGCAGTGTTTATTTTTTGATGAGCCCATGCCAATATATGCATTTTTTTTTCTGTTGACAATATATTGTTACTGGCTTTCGCCCGCGTGGGTGTTGGAAAATATCCCACGGGAACGTACTACCGGGACACCCTTCCTTATTTATTTAAAACATAAGTTTACAGTGCTTACGACCAAATCACTTATATTCTAGTACTTAGCTAACAACTAAAAATAGGAAATAAAAAATACGACAAAAAAACTTATACTAACTTACATAGAAACAAATATATATAATAGGTCGGGGAAAAAGTTTCTTCGCATTTTTTAAGAAAATTCAAAACATTTTTTAATTAACATTATTTACATTTATCTAAAGTATGTAGGTACCATTTTGTTCGATAACTTTTTGCCATCTTGTAGGTAGGGACATGATCCCATTGCTATAGAAATTTTGGGACTTCTGATCAAAATACCGCGACAAGTGGTTTTGGCAGTCCTGTCGTGATGTTAACCTGACACTGCCTAAAGAATTCTGAAGAAACCGAAACAGGTGGAAATCTGAAGGTGCAAGGTCAAGACTACACGGTGGATGCATTAACACCTCCCAGCCAAACTCTCTTAATTTTTGCCAAGTGGCTAAAAATGTGTGAGGTCTAGCGTTAACATGATGAAAAACCACACCCCTTCTGTTGATTAATTCCGGCCGCTATCTTTCAACTTCTTGCTTTAATCTCATCAGTTGTTCGCAGTAGAGTTCAGAATCGATGGTCCTGCCTGGTGGTAACAGCTGATAATGAATAATGCGCTTCCAATCCCACCACACACACAGTATCACCTTGTTGCGAGTTAACCCGGGTTTCGCCACAGTCTGTGAAGCCTGACCGGCCTTTGACCACGACCTTTTTCGCACGTTCTTGTCGTACGTGATCCATTTTTCATCACCAGTTATCACCTTCTTCAAAAATGGTTCGGTTTCATTACGTCGTAATAAAGAATCACAAATGAGTACACGGTTCATTAGGTTTCTTTCAGTGAGCTCGTGAGGTACCCAAATATCGAGCTTTTTGTGTACCCAGTTTTTTTCAAATGCGCCAAAACTATTTTGTGGTCAATTCCCAGTTCTTCAGCTACGTCGTAACTACTGATATGCCGATCTTGCTCCACCTTTTCAAAAATGGCATCCATTTTATCCATAATAGGGCGACCAGAGCGACGTGCATCTTTGACATCAAAATTTCCGGATTGAAAACGCCTAAACCAAATTTGTGCTACTCTCACAGACACTGCACTGGGTCCATAAACATCGCAAATTTTTTTCGCGCCTTGCGTTGCATTTTTACCTTTTTTTGTAGTAAAATTTTAAAATGTATCGAATTTCTTCATTAGATTCACTCATCTTGACAGTACGAAAAACAAATGAAAATCACACATTTTCCTAATTTGAATTTGGAATTATGTTCTTTAAAATTTAAACTTTCAATGATAGCAAAACAAGCCAGATACAAATAGTATAAGTCAAAGAGATTTTATTTTAAGTTCATACATACTAAATATAATGCGAAAAGACTTTTTCCCCAACCTAATATTTACAAACTTGGTACGGCTTATCATGAAAGATATCCAGATCTATGTGCTGGGTGAGTAATTATATGGTATCTATATATTATTCCTTGTCTACATTATAAAGGGAACCTCTGTGCAAAATTTCAGCTTTCTAGGTTCAAGGGTTTGGGCTGGGCGTTGATGAGTCAGTCAATCAGTGGGGACTTTTCTTTTTATTTATATAAATGTTCGGTAGCAGCCCGAAGTCCGGATTTGTGCCCGGTTGATCGCAATAGGCTCGCCCCCTATTACATGACTTAATCATAACTGGCGAAATGTGTGTGTCCTATCGGTATACTGACGTGACCTGGCGTGATATTTATGTTTAAATTAAATTTTTCCTTACCTTTCCAGATTCGGCCACGTATTCATGTCTGAAACCGGTACTTCAGTCGGTGAGATCAGCGGCCAGTCGAAACCTATCAACTCCGTCGACTTCAAGCCGTCGAGACCTTTCCGTATCGTCACGGCGTCGGAAGACAACACCCTGGCTGTGTTTGAAGGACCCCCATTCAAGTTTAAGTGTACTAAGCAGGTAATGTAACTATTTATTATTTAATACTTGATATATCGGGATATTAAACTACAAAAGTGTTGAAAGGGAAGCAATTTGAGACGAAAATATTAAGATATATATTTGTGGTCTGTTGAAAATAGATAAGTAATTAATGAGTGTGTATGGCGCGGGCCACACAGAAGAGACGTGAGACGAGGACGGGACGTAGACGCGGAGTCCCTTTCAAGTATCTTCATTATTCTTCATACAAACTGTATTAACCGATCCGGCACAAAACATATAAAAAGGACAATACGCAGGCGCGTTGCTTTCCCATTTGTTTACTATTGCTGCGTCTGCGTCCCGTCCTTGTCTCACGTCTCTTCTATGTGGCCCGCGCCACACAGGGTGTTTGAAATAAAAGTAATTCCGGGAGAAGAAAACCTGAGGAGTGACCGATTGCAAGAGTAGGAATGTAACAAGAAATGTGTTAACTGTGGAAGTGGATAGCTATAAGAAAAGAGGCAGAACAAGGAACACGGAAATGATTAATTGTGTGTGAAACTTGATATGGATAGGAAGGATGTGAGCACTGAGATGACAGAAAAGAATAATACTTCCTTCGCCGAAACTAAATTTTACTCCGACTTGCTCAAAATCAAAATATTTTATTTCACATAAACCTACATTGGGCACATATGAAACGTCAGAAGCTAGGTGCATGGTTCCAATTTGTCTTTTCCTATGGAGAAGAGACGGCAAAAAACTACATGGTTACTCTTTTAAAAATAATTGGCTTTTACAATATTTTCTGCTAAAGCCAATAATTTTACCAATCAATTCTATTTTTCTTCAGGAGCACACTCGATTCGCTCAGGCCGTCCGCTACAGTCCCGATGGCAGTCTGTTCGCATCAGCTGGCTTTGACGGCAAGATCTTCCTGTTCGATGGCGCCACCTCCGAACTTAAGGGAGAGGTCAGTATTGTCACTAATAATCAGCCTATTATTGTCCCACTGCAGGGCAAACTCCTCTTCTCATACAGAGAAAGCATAATGAGCATTGGTCACAACGCTTGCTCAAGAGGGGTTGGCGATTTCAGACATATTACATTGCCAGCGGCAACCCTTTAAAATTTAAAGGGTAAATAGGGCTATCTCAAATGCATTTAAAGTTTAAATGCATTTGAGATATTTAGTATTTTACCGCAATGAGTACTGCCAGAAAAGTAGGAATTTGTTGCGCTGCGCATGCGCATGCACTTACATGGTCATGTTTTGTGAGTGATTTTGATTGACTGTAACTAATAAGGGTTGGCGCTTTTATCTTATTTTATTATTGAATCCCTTTCCCTTAATTCTGAGTGATTAGTAATTTTTTACCTTGCTTGTGTAATGTTCGTGCGGAATGTTACAACGTTAATTTTAATTATTTAACTTGCCAGAAGCAACTTTGACCGTAGTTGCACCTTATAAGTCATAAGTCATAAGTCATAAGTCATTTAATCATTTGTTAACATAGGTACAATAATAGTTGTTAAAAAAATATGTACAAGCGCGCTATGCTATACCAGAAGGCGTACAAATATTTATGGATGGCATTTAAACATAATTTATTAATAAGTTACATAATTAAAACAATTCAATTTCTCAAAAATAAAAAATAAAATATTAATGTCAAAAGGAAAAAAAAAAAAAATATAATAATAAGTTTACTACATCAATAATCAATATAAACAAAAAAAGTGAGAAAAAAAAAAATAATAATAATATAACAATTCAAATAATACAAAAATGTCACGTGTTAAAAAGAAAAAGACATAATCACAGTCAACGAGTACCAAGTAACCAGTCATTGCAATTTGTCTGCCAAAAACTCTGATATGTCGTAATACGCTTTATTCAACAGTAAACATTTAAGCTTTTTCTTGAATAAGTTTATGTTTAATTCTTTAATTGAACTAGGAATATGATTGGTGCCATACAAAAAACACTTTTTCGCATCAATGCTGTATGGGACCTTTTTACGCACAAGTTATTGTTCTGTGAACGAGTTCGTTTGTGATAAAATGATATTCTAGTAAACAGGTCTGGATTGGTTTTAACAAATACAGCTACCTCAAAAATATATAAACAAGGAAATGTCAATAATTTGTATTTGATAAACAATGGCTTACAAGAATCTAAACTGTGGAGTCTGAACATTGACCTAATGCACCTTTTTTGTGCTTTAAAAACTAATTCCCTGTTGGTTGAGTTACCCCAGAAAATTACACCATATCTCAATACAGAACTCACCAAACCATGATATGCTGTGACTAAAGCATCGACGTTAATCACTGTGGTCAGTTTGAATAGGGCATAGGCTGATTTGCTAATTCGTTTAGTTAGCTCCTCCGTGTGTGCTTTCCAGTCCAATTTTTTGTCAATCGTTAAACCTAGGAATTTGGATGTATCTACTTGTGTTATAATTTTATTGTTATAACATACTCTCATATTGGTATTCGCACGTTGGCTAAACATCATTAATTTCGTCTTATCAATATTTATTTTTAGATTATTATTATCTAACCATTTCACTATGGAGGTTATTGTCTGAGTGACAACATAATTGTGGCTTAGATCATCAGTACTTTTAATGGTCACAGTGCTGTCATCAGCAAACAGTGTCATAGGGTGCCTTGTTACTTTTGGTAGATCATTTATATATAATATAAAAAGCGGGGGCCCTAAGACGCTGCCCTGGGGCACACCATAAGCAACTGTGCGATAACTAGACTTATAGGATCTTTGACATTTAGTTTTGGGATCAATATCGTTTATTTCAACGTACTGTTTCCTGTTCCGCAAAAAAGAATGTATTAAACTGAGGATATTCCCTCTAATACCGTACGCATCCAGTTTATCGAGCAAGATATTGTGATCAACATAGTCGAATGCTTGAGTCATGTCACAATAAATTAATTAAAATATAGTAAGATGAGTCATATATCATATGAGATGAGTCTAAAATGGAGCACATAAATAAAAAAGAGTGTCCCCTAGGGGTCACGATATACCGCGCGTGACGAATTTTGTGCATTACATAATTATATGGACACAAATGTTTCATGTAAAGTCTGTTAAAATCATTTTCAGATCGGCTCCCCGGCCCACAAGGGCGGTGTCTACGGTATCGCATGGTCTCCGGACGGCAAACAGCTGCTGTCCTGTTCCGGAGACAAAACCTGCGCTATATGGGACGTAGAGAGCATGCAGCGAACTGTCCTGTTCAATATGGGCACCGCTGTCGAGAACCAGCAGGTATTGTATCCCGTTTGTCTATATGTATCAGTCTAGCCGTTTAACTAAACGACGCCGTTCAATTAGCGACCTGAATGATATTCAAAGGTTAGGTTGGAACTGTAACCAACCACGCGCTAGCCGAGTTGTTCGCAGTAACTAAGCCGGGCTACTCCGACTAAATGGGTTAGGTTAGGTTAGAACCGTGACCAAGCGCGCGCGAGCCGAGCGAGCGAAGCTAGCGGTGCCCCGGCAGCGGCCGGCGAGCACTACTTCCAAAAGCTAGGCTATCTAGTTTGCTACGACTTATAGACCATCATCATTTACCTACAGTCTGATTTTTAATTCGACGGAATTCTGACAGCTATAATTTTTTGACACTTCAGATATCATAAACCTTTTATGTCTTGTTATTTTTATAAGTTATTTTATGACTGGATTTTTTTGGATATAAAATAACAAAAAATATGAAAGAGAATGAGATCAAGTAAACTATATGACAATGTAAATAGTGTAAAATATTCATTTTATGTGGTTAAATGGAAAAAAGAGTAAAAGAACATATTTTTAAAGTTTAAATATTTATTTAGGTGTCATTATTACTAATATCATCATCATTGTCTGTCTGTAGTTACAAGAAGCGAAAATTTTACAAACAAAAAGTTATTCCTAAAAAAGGTTTATAACCTATGGATTAGTGGACAGGGATTCCTGTGAAAGAAAAATAATTACCTTACTAATTATTGTAACTTCAATAATCTGATAATTAAAAATCGGATTACCATTTTAAAATTATCAGTAAATTTTTAAGTTTTAGTTTTTCTAATTGAAACCTTAAATTCAAGAAAGATTTTTTTAATTTCGCTTAAATGCGTTCCGTTTTTATTAGCACCGTTTTATTATTGGCAACACTTATGAAATATCAGAATTCCGTTGAATTAAAAATCAGACTGTAGCATATCCTTTTCCCAACTGTGTTGTGGTCGGATTTCAGTTTAACTGAATGCAGTTGATCCAGTATCTTCAATCTGATTTTCACAACCCTGTTACCGGGCACACGATACGACAATGTTCTTTTCTCGTTTTCTCAGGTATCCTGCCTCTGGCAAGGCAAGCACCTCATATCAGTCTCCCTATCAGGGGTCATCAACTATTTGGATGTGGAGAACCCTGACAAGCCACTGCAGGTGTTGATGGGTCACAACAAGCCCATCACTTGCCTAACCCTGCATCCTGACAGGCATACAGTGTACACGGCTAGCCATGATGGGTGTGTGACTGCTTGGAATGTTGAGAGTGGTGAGTTAATTTAGAGATAGATTTTTCTATAGACTCCCGCCATTCATAAACGTATGAACTGTTATTTAACCCATTTATGGATTGGATTTTTACAAATACTTCCTTAGCTTTCGTTATTTATCTTTATTTTTTCTTGCGTAAAATGTCATGCTTTGAAACCTTGCGGTTTAGGTTGTGCATTCTGTTGAAGTGAATGAAGCCATCTCGCAGAGGCCCCTTAGACAATTTTAAGTGTTGAGGAACCAACCAACGGTTATCCCTTTTTGCTCTATGCAAGCGCACCCAAGGACAACCCCCGGTTGGTGCAGGAATATTGCAGAACATGGAAACAAAACATTGGGCTATGGGTTTGAGAGGCTATAGTGCATTGGTTACCTAGAACTATGGAAGGCATATGTCCCCTGCCTGATCAATTATGTAATATTAATACACGGACAAAATGGCAGGGGGCGGGTGGCTTGGACACTCAATTATTATAGTCATTAATAATTTGTGTAAATAGAGAATTATTGTGCCAATGAAAAGCCAGAAACTAGGAAAAAAGAAGAATGTGTAAATAAATAACAATTTTAAAACGTCTTGCATTTTCTAGGCGAAGGACGTCACATTCTGGGTCAAGGTCACGGCAACCAGGTGAACGGCATGCGAGCCAGCAAGGACGGCGCGCTACTGACGTGCGGCATCGACGACACGCTGCGACGTGCTGCGCCTCAGGCCGAAGGTTCAACTAAATACTACTTACATTATTATTATTATTATTTGGTAAAACACATTAGAAGTGTGTTTCAAATAGTAAATAAAACAGATTTCGTCAGGCTTTCAGGCTTCTGATAACCCTTAACGAATTAAAGATCTACGACTGACAGCCGGGACCTTGCTTGCCGGGCTTCGTATGTCAGGGTGCTTACATAAAGAAACAGGTTTCCGGTACAGGCGGGTTCGGTACCGATCGGTGCAGGTATTAATTTCTATGTTATCTTTTGCAAAGGAACATGTTTAAACTTGTCGCACAGATTTGTCTGTCCCGGCAACCTGCTTCCTTATATTTGCACCCTAAAGATGGTCACCCATCCACTGACCAACCTCGGCAAGCGCAGCTTAACCTGATAGATCGAGTTGTGCGGCTGTGCTTCTGCAAGTTTGCTGAAAGAAATAAAGACCGAATTTTTTAAACATTTTAAACGGAATCTTTCTCTAAATCCTATATTGTAATAGTAACGTTGTTTTTCAGGCGAAGTACCAACATACACGGATGTTTCGATACCGCTGGGCTCTCAGCCGCGCGCCATGGACCACATCCTTGAAGATGAAACTACTATCGTAGCTACCGTAAAGGAGGTCAGTATAAAAGCATGAATCAATCTGCCTAGCCTTTTCCCAACTATGTTGGGGTCAGCTTCCAGTCGAACCGGATGCAGCTGAATACCAGTATTTTACATGGAGCGACTGCCTATCTGACCTCCACAATCCGATAACTGGGTCATACGATATCCGATAGACTGGTTGTCCGACTTTCGGGCTTCTGACGACCCGTAACGACTGTCAAAGATCCAGGAATGACAGCCGGGACCAACGGCTTAACGTGCTTTCCGAGGCACGGAGGAATCTCGGTATGTAAAGATAGTCACCCATCCACGGACCAACCCCGGCAAGCGTAGCTTAACCTGATAGATCGACCCGTGCAGCTGTTATTACTTAGCCACGAGCTCCTCTCTCTATAAAAGCATGAATATATCAACGTTTAAAAAACCGGCCAAGTGCGTGTTAAATATGTTAAATTCTTCGCACATTTAGGGTTCCGTACCAAATCTGATTTATCAATGTATTTGGTAATTGTTATTAAAATATACGTAATAATAAACATTATCACCT
Organism: Cosmia pyralina; assembly: GCA_946251885.1. Taxonomy (NCBI): domain Eukaryota; kingdom Metazoa; phylum Arthropoda; class Insecta; order Lepidoptera; family Noctuidae; genus Cosmia; species Cosmia pyralina. The sequence goes on from OX276363.1 coordinate 19,543,853, forward strand.
AATTTCAAGTTTATAGCTCAATGGGAAGTTAGAAAAAAATCTTTGGAACAAGATTTTGTAAAAAAACACTGACTTCTCCTTTCTTTTCCAGTATTTTTATATAAACAATTTTTTTTAATGTTTTAAAATATTTTTAAATGTTTCCCCTTAGAAACATATTTTTTAACAATAGAATATGGCTTTGGGTCAACACAATGCTTATACTGTGAAAATGTAGCTACAACCGTTTGGCTGTAAAGCCTGTGTGACAGACGACGGACTGACGGACACGTGAGTGACAGAAATAGGGCTCCGTTTGGGCCCTTCGGGTACGGAACCGTAAAAAGAAACGAACAAAACTCCGAGCGTTATGTTCGATATTTAGTAAGTATAGTATGTTTATTTCACGAAGCGACTCGCGCTTTACTCGTGCTTACCATTTACATTACTCATAGAAAAATGTTTTTATAGTATACAAGAATTTATGGATGATAAAAACCCTTAGAATATGTGAATTATAATTACTTAATATATTTTTTTTTTGTTCGATGTAAAGCTAGATATAAGTTTAAATAATAATATACAAATTAAATGTATGTTTGTGAAAGTTCCTAAACTTTATATAATTATGTGATAATACCTACTAGATAATAATAGATTACAGATTATAATTAAACTATAAATGTAATACCTAGTAATAACAGAATATAATGATAGGTAATATAATACAATACAATTTAGTAGGTATAAATATTTAATAATGTAATAAAATTACACAACAATATTCTAGTTTTAAGTTATCTTGCTGCGCCCCAACGGGGTTATGTACTCATTAGTTTTAAGCAAAGCCTGTAACTGTGTGTACATTGTGCAATAAATAAATAAATACCAAGTGTGCAAACACTTTGTGAATGTTTGTGTAAGCGCAGGAGCTCTCGGTATAGTTGGCGTCACACAAGTTTGCCGCTATGAAACCAGGCTTTCCGATGCGCATGGCATGGCGCGCTGCTCTTTTAGTATAGATATTGACTACTGCGCAGCCATTTGTAGCTTTCTTCCGAGCGGCAAGCTTACATGACATGAACTATACAGGTAATGGCGAAGTCGGAAGTGTGTGTATGCGTGTGTGTGGTTATTTCCTCAAAAGGCAATTTCAGACACCAATCTACATGGTCTTCTCATGATCTGACCAAGATTATGTCTGGACTTTAAAAGAGACTGCGGCCTCTGAGTTTGTTTGCAATAAGTATTTCCTCTCACACATTGAAGTAATCACGTTTTGTGGAGCGGCGTTCATTATTTTTTAAAATGGTTCATCTCGTGTTTTCGGGCCCTAAGACTCGTGGTTCATAGTCTAGCCGTTAGAAACAACGTTAATACCGTATTCACCTTCACAATAAAATTAATTAAAATATTTTTTTCTAAAAAGAAAAACAAAGATGTGACAAAAATTGAAAAGCTTTTGCTTAGATGGTTTGGTCATGGTGAGAGGATGAATGAAGGGCGACTAATAAAAGGTATTTACAAGGCAGATGTGAATGGAAACGCCGGTTAGGGACGCCCTGTGACCTTATTGGTGATGTTCTTCAGAAAGGTCAGGTGCGTAGTACTCGCAACCGGCGTGCGTGTATGATCAGATGTATGAACGTAAACGAGGCAAAAGTGGTATGCAAGGATCGTAGCAGGTGGCGTTCTGTAGTTTCTGCCGACCTCCGTGGGAAGAAGGCGTGAGCTTATGTATGTTATGTATGTGTAATGGTTTCTCTGTAATTAGTTGGCGGTGATCATCGGTACAAGCAAGCAGTCCAGCCTGCCGCTGTCGTTCGAGCCGACTTGCGTCAGTATCGACACCAAGTCGAGACATGTCGCTGTTGGTGGTAAGTCCTTTTTATATCTTCCTAGCCCACTACTACTATGTTCTGTCTAAATGATAAACTACTAGCTGCGCCCCGTGGTTTCACCCGCGTAGACCGGGATAAAAAGAAGCCTATGTGTAAACTGTTAATCTAGGGTGTAAGCAACCACACACCAAATTTCATCCAAATCGGTCCAGCCGTTTGAGCGTGAAGAAGTAACAAACACTCACAAACGTTCGCCTTTATAATATTAGTGTGATACTCCATCGGTTTAGGTAATTAAATAAAGGTAAACAAAAAAAACCACGTGTCTGGTTAACCGACTAAACGTAATACCTGTCACTTCAGTCGTCATTCTACGACACAGTTGTACTCTTCAATTTAGCAACTTTATAATTCGTTGTCTAAATTGAAGAGTACAACTGTGTCGTACAATGACGACTGAAGTGAGACAGGTATTACATTTAGTCGGTTAACCAGACACGTGGTTTTTTTTGTTTACCTCTATTTAATTAGGTACCTAAACCGATGGGGTATAGTAGTTCTGCGAACAGTAGACTTCGCTAGCACAGACTTTTTTGCAACAATTGATATACCACTAAAATTATTTAAAACGGGATATTTACCATGTTTTTATTTTTTCATCAAATCTTCATCGAGTTTTTAAGAGACCAACAAAGTACTTAACTACCTTTCAAATAAAAAATAACCATCGAAATCGGATCTCATAAGACGGAGATATCCAGTAGCCCCCTTTTTGGAGGAAGTATCGCTCCAATCAAAAATCTCCGACCTGTCTACCAAGTTTCGCCCAGATCGGTTGTAAAATACAACCAGCACGCGTAGCATGACCTCCATAGAAAGGGATTTTGTCGACGGGAGAATAGACAAAATGACGTTTCCGTGTAGACAGTAAGACGGCAACAAAGTGGAAAGAGGCAACTGCACCGTTTTACCATAAGATTGTTTTTTTCTCTTTGTTACTCAATTGTTACTAATATTAAGTCACGTAAGTAAATTTTGTTTATTTGTATGTACATATTAAATAAACTAACAGATTTAAAATAATAATATGTAAATGGTATATAAAAAAGGATGGGAAAGGATTATAGGGCATCAAAAAGTCACGTATATAAAGACAACTACAGACACCAATTTTTCACAAAGTGACGAACAACCATATTTTGGGAAAAAAAATATTACAGTAATATTGGCCTTAACCATTTCCTTGGTTAAGTTCACTATTAACTAAATGATGTAAAATAGAAAAAGATTAATTATCATAGTTTTGTTTTAGTTTCTTTAATTATCTTTTTCTTTTTTTCTTCTTGTGGATCATAGGTACAATACATACAATGTTCTTATAAGATGAAATAGGATCAGCTATGTCCCGCCGCTTAGGCATACAATAACAAACATATAATGATTGATATTAAATGAATTCAAATAAGTCAAAATTACACAAATTTCAATAAACGTCAGATGAATAAATGTCAAACTATAGCTATTATCATGATTATGTAAATAGCCGTATATACTTTACGACCATCGAGCAGAAAGTTTTTTACTGTCTAGCATGGCGATTACAAAGTTAAATTGTCTTCACTACCCTAGAGAATTGTCAGTTGTCAGTGGAGGAATTGCTAAAATTTTGGTCGTCAGCCTGCGACTTACGACACGAGACTAACGATGCCTCTGTAACATGTTTTTAATGGTAGTGAATACCAACAAAACGTCCCACGCTATTTTTGTAGCCAGTTTATTAACCAAATATATTTTAATTTTTTCAGGAGCTGACAACAAAGTCCACATATACACTTTAGACGTCCGCACACTATCAACCGGAGTAACATTAGAACACCTGGGCGCCGTCACAGACGTGCGCTTTAGTCCCGACTCACGCTACCTCGTAGCTAGCGACGCTAACAGGAAGCTCATACTGTACTCCACTGATGACTACAAGGTTTGTTTATAAACTCGTCCATCTACCCTTTGAATACCGTAATTATAGAAACAATGGGGTTGTTTCCCGGAAGCTTCGCCGCGAGAGAGCGCTGTGTGTTTGTCACTTGTCAAAGTCATCTTGAAGAAAAAGCGACCAATCGGCGACAAGAAAAACACTTAGCGCCATCTCGCGGCGAAGTTTTTAACAAGGTACCCGAATGAAAGCCATTGACAATTGAATGAAAGTAACAAACACTTAGCGCCATCTACGCGGAACTAATTTGACAGTTTTCTTCCCTACTAAAAAGCCATTGTGTCTCGGCCTTTATCGCGATTCTTTCTCTACCACTTGTAAACCACAATGTTTTCCATTGTGACTCGTCATCATTTCCGTTGTTTCCAAACACTTGGTAAGTAATATACTTATTTCTTCCACAGCTGGCCCACAACAAAGAATGGGGCTTCCACACAGCCCGCGTGAACTGCGTCGCGTGGAGCCCCGACTCCAAGCGCATCGCGTCCGGCTCGCTCGACACCAGCATCATCATATGGAGCGTAGACGCGCCCAACAAACATACATACATTAAAAGTAAGTTAACTATATTCACTTAAATACGCCCCGCGGTTATATGGAGTTGCCCGACGACCCCCTTATCCTATAATAATAGGTTGGCGAAAAGGTTTCTTCGCATTTTTTAAGAAAATTCAAAACATTTTTTAATATACATTACTTACATTTATCTAAAGTATGTAGGTACCATTTTGTTCTATAACTTTTTGCCATCTTGTTGGTAGGGACATGATCCCATTGCTATAGAAATTTTGGGACTTCTGATCAAAATACCGCGACAAGTAGTTTTGGCAGTCCTCTCGTGATGTTAACCTGACACTGCCTAAAGAATTCTGAAGAGACCGAAACAGGTGGAAATCTGAAGGTGCAAGGTCAGAACTATACGGCGGATGCATTAACACCTCTCAGCCAAAATCTCTTAATTTTTGCTGAGTGGCTAAAGATGGGTGAGGTCTAGCATTATCATGATGAAAAACCACACCCCCTCTGTTGATTAATTCCGGCCGCTTTCTCTCAACTTCTTGCTTTAATCTCATCAGTTGTTCGCAGTAGAGTTCAGAATCGATGGTCCTGCCTGGTGGTAACAGCTCATAATGAATAATGCCCTTCCAATCCCACCACACACACAGCATCACCTTGTTGCGAGTTAACCCGGGTTTCGCCACAGTCTGTGAAGCCTGACCGGCCTTTGACCACGACTTTTTTCGCACGTTCTTGTCGTACGTGATCCACTTTTCATCACCAGTTATCAGCTTCTTCAAAAATGGTTCGGTTTCATTACGTCATAATAAAAAATCACAAATGAATACACGGTTCATTAGGTTTCTTTCAGTGAGCTCGTGAGGTACCCAAATATCGAGCTTTTTTGTGTACCCAGTTTTTTCAAATGCGCCAAAACTGTTTTGTGGTCAATTCACAGTTCTTCAGCTACGTCGTAACTACTGATATGCCGATCTTGCTCCACTTTTTCAAAAATGGCATCCATTTTATCCGTAATAGGGTGACCAGAGCGACGTGTATCTTTGACATCAAAATTTCCGGATTGAAAACGCTTAAACCTAATTTGTGCTACTCTCACACAGGCACTGCACTGGGTCCATAAACATCGCTATTTTTTTTCGCGGCTTGCGTTGCATTTTTACCTTTTTTGTAGTAAAATTTTAAAATGTATCGAATTTCTTCATTAGATTCACTCATCTAGACAGTACGAAAAACAAATGAAAATCACACATTTTCCTAATTTGAATTTGGAATTATGTTATTTAAAATTTAAACTTTCAATGATACCAAAACCAGCCAGATACAAATAGTACCTATAGCCAAAGAGATTTTATTTTAAGTTCATACATACTATAATGCGAAAAGACTTTTTCCCCAACCTAATATTAAATGAGCGACATTTGTATATACAACGTGCCGCCGCTATAGCGACATTAGTTTAATACACAGCTGGGGCTAGTGGCCAGTAATCATAAAATTATAATAAGATAAAATAATTAATAAATTGTGATGATTTATTTACATGTATAATTTCAGACGCTCACCCTCAAAGCCAGATCACAGGGCTAGCATGGCTGGACGACGAAACCGTCGTGTCGGTCGGACAAGACGCCAACACGCGTGTGTGGACTGTGCCTAAAGCTTAGACCCTCCTAATACTTATGCAGTTTGGGGGAATATTCTTTGACCTTAGAAGTAACCACCACCAGTGGAATAGGGCATGAATATTTTAACAAAAAATGAATAAAAACAGTAAATATTATTCAAAATGCAATAAAACAAGAAATTTCGAAAATGTACAAACATAAGTTCAATAACACGTACTATTTATTACCACTATTCAATTTGTGTTAGTATTTTGAAATCACAGATAACTAATGTAACTATGATTACAAATAATATATTTATTAATTACCGTGTTCAGTAATGTAAGCAGAAAAAATCTTGTTGTTCTCGAACTTTTACAACAATAAGATAATAACCTGTCTGCTTATACAGGGTATAATTTTAATCATCTTTATCCTCATAAGGGGGTCATTGTCCTCATCATTATGAACAGCTTTTATTAAGGGACCAAACCTGAAATCGCGAAAAAAAATCGGCTGTTCCCTACATTTTGACGAGATAAGCGAACGTAAGGGACAACTGATTTTTTTTTGTGATTTCAAGTTTGATCCCATGGTAAAAGTTGTTCACAATGATGAGTACAATGACCCCTTAAGAGGACAAAGATGATTAAAATTACTCTTTATTTCAATTAAATAATATGAGAGGCGATGATTCTCTTTTTAACCAAATTTTAAATGTATGTTTTCTGTCCTTGTACTACTTGACACCTACTGTGCCGATTCTGCTTTATTTTTCAACAAAATCATAATTATTTATTACAAAATACCAATCAAAAGAATATTTCCCCAAATGAATGTAATAGCTATAAATAACTCAGATTATCTAGCATATAATAAGAAGAATACTAATGTATTTATTTCGCTTACTACACTTAAGTTAAGAACTGTCTCCGTTAGTTAACAATAAATATGATTTTTGTTACTAACAATGAGTGATGTTGCTCGCATTTAGAACTATGGACTGGTTTTTTCAAATAATTGAATACTTATAAACATAATTCACACCATATTCTCACGGAGGTAGGAAGAATCTGTAGAAAATCATGCGCTAAGATTTTAAATACTGCTTTTTCTTCGTCCACAACAAAATAGATCGATGTAGCGGATTTTAAGTCATTTATTAAAATGGAAAACAGTAATAAAAATAATCTTGCATTTATTTCTAGTCATATCAGGATTCGTAGTGAATATGAGTTGTATCAAAAAATAGTTAACAATAAAAATACATTGTCGAATCGACATTCTTTGAATTGACCGTTGAAAATAATATTCGATTACTGATCGATGTTCGCTCTCTATTAGTCGTCTACCAAACCATTGATTGATCAGAATGATTAACGTCAAAGACTTGATAATCAATTATGGAATCGCCCATGCGATTATTACGAAAATAAAAAGATACTGATGCATTCAAGATATTTGAACAACCGAATTATTACGACACATAGTTACGTCATAAAGTATTTATCACTAGCTTTTGTTCGCGACTTCGTTCGCTTTTTTATATACAAATATTCAGATTGAAAGTAATCTACGTCCTTCTCAAGGTACCAAGCTACACCTGTTTAATTTCATAACGACTAGTTCAGGATAGTAAATAAAGCATGACAAAAATATGGCGCTATGAAGTTTAAAACTAAATTTAAAAAAAAAAAAGAATAATATCTCTTTTTGATTTTGTAGGTCGATTTTGATGAAATAAACGCTAGATGTTACTCTAAATAAAGCTTAAAACGAACAAACAAACCGACAAACAGATAAAAATTTAAAAAAAATGTTTTCCAGCATTTTTTTCGCAAAAATCTTTAATGTACAGATACGGAAGATTTACGATTTTATTTTAAACTTTCCGTCATAATTATGAAAAAATAAAATTGGTTCTTATAAGATCAGTCCTACTTCTATGCGAGCATTGTGATTTTTGTTTTGTATTGAACTTGGTGCGATCTGAGCGGTCCTTTTTACACCCGTCGTTGCATACTAACGGTGTGAAATCGCATTTATAATGTCCTAGTGAGAATTAAATATTTAAATTATTTGGAAAGAATAACTTATTTTTAAATTGGATTGTCTTGACACACTGGAATGAATGACTGTGACATCAAAGTCAAAGTCAATTAATTTATTTGCAGATAGATATGGTTACAAAGTTCTTACAGTGGCAGTGGCAATTCCCGTATTTTTAACAACGTTCGTAATCTCATCACAATCTCAATCTGTCAAAAATTGTATAGCGTTTACCTACATTTTTGACATTTGATTGTCGCTGGCATGAGATTGTGACTTGAATTTGAAAGTTTTTAGGTACGAGAATTGATCGGTGTCCAAACTTCACTGTGTGGTATAGAATGATTTTACATGTAGGCGTTCACAGGAAACTAAAACTATGCTATAATATATTATACAAAATTTCTTCGCGGTCATTAAACGTGCGAGTAGGACGGGGAGTACCTAGTAGGTACAGGGTTTCTAAAATCTTTATAATTTCGAAATACAATACAATAAAATACAATACAATACAATTTAATTACAGGTCAGGTCAATACAATTCAATTACAGGTCAATACAATTAAAACAATATTTCCACATTAGCCCGTACATGTACCATGTCACAGTGATACATGTACTGACAGTCGAATCGCTGGGCGAAGGTGCTCAGGATACTATTCGGGCTGACCCGCACCCTGCGCACCAGGGATGTGCACCGCTTGCGCATGGTTGTATAAAAACAATCCACGCGTGCTACGGCAAACATCCCCGAAGCGCTACAGAAGCGAGGCAGCCCCAACAGCACCCTGAATGCATTATTGTATTGGACGCGTAGAGCGCTGTACTGCTTTTGCGTATAATGAGTATGGCATCTCGCTTCCGCGTTTTATGACCACGAATGTCACGAACATTGCTTGTAATTTTTTGTAGTCAATATTGCAGAGTGCTAAGTCAAAAGACTTGTAAAATATTAATTAAATATTGTCCAGTATTAGAAATATTAAGATTTCCACAATTTTACTAAAAATTCTATTGTTATGTAAGATATATTATAGATGTAATGATAATCGGTCACTAATATTGAAACGTAATATATGTAATTTATTATTTGTATATCATAGAAATTTAATTTAAATTCAATGTATTTCGCAAATTATTCCGTTTTTGCCTGTGGATCTCAATTTCAGAATTGTCTAAAAATTTTTGTAATTTTATTATGGAAGTATTTACCTAATATATTTTTACTGTTTCACGTTATCTTTCCAAATAATAGGGTCAAAAACGTTTTCTAAACAGTATTTTTATACTAATTTCTGATGTACTTTTTCTTAGTTTTACGCGATTTCTACTAAAATAAAGTATGTAAGATGATAAAAATAAACTTGTATACACTTGTAAAATGAATTTAATTTTAACCTGCTTTAGTAATTTAATTATAATTATTTTGCTCTGCTCTAAGTCTGTAAGATCTGCCCTTGGTCCACCCACTATTCAACACAACCTAGCTGGGGAGGTTTGTGTACTCACGTTGACTTGACATATTCAACACAACCTAGCTGGGGAGGTTTGTGTACTCACGTTGACTTGACATATTCAACACAACCTAGCTGGGGAGGTTTGTGTACTCACGTTGACTTGACATATTCAACACAACCTAGCTGGGGAGGTTTGTGTACTCACGTTGACTTGACATATTCAACACAACCTAGCTGGGGAGGTTTGTGTACTCACGTTGACTTGACATATTCGGATACAGAGGGTCTAATGCGAGTTTTATTACTTAGAATACCTAGTCACTCAATTTGTACTGAAACTGAAGAAGCGACGTCTGGTGACCATAGTGAGAACTACAAGTGTTCCATACAAATTGACGTAAGTAAATGTTAACACGATCGAAATCGAATAGAAACTTGCGCTAGGCCCTGGCTCTGGTTATCGATTATGCCTTTATACTAGTCAGGAGCTCGTGGAAAAGTAGTAACAGCCGCACGGGTCGATCTTTCGGGTTAAGCTACGCTTGCCGGGGTCGGTCCGTGGATGGCCTCGGAAAGCACGTAAGCCGTTGGTCCCGGCTGTCATTCGTGGATCTTTGACAGTCGTTACGGGTCGTCAGAAGCCCGAATGTCTGACAATCAGTCTTACCAAGGGGTATCGTATTACCCGTTACTGGGTTGTGGAGGTCAGATTAGGCAGTCGCTCCATGTAAAATACTGGTATGAATACCAGTATTAGTAGTTAGACTGGAAGCCGACCCCAACAAGGTTGGGAAAAGGCTAGGCATATGATGACTAGTGAGACTTGCAGTCCAGTAACCATTTTCATTTCTTCATACAAACAAACTAAAATCCGTTGCGGTCGGCGCGGACCAGTGGACGCTCGGCTTTAATCGTATTCAGTAACATGACAGTTCGAAGCAAAATTGTGTTACCATACTATATCATCGTCATTACTTATCGTTTCTATTATGGTTTAAACTTTAAACGAATAAAGCGTGTTTCAATTAAAGCTATAAGTACATCAAGGTAGCTTCGCTAATTGTTATTTTCACCTCATTTCTCTACAACCCAGTAACTGGGTAATACTTGGTAAGACTGGTTGTCAGACTTTCGGGCTTCTGATGACACGTAACGACTGTCTAAGATCCACGAATGACAGCCGGGGCCAACGGCTTAACGTGCTTTCCGAGGCACGGAGGAGTCTCGGTATGTTAAGTTGGTAACCCATCCACGGACCAACCCCGGCAAACGTAGTTTTACCTGATGGATCGACCTGTGCGGCTGTTTTTAATAGGACGCGGGGATACGCAACTATAGGTACGCATAATTATTTTTTTATTTTCTTACCTGTGCGTTGTCCACTAAAATGCACGGTTACTTTCTTTTCTGCATTTTGACCAAGTATTACTATAGTAACCTCTTCGTATGTTTTAACTTCTGAAAGGCTAAATTGATAGCGACATTAAAACAACACAATTTTTTAAATATTTATTAAGAATTAACTAAATTGTCTTTTATTAAATAAAAATGTCTTTTTAAGCTAGCTTAGGCTAAATAATATAAACGTAGGGCCTATAAACATGACTAGAACATGATTGTAATGAAATGTCACTCCAAATATTTTAATGCCGTCTCCAAAAATAATTCTGCACTTTTTTGTTGTACATATCTTATTTATTTTAAAACTATAGGTACCTAATGGTAGGTAGGTATATTCCAATGGTGTAGTTATCTAAAATTCTTTTTTAGAAGCATTTAAAAAATAACTACTTACGTTATTTTGCAGAAACGCATTTAACACTATTTGGCCAGGATTACCTACTTACCTATATACCTGTAAAATTTTTGCCATCGTACTTTAAAAGGTACCTACACTTTACAGTGCAAAAAAAAAATCAATAACAAAAAATAATTCGATATGGAGCGACATGACTATTCTTGAGGAACTAACCGACAATGTTAAGAATCTCAAAATTATCTATAAACAGGATGTACCAGAAAGGTGTCAAATTTAAGAGACCATCACATCGTAATCGCGAAAAAATTATCAACTGGCCCATAGAAAACTTCAGTACATGTATTAAATGTATGTATGGGATGTCTGATTATTTTTTCGCGGTTGTTGGTCCCATGGAGAAAGTTGTTCAGTTTGATGGGCTGTACTCTGTACCACACCTTTCTGGTACACCCTTATATACTGCTTGACTAAGTGATAGAGGTTAGAGGACTTATGACATCGAGTCATGCTTTATGCCTGATTTCACTAACACTAGGAAACAACTAATTGAACGCCTAAATAATATTGCACTGTTAGATTTTCAAATCTCGACGGTAGACCCATCGTTGCAAATTAAACTGCGCTTTTATTTTATGTTACCTAGTGCTAAGTTACGGTTTCATAGAAGAACGGTGACCGCCACTAACGGCCGCAGTGACGGCTGTCATAAAAATGCTGGCAGTGGCAAAGATTTAAATCGATAGATTCACCCTACTGTGTCAAAAGATAGTCGCATTTCTGATTCGTTTTGACACCTCTGACACACAATGACGCAGTGACTGCTCTTGATTGTCATGGAAACGCTATTTTTTAGCTAGCGATTTAAATCTTTGTGCAGCGGGGTTTGACTTAGTGACAAATACTGGTGAAAATTACCTTTTCATGGCGACCGTTAATGAAGGAACCGCTTTCCTAGGAATCCAAGCTTTAGTGAAAACGGCATTAGAGTCGCAGCAGTACTAATTTTGAATTTCTAGACTACAATTTTGCACGAATTGTATGGTTTTAACCTGCAACCTGCAAATAAGTAGAATCGACTTTATCTGTACCTTAAGCGCGGGTTACTTTGACTCTAGGGCATGACAAATCGAGAAAACTGTTTAAACTGCCCGAAGTGTCACGACCACACAACCGAACGTCGTATGTCCTTCAGTGGCGATGGCGTTATAGACGCGTACTTACGGAAGTTTGTGTGGATTTAAGACGCTGTTACAAATGGGTAGTCAAATCATTACTTTTATACACAAAAATATGTTTATTAAATAAAATGCTTTGTATTCTTAAAATGTTTTTTTGCCCGAATTGTTGATAGATTTGCAAGGTACGATTCTGAACTATAAATATAATTTTTTAAAGAAACAATTTCTCAATAAATGTACCGAAGTGAAAATTTATACTTCGGTACAATTAATGAGAAAATGTACCTATCTAAAATTATATTAATAGTTCAGAATCGTACGTTGCACATCTATCAACAATTCGGCCAGAAAACATTTTAAGAATGCAAAGCATTTTATTTAATAACCATACTTTTGTGTAAAAAAGTAATGATTTGACTACCCATTTGTAACAGCGTCCTTAATGACACTAAACATCTGTCTCAATTTGGGCCAAAATTATGCCATAGAATCAGAGTAACCCGCCCATACAGTACGTAAGTAAAATGCCTTTATTTGCCGAGTAGTTCCTTTTATCACAGAATAATATAAATGAATTGAACATTTTAATACACAACACTCCTAAAAATATCTTGAAATTGGATAATAAATACAGAATAAAAATTACTAGCATTGTAAAATTGTTCTAAGTATTGGCACTTGTCTGCAAAGGCCATGTTCACCATGTGAAAACGATTTCACAACCATTTTATTCATGGGCGTAGCCAGAAATCCCACAATAATAGAACAATTCTTCCAAAACCTGGCCACGCCCATTTCGTTTCCATAACAATTTTAAGTAAATAACATTGAATAAAATAAGAATAATATACACTAACATTAAAATAGTTTAAAACACAAAATTGTAACAAAATCGTCTTTTTTAATGTTACTTTGGTAATATACCGTCGGTGGGTATTCAACAGTTTCACTTTTATCTAACTTAAGTTCAATAAAAATAATCAAACGTAGGGGCAGTTTGCCCACACGAGAGCGTCCATCTTGATTTTAAACTCTAAAAAGAACGTGCTTATACAGGGTGTTTGGAAGCTGGGTGCAATGTAAACCCAGAAATCGAATTCGAGATCAAAAATGTAAACAAAGAAATGTCACTGTCAAAGCGACAGTTCAGGGGTAGTCAACATTTCCCTAGTCATTCAAATTAAGAATTTTTTCGTCGTATAATCATCACTTGAGAACAGTTCGACCGATTTGGCCGATTTCTTTTTGTTCTGTTCATAATTGTTAGGTTTGTTCTCAAATATCTCAAATTCTCATTTATTTCATTAGTAAAAAGCACCCATACGAAGCGAGGCGTTTCGCTAGTTGCTCAAACTATTTTCACAGTTGAATTAATTTGTGGATAACTATGCTGGTTGCGTGATTACTTATGTGTTGCATAAAATATCTGTAGGTACCTAAATATTAAGCATTATTACGCAATTGTTTGTTATCCTGAAGAAATAAAAATAAAATACATGTCTTAGACGAAGCGTTTTTTTTTTATTTTTGCCCCAGTTAAAGTTGGTACTTATGTTATTTTTTACTAATGTTACCAGTTTAAAAAAAAATGCTCTTAATGGTGTCAACTATCACCCCTTTAAGGCTTTGCACCCAGATTCCAAACACCCTATATACTTGAGAGCGAAATTTGAGTCTGTGCTGGACCTTTGGTGCTGCTTGCAAAATAATAATGTGACAGATTCACTAGGTAAGCTCAAAATTCGTAGATATAATTTTTGCCTCAGTGCAGACGGAAAAACAATTTCCGTAATGGGACTACAGACCTTAAGAGCGGTCACTGTCTATACTGCATAGAAAAGAAAGAGAAGCGCGATGACAACCCTGGTAATTTATTGCAAAAAATGAAGCAATTGAGAATGATTGCATGTATGTATGGTTTTTAGTCGTTAAAATAAATTTCGAGGTATCTTCGTGATTTTTTTCTATCGTATCGAATTAGTTGTATTATGTTTCCAACACACTATTTAACTACTACTGCATATATCTTGAAGAATATCATATATTTTGCTGATTTAATTTACTGCAGTAGATCTTAAACTTTTAGGCATTATAAAACTTGCTTTTAGTAGCGTTTAGGTTCCGTAGTCCCCTTACGTACTTACTTTTTGTCTTAATAGGCAAATTACGGCACAGCAGCTGTGCTATTTTGTAAACTTCTCTTCGAACATCACTCCAATGACTTGATCTTTAAGTTACAGTGCGCGCTCAAGTGCTAGTCACCGCCTGAGGTATGTGAGCGGTGAGACGGAGGAGGGCGTGATTAACAGGATTGGCAGAACGAGTTAGCTTGGTCTTTGTCTACCTCCCGCGTCTCACCGCTCATATACCTTAGGCGGTGACTAGCACTTGCGCGCACACTATACTAATGGCTGAAGCTCAGCACGAAAGGTGATTGTTGCAGTACTATACTCCATTTACATTAACATTAGACATTTAAATTAACCTTTGTTACAGTCTGTTCAACCGATTTTGACTTCTATTCCATAGGCTTAAGGATGGCATTAAAGGCAAAAAAAGTGGCTACAATACCAACTGTTTACTGCAGCTGCCATTTGTCATGCCACCAACGCAATAGAAGTCAAAATCGGTTGAACGGACTGTAAAAAAAGGTTTGTATAAATGCCTAATTTTATTGTAAATTGAGTATAGTGAACAAGTCGACTAGTCTGCACCTTCGCCTCGACACGGTTCTCATCTCGAAGTGATGTTTACAGAATACCACTGCAGGGGTCAAGTCAATACAGTTCACAAGTCACCTCTCCCCGTCCTATGCTGCGGCGGCGCATGCCTATAAGCCACATGCTTCCTCAACGCATCCCTAGACCTGGACACGTGTGAGCAGGCCCTGCAGGCATGCCTTCTCCCCGCATGAGTCTCCATGTGCACTCGTAAGTTGTACTGGTTTGATAGACGTTTGTTGCAGATCGTACACACTGAGCTGTTCATGCGCCATTTTCTGTCGTATGCTTCCGAAGGGTCTGTAACTGAGGTTTGAAAATGTGTAAATACCTACTTATTATCTCTGGCTAATTGGAAAACAAAAAAAACCCGATTACTGATGAATCACACTCTAAAAAAACCGGCCAAGTGCGTTTCGGAGATAAGGGGGGGGGGGGATGGTCAATTTTCGTATATTTTCTTAAATAACTTTAAAACAATTTATTTTAAAATCATAAAAAAAATATATTTAAGACCCTCATAGTAAGCCTTTTCATTTGACATGCCACATGGTGTAGTTTGCAAAACTTTTTTTTTAAATTTTCTTATTTGCCCCCAAAAGTGACCTCTATATTCGAAATTCATTTATTAACTTTACCCGTCCGTGTTTGGGTCACAGAAATTCATATGTGTGTTACGACGGGTGGCCAGATATTATAAATAAATAAGACGACCAGACTATTTTATGTATCGTGTATTCAGCCATTGCATGACGAGCGATCCGAGTCGGTGACAAGACAACAGGATCCGGAAATACCACAGATAATATATATTTTATAAAGACTGATACACATACGTAACATCTCCCTTATTAAGAAAAGAAAATGGAATCATTACGTGGAACATGGTACGTAAGTATACTCTTTTTTTTTTTTTTTTTTTTTTTACATTAACAAAATTCTTATATACTAGTAGACTAAGTGGAACGGAACATCTCTAAGAAGTGACAAGTTGACTTGACTGACATTTACATTGCGACAGTTCTGACAGTGACGTCTATCAAATTGACTTAACTAAGTTTTGACAGCTACTAACAAAACAAAATTAGGTTTGACAATGCTTGTACAACAAACAATACATTTAGTATATTAAATTAAAACTAAGTACAAATTAAGAACTTAATCTAGACCAATTTTCAAAATCTTCGGGGCTTTATTATTGCTCTACCGAATGAAGAATAAGTTGTGTGTTGAGTTTGTTTATTTGGTGTATGTGATGTGTTTGTTTTTGTTTCAGATTCTTGGACAGGATTACTTGTACAAGGAGATTGATAATTAGATGGAGATGACGACGGCAGTATATTGGAAGGCGACGGTGGATCAGTGTCAAGTGGAACTGATGGGGATTGAAGTGAACTTCTTCTACTAGGAGCGGACTCAGTTGGTGAATGTTTTGGCTGTAGGATATGTTGGCGATTACGGCGAAAAGTACCTTCCGGGGAGACAATAGTATATGATCTAGGCTGTGGACCTATGTCTGACACAGTACCAGGTGTCCAAATACTGTCTGGCTGTTTCTGGAAGTAAATTTTATCACCAATGTTTAGGGAAGACAACGGTTTAGTATGTTTATTATAATAAATCTGTGATTTGTTCACTTTTATTTGAGTTTTATTTGTTAGAGACCTGTAGTTAGGTATTTTAGGTTTCAGAGTTTGTTCTAAGACTGGAAGTTTAGTTCTGAGTGTCCTGGACATTAGTAATTGGGCAGGCGAATACATATTTTCTTTAGGTGTATTCCTATACTGTAATAATCCTAGATGAGGGTCTGTATTATCAGTAAGACATTTCTTTAATATGTTTTTAACCGTGGCTATGGTTCTTTCTACAAGACCATTAGACCGTGGATAATAGGGACTTGATGTAATATGTTGTATTTGCCAATCTAAAGCAAAATGATTAAACTCTTTTGAGTTAAATGGGGGACCATTGTCTGAAATTAGAATGTTGGGTATTCCATGTCTGGAAAATATAGACTTTAGGTGACTAATGACAATTTTACTAGTAGAACCACCTGCTAGCTTTACAAGCTCGACATATTGGGAAAAATAATCTACGACTATGACATACTTGTTTGAATTGAAATCAAATAGATCAACTCCGACTTTATTCCAAGGGATTGGTTTTACCTCATGGGGCTGTAGTGACTCTTTGGAATTGCTGCGTCTGTTAGTGAGACAGTTATGACAATTATTAACATATTTTTCTATATCAGAGTACATATTGGGCCAGTATACTAGATTTCTTGCCAATCTTTGGCAACTATGAATACCTTGGTGACCTTCATGTATCTGTTTCAAAATGTCTTTTCTCATGGCTACTGGTATAATGACACTGTTGTTTTTGAAGACAATACCATTAATTATATGTATATCGGTTTTTAAAGGAAAATAAGGCCTAAGTATGTCTGGAAGCAATTTTTTATGTTCAGGCCAACCTGTTATGCAATATTTACTTAAGAGTGACAATTCATTGTCTTGGGAAGTCTGTTCTTGAATAGATTTAAGTTTATTTGGACTAACTGACAGTGATCTAATGACTAAATTGACATGTAAATCTAGATCAGAATCTAGATCATGTAATGACTGTTCTGGTAAAGCTGCTCTAGACAGAGTATCAGCTACATAAAGATATTTACCTGGTTTGTAAGTTACGTTCAGGTCATATGGTTGTAATCTTAGCATTATTCTTTGAAGACGGGGTGGAATGTTATAAATTGGTTTTTTATACAGCGATACTATTGGTTTGTGATCTGTTTCAACTAAAGTGTGGCGACCATAGACATATTGGTGAAACTTTGTACAACCAAATAGGATTGCTAACAGCTCTTTCTCAATCTGAGAGTATGACTGTTGACATGAGCTTAATGAAGCTGAAGCATATGCTATGGGGTGTTTATCATGGCAAATCACTGCACCCATGGCATCTTTAGACGAATCAACTGACAGTGTAATTGGTTTATTTTGATCATAATATGTCAAGACAGGGGCTTTTGTTATACATTCCTTTAATTCATTAAATTCTACATTATGTCTCTCTTGCCAAGACCATTCATTATCTTTAGACAGAAGTGTTCTTAAATTAGAAGTTTTATCTGACAAATTCTCTATGTATGAGCCTAAGTATGTAACCATACCTAAAAACCTTTGTAATTCTGTGACATTTGTTGGTGGTGGCATACTGCAAATGGCTTTCACTTTGTTTTCATCAACTCTCACACCATCTTTAGAAAAGATGTGTCCTAGGTACTTGACTTCACTTTTACATATATTAGACTTGTCTTTATTAAATTTTATTCCTATTTCTCTAGCTCTATCTAAGACTTGTTTTAACCTAAAATCATGTTCTTGTTTAGTTTGACCGTAAATTAGGAAATCATCCATCATGATTTTGACTCCTGGAATATCACTGAATCTATTTGTCATGATGGAATGAAACAGTTCTGGGGCTGCATTTATCCCGAAGGGAAGTCTTAGGAATCTATATCTACCTTGAGGTGTGATGAATGTACATAGTTTTGAGGAAGCTTCATCTAACTTTAGCATATAAAAACCTTTGTTTGCATCTAGGGTAGTGAAATATTGTGAACCAGAGAGGCTGGATTTAATTTCATCAATAATTGGAAATTGATAATGAGGACGCATAATGGCTTTATTAAGTTTTCTTGGATCAATGCACAGGCGTAGTTTACCATTTTTCTTTGATGCAATTACAATTGAGCTTACCCATTCAGTAGGTTCCTCGACTTTGACTATAATTTGATTTTTTTTTAACATGGCTAATTCTTCTTTTAATTGTTCTAAGAGACTGAATGGAATTCTACGACAGGCATCTATAGACGGTACAGCATCAGGCTTCATTGACAAATGACATTCATAATCTTTAAGACAACCTATTCCTGAGAAGAGATCTTTATATTTGTCAAGCTGTGATACATTGAGTGACTCATGAAATTGGACATTATGGACTCTTTTAACTAATTTTAAATTCTCACAACTGTTGCGACCAATAATATTCCTACAGGGTATATCTATAATGTGGAAATTAACATTGTATAGTTTGTTGTTATGTGTGACAGACAGAATGCATTGACCTACAGTCGGTAATACTTCACCGCTAAAGGTTGATAGTTTGTGACTACTTTTCTTTAAACTACTCAATGGCAAATTAAGTTTTTTATAAGAGTTAAATGATAAAATGTTAGTGTCAGCACCTGTATCAAGTAAAAAGTCTACATTCTTACTATTTATGGACAAAGTTGTATGATAAGGGTTTTTTATGCTGACAGAAATCTCATTAGTGAAAAGACTATTTAGAAAATAAGTATCAGTACCCGTACTTTCTTCTTCTTCTTCTATGGATCTCACATGTTTGCTGCGGCAACACTTGGCAAAGTGATTGGGCTTGTGGCAGTTGTTACAGATGACTCCTATGGCTGGACATTTTGTTCGGTGAACTTGACCACATCTGGAACAATTCTTGGTTGACTGTTTGGATTGAGGTTCTTGACTGGACGATGCTTTACTTGATTGACGACTTTGACTTGTTTGAGACTGATGACTTTGACTTTCTTGACGGCTATGACTTCTTTGACGACTGTGACTTCTTTGACTGTGACTTTTTTGATTGCGACTCTCTTGACTACGATGTGTTTGGCGACTGTGATGCGATTGACGACTGGCAACGACACTTACTTCTTGGCTTGATAAAGCTTTAGCCTGTAACCTAGTATTTCTTAGTGTTTTAGCGAGACTGACGGCGGCATCAAATGTTGATGGTTTCTCGATCAGGATACGTTCTCTGATGTACGAGCAAGATGAATTTAAGTTCCATGAGAATATGTCCTTTACTATATCATCGGCAAGACCTTCAAAATTGCATTGGATACTTAGATTCTTGAGATCCGTGGCATATGTCTCAATTTCTTCATCTGGACCTTGTTTTCTGTTGAACAGCTTATGTCTTTCGACGGAAATATTGACACGTGGTGTGAAGTAGTCTTCAAATTTGGCGAGTAAATCCTTATAGGTGATCTTGTCAATTTGTATGTTAAACGAGTAAAATATCTGAAGAGCGTCTGGGCCTATGATTTGTAGTAAAATGGCTACCTTTCGTTTGTCTGGTTGTTCTTCTAAATTGTTGGCTATCATGTAAATCTCTAGACTTGTGTTGAAATTTCTCCAAGCCAATGGCATGTTCGAGTTGTTGATATCTAAGCTGAAATTACTCGGCGGCAGGGGATAACTTGTATTATTTGCGTTTTTATTTTCCGGCATTTTAGGGCTGGACCACGCGGCGACGTTTTACTCGAAATTTTTTTTTTTTTTTTTTTGACTGTTTGCGGCACTTACTTTTGTGGTTTTTTGTGACTTCTTTTTCTTCTGTATCTTCTGACACCATGTTACGACGGGTGGCCAGATATTATAGATAAATAAGACGACCAGACTATTTTATGTATCGTGTATTCAGCCATTGCATGACGAGCGATCCGAGTCGGTGACAAGACAACAGGATCCGGAAATACCACAGATAATATATATTTTATAAAGACTGATACACATACGTAACAATGTGTACCAAATTTCAACTTAATCACTCCATTAGATTCGGAGCAAATTGGCTGTGACAGACGGACAGACAGACAGACACACGAGTGATCCTATAAGAGTTCCGTTTTTTTCCTTTTAAGGTACGGAACCCTAATAAAAAGTATGAAACAAGAAAATATTCTCATCTGAAATTAGAAAAAGACAGAAAAATTAAAAATCCGGTGTCACACGTAATCTGAGGGCCAATTCTCGTAATTAAAAACGTTCAAATTCAAGTCGCAATGTCAGCCAGCGACACTCAAATGTCAAAAATGTAGGCAAACTCTATACAATTTTGACAGATTGAGACTGAGATGAGATTGCGAACGTTGTTATAAAAATACGGGAATTGCCCCTCAGAGGGGCAATTCCCGTATTTTTATGTTAACATGTTCGATTTATGTTAACATGATGTGTGACTCCGGATTTTTAATTTGTCTGTCTTTTTCTAATTTCAGATGAGAATATTTTCTTGCTTCATACTTTTGAGAGTGTGATATTTTTGTCAAATTATCATAAGTAGGTAGTTTAGAAGTTATGAGGGAACACATGAACATACCTACATACATAGGCATATTCCGCATAAATGTCCGTATTTTTTTATTGCGTTGAGGTAGAAGCTTGATTTTTAGAACTGCAAGGAACCATAGTCCTACGTTACCTTCGTATTTGATATTAATTTCACCTTGATACCTTCACACGTTCCTAAGAAAAGGACTCTTGACAAACTGACAGACAGACAGACAACGAAGTGATCCTATAGGGTTCCGTTTTTTTTCCTTTTGAGGTACGGAACCCTAAAAAAGTATGTCTACAATATACTCTAACCTTTAGAGCAAGTGTTAACAACAAGTTAATTAAAATCTTTCAAACTTACGTAGAGACACCAAAGAGCTTCTTAAAATCTTAACTCAGTGTTGTTAAACTTATTAAATTAAAATCTAAATTTACTAATGGAATAACAATTTACTGACTGCAATATGTTTAGACATCGCACTTAAAATTTATTTAATAATAGCGTAAGTTACAATGCGAAAGTTTGGGACTTGAGTTCAGTATTATGATATACCTAGCTGGTACTTGAGTTCAGTATTATGATATACCTAGCTGGTACTTGAGTTCAGTATTATGATATACCTAGCTGGTACTTGAGTTCAGTATTATGATATACCTAGCTGGTACTTGAGTTCAGTATTATGATATACCTAGCTGGTACTTGAGTTCAGTATTATGATATACCTAGCTGGTACTTGAGTTCAGTATTATGATATACCTAGCTGGTACTTGAGTTCAGTATTATGATATACCTAGCTGGTACTTGAGTTCAGTATTATGATATACCTAGCTGGTACTTGAGTTCAGTATTATGATATACCTAGCTGGTACTTGAGTTCAGTATTATGATATACCTAGCTGGTACTTAAGAGGGCTCTCGCATTTTGTCACCTCTCTAGCTCACACGGGACCAAATTTTTAAGACTGATAAATTAAAAGATGCTTTTTTGAAAAATGTAATCAATTGGGGGATGCGGTAAGGTAGCGCACGAAATTCAAATTTTCTTACGTTTTTTGCAATTTGCAGGTCAATGTCAGGATGTCGATTCGCGGCCGTAACTAATATTAGGTCTTTACCTATGAAATTGCCGTTCTGCAGTACTGGCCATTTCAAATCAAAATAATTTTTGTTTGGCTAAGAATTCTAATTTCAAATTAATTTTATTTTAAAAACATGGATTTTTTTTTCCAAAAGTAGTCATTTGTTTATTGATTAGTGTAACATTTTTATCGCATTTGAATCTTTTTCGTCATCATGGATACGTTAAAAATTCGAGTAATTATGGAATATGAGTACCGTCGTGGCAGCAACGCGGCACAAGCGGCACGCAACATCAACGACGTTTACGGAGCTAACACTACAAACCAACGCACCACTTGTTATTGGTTTACTCGCTTCCGTTCTGGAAATTTCGACCTGAAAAATGAACCTCGCGGTCGTCCGAAGACTTTGGTCGACAATGACGAATTAAAGGCGATTGTGGATGCTGATGATACACAATCTACGGCTGAATTAGCAGCAGCTTTCGACGTTAGCGTCAAAACAATATTGGTCCATTTGCGTGAAATTGGCAAGGTAAAAAAGCTTGACAAATGGGTGCCCCACGAACTCAATGATCGCCAGCGCGAAGTACGCGTCGAGAAGTGCCTTGCACTGCTCAACAGACACACAAATGAAGGAATTTTGAACCGCATTGTTACCTGCGATGAAAAATGGATTCTGTTTGATAACCGCAAGCGCTCAGCAAGTTGGTTGGATCCTGGTTCAGCACCTAAACAATGCCCTAAACGAAAACTTACCCCTAGAAAAGTGATGGTCACTGTTTGGTGGTATAGCGCCGGTGTGATTCATCACAGCTTCTTACCAAACGGGGTGAGCATTACTTCAGATGTGTACTGTGAAGAACTGAACACAATGATGGAGAACACACACAACCAGCACATCTCCAACCAGCATTGGTCAATCGCTCGTCTCCGCTGCTCCTGCACGACAACGCGTGACCTCATACTGCACAGCATACGGTCTCCAAGTTGCAAGAACTGGGGTTGGAAGCTCTCCGTCATCCGCCCTACTCACCAGACCTTGCGCCTACAGACTACTACTTTTTCCAGAATTTGGATAACTTCTTGGCGGGAAAAAAATTCAATACCCGAGAGGCAGTACAAAATGCCTTTGAAGAATTTGTTGCCTTCCGTCCAGCTGATTTCTTTAAGAAGGGCATCAATAAACTGCCACTGCGTTGGCAAAGATGCATTGATTGCATGGGTGATTACTTCGATTAATACAAATAAAAAATGCATGAAAAAAATTCGTTTAAATTTTTTCATACAAATCGGCAATTTCATAGGTAAAGACCTATTATATGGCTTTACAGAATTATAATCATTAGAATCAGCAATACAACTCCGTAAGTTAGAATTGACCTGCAAATTGCAAAAAACGTAAGAAAATTTATATTTCGCGGGCTACCCTGGCGTTTACGCCCTAAACGACTAGTAAATAATGTAAATTTAATAGGTACCTATTTATTAAAACACATTTTCTCAATAAATATCCGGTACATTTATTGAGAAACTGTACCTATCTAAAATTATATTTATAGTTCAGGATCGTACCATGCACATCTATCAACAATTTAGCCAAATAACATTTTAAGAATGTAAAGCATTTTATTTAATAAACATACTTTTGTGTAAAAAAAGTAATGATTTGACTACCCATTTGTAACAGCGTCCATAACATTCTTCAAAATTTGGTCCCGTGTGAGCGAGAGAGGTAACAACTGCGACAGCAGTAGATTAGGTAAAGTCAGCAGCAATTGAGTGTACTTACATAACATAACATAACGTTGTCTGTATGCCTCAAAGGGTTAGGCAGAGATGTACACACGGCTACACATCAAGCTATGAATTTCCAGTTTACACTCACCTCTCTCATTGTGAGGAAATCCTATAGAATGCGAGAGCAGCTTATACTGAAAATGTATAGCTTAATCTGTAGCCGTGCGTAAAATACAAAATAAAATAAATAAAATACCTATAGTGCACCCACATTTCGCCAGTTTCGTTAACATAATCAGCCGCAAACGTTCCCACTGCTGGGACACAGGACTCCTCTCTGTTAGAGGGAGTGGGCCGTAATTCACCGCGGGCCCAGTGTCGCTTGTTACATGTCACATGTCTTTGAAATTTTGGTCTTAGGACAGGCCGGTTTCCTCACGAAGTTTTCCTTCACTGTTTTAGAGAGTGATGAAATTAAGTAGCCAAAGTAAAGTGCCTGTCTGGGTTCGTACTCACGACCTAGAACTCGTAAGTCGGATCCGATGCCACTGGGCCATCACTGCTATCTCATTTATGTTTTATAAGTTCTAACTATGTAATAGAGGGCGAGCTTAATGCCATATTATCAAAATTGTCACAAAACGATTCGATAAACTTCTTTGCAGCATTTCATGTAGGTAGGAGAGTTCATTTTGTTCAAATACCTACATCTGTGAATGTACAGTCAACAAAAGAGATATCTAGGCAGGGTATACTAGCACATGTGTATGTGAATTGTTTCGTGTTCAATTTTATATATTATATTTGTTTTTGCAGTACTCCTACATTGTAACACACCAACACAAAATTGTATATTTTCACGAAATTGAACATGAAGCAATTCACATACAAATATGTTATACCTAATATAGCCTGCCCAGATATCTCTTTGGTACACTGTACGTGTGTTTGTACGTGTGTGTTTTTTTAATATTTTACCTAAAATTAACATAAATAACAAAAATGTTAATTGAGTTTCGTTGCTGAACATACACAAAGCTTTGCTCACCTCCAGAATTAACCAGCGTCGCAGCCGGCGGTGTTCCAATTTTGTGCGTACTGTACAAATTCTGTACAATCTGATCCAGTTTACTCAATCTATCTTTCTCACTCTTTCCCATAAAGTCAGAGACGTAGCTTCCGTCTTTCTCGTTCGTTGGTGACAGGATGTCATCGTAGTTCAGTTTGGAGCTAGAACTGGAGTTATCGTTGATGACCTGGGGTTGGTGAATATCGTTCTTTATTTCTAGATTCACTGGGGAGTTGAATTCGTCTGGGGTCAGTTCGGGCTCTGTCGATGTTAGTGTTGAGTTCTGGAATTACGGAAAATTAATTAGTGAGAAAAGAGGAGCTCGTGGTTAAGTAATTACAGCCGCACGGGTCGACCCATCAGGTTAAGCTACGCTTGCCGGGGTAGGTCCGTGAATGGGTGACCATCTTTCCATACCGAGACTCCTCCGTGCCTCGGAACGCACGTTAAGCCATTGGTCCCGGCTGTTATTCGTGGATCTTTGACAGATCGTTACGGGTTGTCAGAAGCCCGAAAGTCTGACAACCAGTCTTACCAAGGGGTATCGTATTACCCAGTTACTGGGTTGTGGAGGTTAGATAGGTAGTTGCTCCATGCATACTGGTATTCAGCTGCATCCGGTTAGACTGGAAGCCGACCCCAACATAGTTGGGAAAAGGCTAGGCAGATTGATTGAAAAGAGTAAGTATGCTGTGCCAAAAATCTTTAGCACAAATAAAAATGGCAGAAGGCAGCCACAGACAGCCGGCAGAAGTGGAAACAAATGCATAGCATGTCGCGGTGTCCAGGTGTCGCGGTGACGCTGTGACGCGGTGACGCGAACTCGAAAGATTTCCCCCTAACGAAAATTGCTCAACGCGAATACAGAAAGAAAGAAAGAAAAATCGTTTATTTTGCACAAATAAAACGCACATTAGAAACTAAAAAATAACAAAGTACACACATTATGCAAAGTAAGCAAAAGCCTCGTATCCAAGTTGTCTTCGATCTCAGACCAAAGACAACAATTTAAAACAGTAATTCTACAATACTACGTAGACTATGAACTCTATATTGCCTCTGGTCTGTGTTGTGATACAGACCTTTTCACTTAAAAAATTACCACTTTTTCTTATGGATTTGTGATGAGGACTGGCAGCAAAAGCTTGGTTTTATGGACATTAGTGATTTTTAGATGACCAAAAACGATAGGTAAATACAAACGGCTCCCAGCTGATCAATCTGCCTAGCCTTTTCCCCACTATGTTGGTGTCGCCTTCCAATCTAACCGAATGCAGCTGAATATCAGTATTTTACATGGAGCGACTGCATATCTAACTTCCACAACCCAATACGATACCCCTTGGTAAGACTGGTTGCAAGACTTTCAGGCTTTTGACGACCCGTAACGACTGTCAAAGATCCACGAATGACAGCCGGGACTAACGGCTTAACGTGCTTTCCGAGGCACGGAAGAGTCTCGGTATGTAAAGATGGTCACCCATCCACGTACATCCCCGGCAAGCGTAGCTTAACCAGATGGATCGACCCGTGCGGCTGTTATTACTTAGCCACGAGCTCCTCCTAGGCTCCCAGCTGATGCTACATGGAATAACCAAGGTCTAAAAATACAAAATCTCTTACCGTATCGGCATCAGTGAGTCCCGAAACCTTCAAGGTCTGTGCAAGTCGTAGTAGAGATGGCAGGATCTTCTTGGAGGCCGTCACCTCCCCGGTGTACATGAAGGTGAGCAGGAGTCGCAGTTCTGTCGCATCGCAGCCGAGGACCACGACTAGTGTATTGTTCTCAGCTTCCACTTCCTGGAAAATATGTCAAAGAAGAATAAAGTATCATCAAGTACTGGCTGCATTCAAATAACCACTCAAAGAGTAGGTATCCAAGTAAGTAAATACAATAACTGTATTATTTTATACTGAAATAGAATAGAATAGAATACTCTTTATTATGCACACCATTTAAATTACTGGTTACAATGTTACAATGTTGAAATTTGACATAGAGTGACACAATGGGCGGGCGGTCTTATCGCTAAAAGCGATCTTTTACAGACAACCTTTGGATGGAGTATGGGGACAAGGAGAGACAATTCTGTAGGTAGTCCGTGGTGTACCATATACATATATTAATAAATTTATATATATACATATATACTTTGGAAAATTTAAAAAGATCTTGCTTGACACAATCAAAAATGTATTGTTTTCTCTAGTGTTCCTTGCTGCTGTAATTTATGTCTATCTTTTCTATTCTGTCCGACTTTTACTTTATCAATATTGTCTTTGTCTTTTTGTGTATCTGTGGAGAACGTTGTTGGTTGCACATTTGTATAACTCCTTATTTTCTATTTATTTGTAATATATAATGTGTAATTGTTTGTTCTTCCAAATAAATAAAATAAAATAAAATACTTATTCAATAATAAACATGAAACAAGAGCAAGGAACTATGAGAGGAATTGTTTTTTTTACCAGAATTTTAAAAGTGCCAAAGTTTGAGCTCGCCTTATCAACACGGGCAAGGCATTCCATAATCGTACTGCTTGAACTGTAAAAGACTTGTCATAAAAGCTGGTGGAATGCATCGGCATCTCAAGTCTCAAGTTTTCCGATGACCTCAGAAAGAAAGAGCTTGCTGGAACCTTCTAATAAGGTGAGTAGGTACTAAATGATATTAATCTCACCTTTTTAGGGTTCCGTACCAAAAAAGGATAAAACGGAACCCTTATAGGATCACTCGTGTGTCTGTATGTCTGTCTGACTGTCTGTCTGTCTGTCCGTCACAGCCAATATGCTCCGAATCTAATGGACCGATAAGTTGAAATTTGGTACACATATGAATTTCTGTGACCCAAACACGGACAGGTAAAGTAAATAAATGAATTTTGAATATGGGGATCACTTTTGGGGGGCAAATAAGAAAATTTAAAAAAAGAAGTTTTGGAAACTATACCGAGTTACATATCAAATGAAAGGACTTACTATGAGGGTCTCAAATATATATTTTTTATAATTTTAAAATAAATTATTTTAAAGTTATTTATGAAAATAGACGAAAATTGACCATTCCCCCCCTTATCTCCGAAACTACTGAGCATAAAACTTTGAAAAAAATACAGAAAATAGATCTTTATCTGTAGATTACAGGAAAACCTATAAGAAGTCTGTGGTATTAAAATAACATGGTAAATCTCTCAATATTGTGTGTACAAACTTACATTTACAGTTGGATTGTACGGAAGAACATGTTTTTCAACTACAATGTTAAGTTTGTTCTTGGAATAATTCATCCCAACTACGAAACCCTCCATTGTGCGTGGTCCGACACGCACTTGGCCGGTTTTTTTTTTTTTGTGGATGGGAAAGGGAAATTATCAAATGACTTCTCCCTCTCTGGGCAGAGCAGGACTTTTACTGACTAAAACTCACCCGTGTTCCTTCAGATGCCTGTGCCAGGGCCACGGTAGCTCTTTCGAACAACCCGCGACCCCGGTGGATATTAATCTCACCTTAAAGAGCTGGGCAAAGTATTGGCTGCATGATGCCAACACAAGTCGATGCGCCTTCACGGAGGTTCCGCTGGCACTCAACGTGACGTCAGTCAGGGCTCCAGTGCTCAACATGCGACCTAGGGCTCCTATCAAGCTGTTCTGTTTAAGTAAAATTGGCATTTTAATTCTTTGGTCCGCAGCAGCTTTTTTTGGGAAATCCGTCAATGACTCTTCCATTTATTAATGGTCAGATCAATAAATTTATTTTAGACATAATGAAAATTAAAACAGGTAAGTAGGTAGTTTTACAGGTCCTTTTAAACAAATCTATTTATAAAAAAAAAAAAATGAATTAGTACCTAAGTATTTTATTCTATGATATCAGATTTGGACCATATTTTAGAATAGTTACAAAACTGTATTTTTGGTATCGTGTTTGTTCATTTTCCTAATAACTTCAGCTGAATTTAGCCATTCTTAATTTTCCGACAGTTAATTTCTATTAAACTTTTTGTCATAATTTTCATAAGTTTTTTTGAGATTTTCAGTCACAAAATACTAAGCTATTGCGAGTAGGTTTATCAAAGACGGAATTCTACCAAACAGCTGCTGCCTCATATTAAACTAATTAATACATTTTAATCGATATTAGTTGTAGCTCAATAGTCGATTAGTTGGTGTGCGTGTGATCTATTAGTAACCTTCGATTTAGTGTCATTGGCAAAGGTAATACATACAGGCTAAGCAAAGGGTGCTAATATTTACATTTTTAATTTATATTTTTGCGCCAAAACATGATTAAACAGTTTTATATTTGAAATTAAAATAGTTACGTGATGTATTGGTAAAGCTTAAAACATCCTACTAAAGTTCTCATTTTAACTCACATTTTAATATAATTATTTACGAAAGTTTTATAACATTTTTAAATATTTTCTAAAGCATTTAAATTAAATAATAACTACATAGTCTTTCAAACAACACGACTACATTTATTGAAAAAAAAAACCAACGTTTAATTTTACACTGCGTATCATAAACTTTTTAAAAAGAGAATAATTATTCAAATAAAAACGCACAGGCTTTATGACTGAAGCGAAAAAAAAGAAACATGTTCAACGAAAAAAAAATGTAAGTGTACCTGGTCATCTGTAGTGGGTGTGTTGATAAAATAAAATATTACTCACCTACCTGATGATTGTGCCAGCGCAAAGAAAACTGTTGTACATCCTCATCATCCATGGCCACAAGTATTTACTGTATAAAAAGCACTAACAAACTTCTTACGCTCACTAGTTCGATGCACGTACCAAGTGGAGACAATTATATTGTTAACGAATCCAGGCTGCTTTATTTTAGGTCGGTACGCCTGGAAAACCTGTGGCCACCTATTTCTGGAGCTGATTGTATTTATAAATCCAATGACATTCGGCGTGTGACGCGGCTGACATACCAAAACTCATCCAAAAACAGATTTAGTTCGCTCGACCGAGATGATTGGCATCATTGTTCGACTGTTTGTACTAATTGATCGTTATTTCATGCATTGTGATGAATTTCACACATAATATTCGAGAGTTGAGTAGGTACTTTACTAGGATGTATGAGTAGTTGTCATTGCCTCGTTTAATCGAGTTTAAAAAATTGGACTACTTTTTTATTTGATTGTTTTATTTTAATGATCTGTTTGCCTACATACTTACAAACTTTACCGAGATAATTTGATTTACTTAATGTAATCTATCTTTTGTTTTATTTAGTCTTAGACTAGGTAATTAACACAATCTGCCGTTGGCAAAGAAGTATATCTGTCAAGAAAATTTTGTTGAGAGCCGTAATGACGGATAATTACTAAAAGTTTTTAGACAAAGCCTTATCTTGATGCCGACATTTTAGAGATTATTAACTGACATTGATAAAACAATTTTGTTTAATAAATTATGTTAAAGTAAATTGTTATTTAAAGGACTGAAATATCTACCTACTGTAGACTAACTTAATGCTTTTTGCTTCATCAGAAAAAAAAAACTTTCGCATCTTACTGAAAAAAAAACAACGCTTGATTCTATTTTTAATATTTTTTTCCTAACGTTCACTACTCTTTTTTAATTTCGTACGAACAGTTTCGGTGTTAAAAACTCTTTCGTAATAATCTGGCTGTTTGTCGACGATCGCGTGCAATCGTTGACCTAATTCTGATTTTAAAAAGTTCCGTACATTTTACCGCTCCGTTTGCGTTTCCGATTGTCAAACTTTTTAGGGCGTCGAGTTAAAATCAAATAAAGTTTTATATTTTGTGAAAATATTTTCAGATTTTGTTAGTGTTTATTATAACAAGAATAAACTGTCAGGTCCGTGTTTTAATTTGTAAATGTCTATTTATTTTTTTTGTTTGTTGGACCAGTTAGGTAGGATCTTGTTTTGCCAACATTCTGTGTTCATCTAGGCAATTATTCACAGATAACAAGGCCCTCGAAATTAACTGAATAATACATAAGTTTGAATAGTAGATATCAAAATACAAACGGATCTCTGTACCTATTTTGGACTGTTTCTAAAATTGTTCTTACAAATGGAAGCTCCAAGTAAATCCGCGGAAGATATACCGGATCCCGATTTCTTCAATAATATTACAGCTGCAATTGAAAAGGAGCTCGATAAAATGAAGAAAATTGTCAATAATGTCAATCAAATGAGAGGTAAATATTTATTATTGTCAAACATAATGAGGATTTTAAAAGTAAGGTAAGTACCTATTTAGGTACCTATCTACGCGTTATTCAATTATTATAGGTACGTATATAAATTAGAACGTCCTTCCTCCTCCTTTCGGAAAAACAATGGAAGCTAGTTTTTGATTTAAAGAATTTCCCTCAACACCACTTCTTACGGTAATAAAGTCTTTGATTTCAATATCAAGGGAATTTTCTAACGTATTTAGTGTGTAAGGGGCTCGTGACTAAATCGAAAGTTAAGCTACGTGGATGGGTGACCATCCATAACACGTCGAGACTCCTCTTTGCCTCGGAAAGCACGTTAAGCCGTAGATCCCGACTGTCATTCGTAGATCTTTGACAGTCGTTTCGTTACGGGTAGTCAGAAGCTCAAAGTTCTGACAACTAGTCTTACCAAGCGTTACCCAGTAACTGGGTTGTGGATATCGGATAGGCAGTCGCTCTATGTAAAATACTGGTATCCAGCTGCATCCGGTTAGACTGGAAGCCGACCCCAACATAGTTGGGAAAAGGCTAGGGAGATTCAAATTAATTGAACGTGTAATCGGGTTACCTACATTTTATTAGAAGAATAGCATCATTGGTGCCGATTCTCTTGTCACAAATGCCTCTAAACTAGACTAAAAATCACCAAAATTTAGTTTATTCCTGTCAAACGACGATTTCCCATTCTGAAATTGACTAAAGTGACACAACTTAACTATATTTTAGTTTGACAGCATTAAGATTGTACGGAGTTATTAGTTTAGTAAAAATGGCAATTTTGCTGTTCTGAATTTGACTGTTTTCACCTAAAATTTTAATTGTCAAACTAAATCAGACTAAATTTAATCAAGATTAAAATGGTGTGGAACAAAATTTGTTGACATGAACTAAAATTTACACATTGCACCTGAAGTCAAGGTCTTGGACTTCGGGTGCAAAAACAGTAGTGTATTTTTTTCTTTTCTTTTGCAGAGAAAACGGTGAGTCCTATCGCAAAAATAATTAAAATTTGGCCCCACTTTATAAAACACATAAACCACTATGACATAACATGTAGGCACCAAAAAAAAAAGGTACCTACATTCCATATAAAACACGTTGAAGCTGTCCTCCCTCCCTGCGCCTCTCCAGTTCTAAAAGATATCTGACCCGATAACGGCGGCGATGTCCGTGAACAAAATATGACAAGCCTTGTCACTTCATAGTGATTTCGTTAGTTCCAATTAAAGTCACCGGGTCAAATATACTCCAGGCACTATACCATGCGGAGTCACGATTGTCAAACTCGATTTTAGTTGTCTCAAAATTGTTATTAAATTTAGAGGTTTTTTTTTGCAGAATAGATTTAAGATTCTCATAGCAAAAAGTAAGGATTTTAGTGATAGTTTAGTTAGTTTAGTTTAGTTAATTATTGACTTACTCAATAGATTTTGATATTTTTTTGTTGACCTCGACCTTAATTAACGTTAACGTTTTAATTAACTGGAAATGTCACTTATATGAACAAGTTTTGATTGAGTAGGCAGTTCGGTATTTCCCATGAGTGTTCTTTTTAAATACGCTACGGATGGCAACTTTTTTTAACAATTTCAAAAAAAGGAAAAACCTTTAAAATTTTTATTTTAAAGGAGTAGTTCACACGGTACACTGAGCTTCTAGCCTAGGTTGTTTCTTTTATTCATAAAATAGTGAAAAGCATTAAAATAAAGCTAGTGTTTGCGTTTTTTCAGTGTAGAATCTGTAATGTACGAGTACCAACATTACGTTCAAAGAATTTAGAGAACGCAGGATTCTGTAAACCTAGGTATTTGAATAGGTCCAGTGTAAAAATCTGGCCAGTTACATTTATCCTACCATCTGTCCTCGCCAAAAACTGAAATGGTACTGTTATATGAAACAATGCAGGAAAAGCTACTGAGGCTGATTGTTAGACCAACAGGGATGTATCCTGGGTAACAAAAAATAAATTCTATTTAATCCGTCAGTCAGATAATAAAAAAATATTAGACACGTATTTTTTGCTTTATCATATTAATAAAAATTAATTAGATAACTCGCATTAAAGTTGGGGATGGGGGCTCGCTACGTCACTTCTACGTATAAAATCTAGCTAGGCGAGACATCATGCTATATTTTATTTAATTCAATGTGTCGCCGTAATGTTTTGATTACGTAAAAAAAGAAAAAATACGAGTCCAATAGTTTTTAATAATCTACATGAAAGAAAAAAAAATATTAGTCGTCACCCTTATCAAATTCAACTGCACTTTTTTAGTCGACTACGGCGAAGAAAAAAGAAGGGTTAAGATTTTGCCCGGTATGTATGTATGTTCATCTGTTCCCTCGTTACTTTTGAACTTCTTATCATAATTTAACAAATGAGGTATCATTAGCAGCGTCTTGATTGTTCGCTGGTGACGCGCTGGTGGCTATGTGACGATTGAATATGGCGCCCTCTAGAGGACATAAAGTCATGAACTAAAAAAAATATTTTTTAATGATGCTGTGTTGGGTATCAAATGAAAAGGCTTAATTAGCACATTTCAAAAATCTATTGCTCGCGGCTTTGCTTGCATGCACCCGATAATTGGAAATAATTTCTAAAATCACGCCTCAGATGTGAGCCAAACATATTTTCTCTCCAAACCTACCCAAAATACATATACTAATAAATTATTCTTCTTTAAAAATGTAAAGTGGTTCTGCAAATACTTTATCACGAAAATATAACCCCAAAATAATTTATATAAAATGTAAGTTTAAAAACTAAAACCCGACTACTGAAAAAGCATGCTCTAAAAAGTATGAAACAAGAAAATATTCTCATCTGAAATTAGAAAAAGACAGACAAATTAAAAATCCGGAGTCACACATCATGTTAACATAAATCGAACAGATTACGTGTGACACCGGATTTTTAATTTGTCTGTCTTTTTCTAATTTCAGATGAGAATATTTTCTTGTTTCATACTTTTTAGAGCGGGATTTTTCAATAATAGGGTTTTAGTTTTTAATCTTGCTTTTTTTCTACCTGTTTTTGGTTTTTGTATTTTAAGTAAAACCCTTTGACCCTACCCCTAACCCTAACAACCCTAACCCTAACCCCCTTAACCCCTCTCTAACCCTTTTTTTACTACTGGAAAAAGATTTCCTCTAGTAAATATTGAAATAGAGTATGATCTTCTAAACATGAATGCTTTAGGTAGATATAATTCCGTTTCCTCTTCTCCTTGTCCACCGACACGTTGTTGTATATGTAAGATCATCAGATCAACTTATTTCTCAATTTATTTTTCAGTGGAAGCCGCCTATTTAGAATCTGATTTGGTGTTGATGATCGATGGGCGTACATGGGAAGAAATAACTGAGCTCATTGGTATTGGAACGTCCCCAATGACGATGGACGATGTTGTTATTAAAAAAGAAATATAATAAGGGATATAGTTCGAAATAATGCTGTTTTACTTTTACTATTTTATTCCTTTATTTCATTTATATACATATCATTTACATTTTTAAATATTTGTTATAAAAACATAAATAAAAAAACATTTAAAAATAAAAAAAATAGTAGCCCACTGTTATCGGGAACAGGGTCCAAGCTACCGGTGGTCAGGGCTCTAGAGAGAGGAACCTCCTCACTATGCGTGCCGTGTGCAGGAGTACTGCTTTCTGAATCAAGCCCTTGACCCAGCCGCGCAATGAGAGCCTCCTGAGGTGTTGGTCGAGGCTCTCTCTCGGTAACGATTATCGGTACAATGATTGCAGAGTCCACGACCCACATGTCGACAACCTCGTCTGCTAAGTCAATATACTTGATTTTTTTATCTTTCTCAGCTTTCACGAGATTCTCGTTATGAGGGACAGCGATATCAACAATCATTGCACGGCGCTCTCGTCGATCTATCACCACAATATCAGGCTTATTGGCCACAGACACACATTGACAGGACTATTGTAATAGTCCTGTCAGTGATGATAGATCTATCCCAGTACAATGTGGCGTGACCATTATCGATTTATTTTATTATTTTAAATATCATTCTCCAAGTTATCCCCATCAATTCATAATTGTTATGATACAAGCCATGTGCCTTGTGGGCAGGGCACATGGCATGGCATGTGCTTGTGGCTTGTGCTTGTGGGGGGTTTGCACGTAGAACAGATGGCCGATGGGGCCGAAAGGTTCTGGAGTGGCGGCCGCGTATCGGAAGACGTAACGTTGGAAGGCCTCCCACAAGGTGGAGCGATGACCTTGTGAAGGCCGCAGGAATCCGCTGGATGCGAGAAGCACAGAAAGAAGCTACAACGTAATTAAAAAAAGTTAAAATTTAAAAAACCTCGAATTGGAAATAAATTAAATTCGCGGTTTTTAGGGTTCCGTACCTCAAAAGGATAAAACGGAACCCTTATAAAAAAAAAATAAAAATAAAATAAAAATATTTTATTGACATAAAAAATGGAGACATTTTCAATTGAAGCCCTAACTCCTGTGCTAGGTGGTACCTGTGTTACAGGAGTCAGTGTCTTCACCCGATTTTGAAACATTAACAAATTATGCAACAAAAATTAAAATTAAAATATATCATAAAACGTACATGCATGCTCTTGCCTTATAGGATCACTCGTGTGTCTGTCTGTCTGTCTGGCTGTTTGTCTGTCTGTCTGTCTGTCTGTCTGTCTGTCTGTCTGTCTGTCTGTTTGTCTGTCTGTCCGTCTGTCACAGCCAATTTGCTCCGAATCTAATGGACCGATTAAGTTGAAATTTGGTACGCATATGAATTTCTGTGACCCAAACACAAACAGGTAAAGTAAATAAATGAATTTTGAATATGGGGGTCACTTTTGGGGGGCAAATAAGAAAATTAAAAAAAAAAGTTTTGCAAACTATACCGTGTTACATATCAAAGGAAAGGACTTACTATAAGAGTCTCAAATATATTTTTTTATAATTTTAAAATAAATTGTTTTAAAGTTATTTAAGAAAATAGACGAAAATTGACCATTCCCCCCCTTATCTCCGAAACTACTGAGCCTAAAACTTTGAAAAAAATACAGAAAATAGATCTTTATCTGTAGATTACAGAAAAACCTGTAGGAAGTCTGTGGTTTTAAAATAACATGGTAAATCTCTCAATATTGTGAGTACAAACTTACATTTACAGTTGGAATGTATGGAAGAACATGTTTTTCAACTACAATATTAAGTTTGTTCTTGGAATAATTTATCCCAACTACGGAACCCTTCATTGTGCGTGGTCCTACACGCACTTGGCCGGTTTTTTTTTAAGTACTTTTGCCTGTTTTCTCACTTTTGTTTTCAATCTGTCAAATAAAAATGATAAAAGGTGGTCATTGTCGTCTTTCACCATCATTATTGAATTACTATCATGTCGCTAACATCAGAAGAATGTACATGAATCGTCACTATGTTAGAAGAAGGAAGAAGTCAGCAAAGTACAGCAAGAACAATAGGCGTGTCCTTTCTACAGTGCAACGAGTCGTCCAACGTTACCGAGAGACTGGGCTAAAAAGTAGCCTATGTGTTAATCCAGGGTATAAGCTATCTACATACCAAATTTCATCCAAATCGGTTCAGCCGTTTGAACGTGAAGAAGTAACAAACATACAAATACACACACATACAAACTTTAGCTTTTATAATATTAGTGTGATAGTGTGATTGGTTGACACCTATGCAGCACCAAGATATATTATAGTATATGCCTGTTGCTTTTTTTGGGGCCCACGACAACAGAGGAATTATTTTCTGAAAAAACGAATTGTGCAAAACAATAACTCTCCTCTTTAATCAAACAGCGCGTAAACAATAACCGTAAAAACAACGTTAAGTTACGGTTTTTCCCACCCCTATGAGTTACAATGCAGCTTGTAATATACCGGAATATATTGCGCAACATATTTTAGAACTAATAATATAGTATACTATATTTTTAAATAAACCTTTATCTGTGCAAAGGTTTGCAGCAAGGGGACGCTCAATTCTTTTTAAAAGGATTTTCGATGCGGCTGCTTGCTGGAGCCGGTTTCTGCTAACTTAACAATGATTTGTGCAATCCAAAATGGATCTTATATGTCTGTGATAAGGTCTAGAAGGATTGCAGTTTGAGTTTTGTTGGAAACTCTCGTGAATTATTCGGTTCAGAGCTTCAGAGCGCGGGAACGGTCGACGGGGCGACAGTAGCTAGCTATTTTACGACACTCGCCAACGAAATTCTTTCCGAGTGAAACGACTAAAAATCGAATTGAATTTGATGTTGACAATTGGTATTTTATTTACTGAGAACGCTATTGAATGTAACTGCGATATAGGAATATTAAATCAGATCGAATACCCCTGCTGTACGTATGTCATAATCTTCAGAAAGTATTTAATAAAACTCTAGGATAGGTGAAGAATTTTCTGCGCCTGTAAACTGTTGTCAACAACACGGAAGAGTGTATGGAAGGTGCACAAAACCTACAATACTTAAACATACATAAACTCACGCCTTCTTGCCATGGGGGTAGGCAGAAACTACAGAACGCCACCTGCTACGATTCTTATATAGGGTGACTGGTAATTAGTGACCAATACGTAAACACATGATTATACTCATGATAACAAACAACTTTTACTATGGGACCAAACATGAAATCGCGAAAAAAAAATCAGCTGCTCCATACATTCAAGTTCGCGTAACTCGTCAAAATGTAGGGAGCAGCTGATTTTTTTTTAGCGATTTCAGATTTTTTCAATTGTTGTAATTTGATTTAGTCGGCTAATAGCAGCGAGCGAAACAAAGATCTAAAATGCCAAACTATCACTTTCTGTGTCAAACGTTCCGTATTATCTATTGCAGTCGTAGTTGAAAACTACTATACACCTATAATATTAGGGGTTAAAGTATGAAATTGCCGATTTGTACTGAAAAAATGAAATTCTTTTTTTTTTTTTAATTTAACATATTTATTTAATCAAAATAATTACCATTATTATCTCATCATTATATCATCATTATTATCATTGCTGCCATTTAATAGGAAGGTCATATAAGCCTTTGCGATAGAACTCTCGTGATCTAGATTCGACAAATTGTGTGAAAGCATTCTGTACTGCCTCCTGAGAAGAAAACTTTTTATCACGTAGAAAATTGTCCAAATCACGAAAAAAATGGTAGTCCCTTGGAGCAAGGTCTGGCGAATACGGAGGGTGACGAATGGTTTCTAATTGCAGTTCCTTTCTCGTGCTGTATGAGGTCTCGCGCATGGAGCAATAATGGTGAAGATTGATTCATGAGTCGGGGCTGTTTCACTGCTAGTTTTGCTATCATTGTTCGGAATTCGGCACAGTAGACATCTGCCGTTGTTGCTTGACCAGATCGGAGAAAGCTATAAGTAGTGAATAACACCATGCTGAGACCACCAAACAGTTACCATTACCTTTTTATTGGTAAGCTTTGCTTTATGACACTGTTGCGGCGTTTGACCTGGGGTCAGCCATTGTATTTTTCGCTTACGGTTATCGTAACGAATCCACTTTTCATCACATGTCACAATTCGATCCAATATTCCTTAATTTCTGTAACGATTCAACAAGGCAACACAAGTTTCAACACGCGTTTCTTTCTGCAGATCAGTTAAATCATGAGGCACCCATTTCTCATATTTTTTTATTTTATTGATTTGACGCAAATGAGTCAATATTGTTGGTAAGGTAACGTTAAACCATGCCGCTAATTTCTGGATAGTTTGGCTCGGATCGGCTTCTACCATCTCTTTCAATTCATTGTTATTCACCTGTGTGGGCGGTCTTCCACGTGGTTCGTTCTTCAAATCAAAGTTTCCATCACGAAAGCGTTTAAACCAAAATCGCACGGTGCGTTCATTAGCAGACCCCTCTCCAAACGCAACATTGATATTGCGAGCTGTTACTGCCGCGTTAGATCCGCGTCGGAACTCGTATTCAAAAATAACTCGAATTTTCGAAGTATCCATCTTTCTTGTCTAAGCTGAATAAAAAAAACAACTGAAAGTCGATAATCAAATGTTGCACATTTTTTAAAAGATGAACTTCATAGGTACCATGTGAATAAAGTTTCACTCAAAAATCTCAAACCATGAAGGTTCTATGTCAATTTAAAAAAAAAAAATTTTTAATGATGTCGTGTTTGGTATCAAATGAAAGGGCTTAATTAGCACATTTCAAATATATATATATATATATATATATATATATATCTATATATCTATCTATACATATAAAAATGAATTGCTGTTCGTTAGTCTCGCTAAAACTCGAGAACGGCTGAACGGATTTATCTTATATTAGTCTTGAAATGTTCGTGGAGGTCTAGGGAAGGTTTAAAAGGCGAGAAAAAATCGAATAATTGCCGGGAAAACCCTAAAAACAGCCCTTTTCTATTTCCCATACAAACGTTTTCTAAATAAAATGTAGAGTCAATTTGAACTTTATTGCTATTCAATAAAGTTCATTTGTGGGTTAAGTATAGAGATGACATGCCTGAGGATGTTTTGCATCGTGTGCGCCGTGTAACTTTGAATCGTACACTACAAATGACTGAAGAAATTTACAATGAGACATTGATCATGATAGAAGATATGTGTTTATTGATAGCAAATAAAGTATTGTCGTGTTTGGGAATGACAGCACCCGATCGTCATATGCACGATGC
The DNA here is from genome assembly GCA_946251885.1 of Cosmia pyralina. Classification (NCBI taxonomy): domain Eukaryota; kingdom Metazoa; phylum Arthropoda; class Insecta; order Lepidoptera; family Noctuidae; genus Cosmia; species Cosmia pyralina. The sequence goes on from OX276363.1 coordinate 19,583,888, forward strand.
ATTAAACCACGAGTTGCAAAGGGAACAACAGTACGACATTGAAGCATTGGCCGAAACAGTTCGCACAAATGTTCCACAATTAAATCAACAACAAATAATTGCGTACGACACTTTGATAGAAGCTGTGAACAGTGGATCTGGTGGAATTTATTTCCTTGATGCTCCCGGAGGAACCGGAAAAACGTTCTTACTTTCATTGCTTTTGGCGAGGATCAGATCGCGAAATGATGTTGCTCTAGCGTTGGCTTCATCTGGAATAGCTGCGACTCTGCTAGAAGGCGGGCGAACTGCGCATTCTGCCTTGAAATTACCATTAAACATGCAAATCACCGAAACACCAATTTGCAACATCGCCAAAAATAGCGCTATGGCCAAGATGCTACAGGTATGCAAATTAATTGTTTGGGATGAATGCACAATGGCCCATAAGAAGTCACTGGAGGCACTGGACAGAACATTGAAAGATCTTCGTGACAACCAAAATATTTTTGGTAGGGCCATGATTCTGTTGTCAGGTGATTTTCGTCAGACTCTTCCAGTTATTCCCCGATCAACTGTTGCTGATGAACTAAATGCATGTCTAAAATCATCGAATTTGTGGCAGTAGGTACGTAAAGACACTCCAATTAACAACTAACGTGCGAGTATTTTTGCAACATGATGAAACTGCAAATGTGTTTGCGAAGCAGTTGTTAGACATTGGAAATAATACAATTGCAATGAACACCTCGACCGGATTCATCACCATTACCCACAGATTTCTGTCACATCACAGATTCAAAAGAGGAGCTTACTCAGCGTGTTTTCCCAGATATAGCGCAAAAGATCAATAACCATAATTGGCGGTGAACGAGCAATATGGGCAGCGAAAAATAAAGATGTAGAGGATCTCAATGCGACCATTCAGAATTTTCTTCCAGGGCAGTTGGTTTCCTTCAAATCAGTCGACACCGTTATGAACCAGGATGATGTAGTCAACTATCCCACGGAGTTTTTAAATTCACTGGGATTGCCTGGATTACCACCTCACAATTTGCAGTTAAAAGTAGGATCAGTTGTCATCATGCTGCGTAACATTAATCAACCTCGACTATGCAATGGAACAAGACTGGCTGTGAAAAAGCTGATGAATAACGTCATTGAGGCAACAATCATAAAAGGAAAATACAAAGGAGAGGATGTCTTGAACCCGCGAATACCGATGATTCCATCGGATTTACCATTCGATTTAAACGCTTACAATTTCCAGTACGTCTGGCCTTTGCGATGACAATAAATAAATCGCAAGGACAGTCTAGAAGTTTGCGGAATCATCTTGGAGTTTCCCTGTTTCGCGCATGGACAATTATACGTCGCGTGTTCGCGCGTCGGAAAACCGTCTTCTTTGTTTATGTACGCACCACAAAACAAAACAAAAAATATAGTTTATGAGAAAGCTTTAAATTGATTAACAAACTGTATCATAACAGTGTGTGTCTGTTAATATCAAATTTAAACCTTATAAATAGCCAGTATTTCAGGTAAACTCTGTTTTTTTAAGTAAGCAACATGTGTCGAAAATAATAATAAAACTTCATGCTTCATTACAAAAATGCTTTTTTATTCAATACGTTTTGTTTGTTTTAAAATTAATTTATATAAAAGTTTAGGTCTTTTATTTATCGATTGTGGCAGTACGAAGTCTGTCGGGTCAGCTAGTATATATATATATATATATATATATATATATATATATATATATATATATATATATATATATATATTGTTAGCTCGCGGCTTTGCTTGAATGCACTCGATAATTGGAAATAATTTCTAAAATCACGCCTCAGATGTGAGCCAAACAAATTTTCTCTCCAAACCTACCCAAAATACTTAGAATAATAATTATTCTTCTTTAAAAATGTAAAGTGGCTCTGCAAATGCTTTATCACGAAATTATAACCCCGAAATACACATTTGTAATAACAACGCAACAATATCCGAACGCCGCGCGCCGCCGCGCCGCTCAGTATGAACGTAGCGTATCCTTCATAGATATATGAAAGAAGTTGTTGTTGTTGTTGTGTCTGTTTTTTATATTTCTATGGTATCCTTCCTGTTTAATATCATTGGTACCCCTACAATATACAGGAACACTACTAGGTAGGTATTATACTTAACAACTACTACACTTCTTTCTTCACTACTACTACTACCTACTAATTCTTTTATTTTTGTCTTCTACTTTTTTTACTACTTGTACTTAGGTAACATGGTTTCAATGCGAACTTTCTAAACATAAGATTAATTCAGACCAAACGATAAGTTCTGCTGACTGTACCTACCAAAGAAAAGCCGTATTCGTAAATGGAAACTGAATGTTTAATGTTCAGGTACCCATACCTACTGATTCAGGAACGATTAGTTTCGAAACTAAATACAACGTGTCGTTTTGCATCCTCGTCAAATTTAAGGATGTGGTATAGACAATCAAACCGAACAACTTTTTCCAAGGCACCAACATCGTAATCGCGAAAATGTAATCAGCCGTCAAATACATTTGCGTCGAGTACCTAGTTAAAGTTTTCTATGGGACAGTTGAAAATTTTTTCGCGATTACGATGTTGGTCCCATGGAAAAAGTTGTTCGGTTTGATGTTCTGTATCACACCCTGAAAGGACACTGGCAACCACCCATACTTTGTCTGGCCCAGTTTTTCAACTAAACGGACAATTATAATATAAATACTAAAATGACTGTTGATTAACATTAATTACTATGAAAACATCAATATCAATATTGATCATGGGAATATCGAGATAATAGAGAGATAGATAATAGAGATGGGTGGGTTTTTAGTTCATTTGCGTTTTTCGAGTTGACACATAATTGGCTTCTAGCATTTTTATCCACTATCGAAATCAACACAAAACCAACCATAAACGTTGCAGTTAACAAAAATATTTGTTTAATAGATATATAATATTTTGACTTACAGGATTATTCTTGAAGGTCAACATATAATGTTAAATAGGGTACATTTTTATTTAATAATTAATGTGAAATTATGATCTCTGGCATCTCTGCTTAAAATATTATACTATTGTACCCACTGGCAACCCAGTGAATGACTTCTTCATTTCAATTCCAAGGTCAGCTCATTCAAAGTGACTTCCTGTATCATCTTCTTTTTTTATCGTTTTTCTTTATCCCATGATTAAAAGGCTTTTACAAACGACGATAAATAAACATTGAATAAAAGCATTTATTTTTCATATATTTCTCTGTTGTCCTCGGCCTTGTTGCAACTGGGCCTAATTTTGCCCGTGTCCTTTGACGAGGATGCAAAACGACACGTTGTATTTTTGTACTGATCCTCTTCTAGGTTAGTGTAATTTTATTCCAAACTTTAATTACTTACTTAAAAAGAGTAAAAGTAAAAGTTAAATTTTAAATTTAAGAAACCCCCTACACCTATTTACCCTCATTTCTTTTTGCTACTCCATCATCAGACCCCGATTACCATCTATCTATAACCTGTTCATGGAGACCATTCCAATGAGACCAAACAAGATACCTCTGCTGTAAGTTGGCGAGGAAGTTGGGTATTCTGCAACTTCCAGGTAATGCTGCAGCATCAGTTAAAGGTTACTATGTTCTTTTAATATCATCGAAGTAACAGAATACCAAATTTTGACTCGATCAGACCTGTGGAAGATGCTCACATCAATCCATCAACTAGAAAAGCACAGCAGCAAAACATAGCTAAGAACATTCTAGATGAAGTCACCTTTCAAACAACACAAAAAAAAATCAAAATCGGTTCAGTCGTTTGGGAGCTACGATGCCGCAGACAGATACACAGATACACACGTTGAGCTTATAACACCTCTGTTTCCGCCGTCGGGGGTTAATAAAACTAGGAACACTGAAATATGTACCTATGTAATTGTCAATTCGGCAGTCCTACTACATGGTCACAATAAGCATAACAAACATGCAGATTTTGCAAACCAAGTAGATACAAATATAGTCCACACTAATATTTGCACTGAAGTGATAATTATATAGAATCTGCCAACATAAGCATATAAAGACTTTGGGTCTCGACCCTTTGAGCTTATTATAAAAACTTTTTTACAAAAAATACAACCGACTTCCAAAAACAACACTACAAAGTGAAAAATAACTTTAATTTCGGAAGTCGGTGTCTAGTTAAATGTGTTTTCGTTTTTTGCCACCGACTTCCGAAATTAAAGTTATTTTTCACTTTGTAGTGTTGTTTTTGGAAGTCGGTTGTATTTTTTGTAAAAAAGTTTTTATTTTTCACTTTTTAGTTGTGTACCTACCCCACACAAATTCTAATACACTACCTGCAAAACAAACTAGAACATCATCCATATAAAAGTGGGGAAAAAATACGTATTATTAAAGCTAACTCAAAAACTACCGAAGCAAAGTTAATCAATTTTATATGGGACCAACTGTGATGAAACAAAAAAAATCCAAATCGGTCCAGCCATCTTCGAGTAATCGGGGAACATACATAAAAAAAAAAATTAAAAAAAAAAAGGTTCCGACGAATTGAGAACCTCCTCCTTTTTGAAGTCGGTTAAAAATGTGAATCCCTATCAGTTTTTACGTTGCGTGTGCTTCGTTGACACTACTTGCTACATACAAGCCCTTTGCTTCTTCATACATCTCTTCGTAGATATAAGCATATTAATCTATACCAATATTATCTATACTATACTAATATTTTAAAGCTGAAGAGTTTGTTGGTTTGAACGCGCTAATCTCAGGAACTACTGGTTTCAATTGAAAAATTTTTTTAGTGTTAGACAGCCCATTTATCGAGGAAGGCTATAGGCAACATCATGGTAGATACGATCACTAGGAGCGGAGCATCAATGAAAAATGTTGCAAAAACGGGGAAAATTTATTCCTTTTGAGAGCTTCCGTTGCGTGCGCTGCGTAAACGGTTAAAGTTACGCAACAATCATGAATGACCGAATTATTGTTCTAAAAAAAAGTCCGCACTAGCATATGTCTATCTTTTAAGGTTGGCTCACTATAACTGTTTTATTGGTAATCAAATCTATACCTACTAGTAATAAAACTGAAGAGTTTGTTTGTATGTTTCAACGCGCTAATCTCTGGAACTATCAGTCGGATTTGAAAAATATTTAATATCACGCAAGGATAGTTCTCCTTTTAACTTCGTTATATATACTACTACCGTGAATTTTTTACCCATCTAAAACTAACCGTTTAGCTGGCAAGGGGGGGGGGGTACACTTGACTCGAATAAAAATTAGCACTTTAAAGCTTAATATGTCAGAACGGATCCTTAAATCGAAAAATTGTCTTCACAAACCCACAATATTTTTGAAAGACCCATCCAACAACATCCCACATCATGAGGTAGACGAGAAAAAAAAAACATCCCCACTTTACGTGTACAGAAGGTACCCTAAAATTTTTTTTTTTCATGATTTTATTGTACCACTTTGTCGGCGTGATGAATATGTATATCCATGCCAAATTATAGCTTTCTAGTACCAAGAGTCTCTGAGCTAAGGTGCGGACGGACAGACGGACATAGCGAAACTATAAGGAAAGAAAGAAAAGAAAAGAAAGAAAATACGTTTATTTGCGGTAAACATGACGCAAAGGACAACAAAATAAAATAAACAAAGTAAAAAGCAAGTTTTGGGGAAAATATGCGTCACATCTACGCAAAACGGCTACCGCTCAGCATAATGCCGCGACCCCATGCGAAACGGAGCCCCAGCGCTGGTTTTCAGCGATAGCCGGCGTTGACGCGATGACGTCGACCGGTGCAGCATGTGATAAATAATATGCAATTAAAAAATAAATAAAATATAATGTTAATTCTATAGGTATAGATAAAATATACAGAAAATTACAATATTCCCGCATTCCGCTCCGCGACAGCACCGACTCCCACGCCGCAGAATGCGTTTTCTGTGCGCGCAGCTGTCAGCGGCCGGAAACATTAGACATATTACATAATATTTTAAACATGGCGTAGCAATTATGCAATTAACATTTTGATTTTGATGAAATTATGTAACAGAGGATGTATTGGGTGATTAAGTAGGCATTTCCTACGTAAAATGAATTTGTGTAAGATGTGAATGATGACAAAGACTCGGACACACAAATGAGATCAAATAAGAAATGGTAAGTGAGAATTAGTTGGTTAAAATAAAATATGGAATAATAATAAGGGTTCCTTGTTGACTACGGAACCTTAAAAAAAACGAAAACGAAGCAATAGGTCGGCAGGCGATGCGTTGCGACGGGTTGGGTCGGGGGAACAAGAAATTTCACGCGGACGAAGTTGCGGGCAGAAGCTAATAAATTTATACACGTTCGCAGTTTGCGACTCTATGCATCTGACCTTTTTAAAGAATGTACCTACACTAAGATCGACATCCTTTCCCGGCGTTTCCACTAACATCTGTCTTATAAATTCTGTTTGTTAATATCCTGTCAACAAATTCAAGGTCGCTCGGCGCGCTATGGATTTTTTTTTTCTTTGAAGGATAAAATCAGGAATGAATAACCGGAGAATCCGGAAAAGAAGCAGAGTAACCGACATAGCTTGCAGAGTAAGCAAACTGAAGTGGCAGTGGGCTGGCCATGTTTGTCGAAGGACCGATGGCCGGTGGAGCAGACGAGTTCTGGAGTGGACACCGCGTATCGGTAAGCGTAGTGTGGGACGCCCCCCAGCTAGATGGACCGACGACCTGAAGAAAGTGGCTGGGACAGGATGGATGCGGAAGGCGGAGGACAGGGTGTTGTGGCGCAGCCTGGGAGAGGCTTATGTCCAGCAGTGGACTAGATTGATTGATGAATTTCCAGTCATTAATTATTCAGTCAGCATTATGAACATCTTTCGTCTTTAAGTGTACTTTTCTAATTTAGTTGTAACTAAATGAAGTGATTCAGAAATGCCCTGGCGTAAGTACCTAATACTTTTCAGAAAAGTTCTTGTTTTTCAAAGCTATTTACAATATTTTTCACAGAGTTTGTATCACAAGCCTTTGACGTTTATGTGCTTAGCTCACACAGGATTCCTTTAAGGCTCGTTCAGATTTGGTAGAGTAAACAGGCTAGTAAATGAGTAGAGTAGCTACTGGAATACTAGTACAGTTTTAATAATCCATGCGCTCGTCGTCTGCTTTCCTGTTTTCTCTATTTAAGAGAATGGCTACTGAGAAACGTTTTCAGTTTTGTTTTAGTCATTGATAGTCTCACGTTTGTTAGATTACTATCTTACCTGATGGTAACCGGTCTTGTGGTCGACGATGGAGCAAGCTTATTATAATCAGCCTATAATGTTCCCACTGCTGGGACACAGGCCTCCTGTCTGTGGAAGTGGGCAGTAATCCACCACGCGGTCCCAGTGCGGGTTGGTAGCATAGATGTCACATGTCTTCGAGTTTTTGGTCCTGGGACATTTCCGTTTCCCCACGATGTTTTCTTTCACCGTTTTGAGAGCAGTGGTGATGAAATAATTTATATTTTCATATTCATATTTTTTATTGTGGATCATAGATACAATACATATAATAATCTCTCTCTTCTAAATTCAATTTACACAATGTGAAGCGCCAGTCTGGATTCGAACCCGAACACTACAACTTGTAAGTCGCGGCCGTTACCACTGGGCCACCACTCTCGAGGAGCAAGCTTGCCTAGTCTTGATTTAAAGATCTCCAGGTTATAGCTATCAGGCAAAACAGACTCCGACAGGGAATTCAGCTCCTTAGCTGTACACATACACTGAAAGTGTTCTGGATGCTCACGGTGGGTTAGAGATTTGAAAATTGCAATGGTAACACTATATTGCTCGGAAGGACGGTCTAAATGGAAACAAAGTATTTAAATTGGAAACAAGATCAGCCCCTAACTGGATTGGCAGAAAACCTGATATAGAACTGTAGACCAAACGCCAGGTTTTTTTCGCGCACTGTTTTCAAACCCACTCCTTAGCGCCGAGAGCTGAATATCTAACAGTGCATTTTTTTCACTAGCTGGGATACGCTCTGTTTGATTCTCAATGCTCGGCTCAGTACCGAGCGTTGACAATCCAATGCGCCATAAAACGTGCGAACCTGCAAGTGCAACGTGCAAGTGACTCGAACAGTTTGACCTTAAAAGTCATAGGGAAAGTCTTACCTATGACTTTTTATTAAAAAGTATTTAAAAATGCTAGACTGGACTTGACGATATACTCTCCCAATGTAAACGTGTAACTTAGTAGTTGATAGCGTATTGCGAGTACTTGGCGTTACACGTCTTTGGATTCTAAGCTCGTCTGGATACCCTTTAAAAGGATTGATACTCTAATCTATGACTGTTATGTACAGGATATTAAAGAATTGCTTCTTTGGTTTGGTCAAGTGACCGCATGCACGTCCGCTGACTGCGCGGACGCGCATTCATTCAGGGCGGGAAAAGTATCATCGAGTTATAGTAAATTATAGAACCTATTAGCACAGTCTATATACAGTCGTCCGACGAGAGCTCGCGCTGCTTACGTAGTTCGCCGAACTTCGTATGCAGCTCGGGCTTCGTCGGATGACTGTATGGTGTATAGACTGTGCTATTACTAGGTGACTGGACAAACGTTTTCTTGTTTCCTAGAACTCGATCTCAGCGCCACCTATCGTATGGGGTCCCTAAAGGTGAACGCAAACTAGACCGCACCGAACAAAACGAAGTTCCTAATAATTCTTCCGGCGATTCGTCCGATTCGGCGCGGATAAGTGTGTAGGTTTCATAGGATTTCAGACAAGTAATTCTAAAATTCGATTCTTTCGGCTCTCGATAAATGTCTCAAACACACATATTTTTTTTATCAAAATCGGTATAGCCGTTTAGGATGAGTTTAGTGACATACAGAAGAATTATATAAATAAAAAAAAGTTTGTAGGCAAATTAGGAAAATCTAAGAACACTACCTAGGTTTGGATTTCTACAGGGTTATTGACCTTAGTTAAATGCTAGAACCAAAATAAACATAATAACGATGTTTGTTAAATTATTTTATTGCTTTCATTCTACACGTTGTCACGTTCAACACCCGAAGCCGTGTCAACAACCCCATTTTTCTCAATATCTGGAGAAAAAAACAGAAAATTTCTTGCTACAAAGTATTTATAAGTAAGGTTTCAAAAACAAAAAAAAAAATATAAGTTGGTAGCAAGGCTGACTATAAAGCAGCTATGTGTAAGATAGCGCAAATAACACGTCAGTTGTTGAAGGATTGAAAATTTATACGTTCAGGCTGCCTCCGCTGGAATAATTCGCTTATTTTTCACGATTACCGCCGCCGAGTTCTGACAAGCGGTGAAGTAACCATTTAGATGTGAAAGTTTTTAAAGGTATTTTTATTATTGTGTTTTTATGGGAGATTTATTTATACAGGGTGTCCAGTAAATAGCACGACATACTGCAGGGGGTGATAGCTTGGGTCAATACCTACCGAAACAACACAATATATGTTCAGCAAAATCTTACGGATTTACAGTTTTACAAAATTTTCCGAAATATCGAAAAATCTCTACCTTGAAACAGATTTTTAAGCATCTCGTAATGAAACATTCCTTTTCTATTATTTTTTTACATCAAATTATTCGTGAATAGTTACTTTACTCATTGATAAGTCTTTTTTCTATCAAAAACAAGAATGTTTTCAAGAAATAGTATTTTTTGTTTAAATTTTCACATAACGATTTTCTTTTCGCATAACTTTAACCTACAGTGGTGAAAAAAAATCCATAAGATTTTGCTGAACATATATTGTGTTGTTTTGATAGGTATTGACCCAAGCTATCACCTCCTGCAGTATGTCGTGCTATTTACTGGACACCCTGTATACACGTCTTGGGAAGACTTTTTGGAAGTGGCAGAACTGGACCCACTGTTAAATCTTTATAACGTAGAACTTCAGTTGGTAGTATTTCAATCATGTTAATTTATTGTATGTTTGTGAACTATGTGTAAGTGTAATAAAAAAAAAAAAGAATGTGAAAATTTGATTTGGGAGCTACGATGCCGCAGACAGAGACTGTTCGGGTCGCGACCTAAGTGGTATTGACTATTGGGATGGCTACTAAAAACACTGAGTTTAACTTGCTAAAAACAATTTATTTTATAACGATTAAAAGGCTACGCTAAAATGATGGCTAATGACAATGAGGCGAATGCACCCGGTTGCTGTCCGAATATGCACTGTTGTCGGCGCGCGCTTAACGCGGCCTTATTGATTCGCTAGATCAGCAAAAGGGTGTTCGAATAACATCGAACAGACACACAGATACACACGTTAAACTTAGGTATAACACAACCTCACTCAAGTTCGTTAGCCACTACGGTACTAAACTTAACTTTAAATACAAGTCTGCTCATCTCTTCCAGTTAGAACGTCATAATATTATTCCAGTCATTGGAATATGACATAGGGGAATATGCTGTAGTAGACTATTAACTGTACCGACGTTCTGGAGCCACAAAAACGTTTTAATGCACTGTGGGGACTCACTGTGGGAGAAGTTTGTTAATGTATGTAATATCTTGCTGTTTGGAAATAGGAGGTTGGTAGCATTGAATATGAATAAGCATAAACTTACAAGAGAAATAATCATGAAAATTGGTCTATACTTGGGCTTTTAATTAAGAGGAGCTCGTGGCTAAGTAATAACAGCAGCACGGGTCGATCCATCAAGGTAAGCTACGCTTTCCGGGGTTGGTCCGTGGATGGGTGACCATCTTTACGTACCGAGACTCCTCCGTGCCTCGGAAAGCACGTTAAGCCGTTGGTCCCGGCTGTCATTCGTGGATCTTTGACAGTCGTTACGGGTCGTCAGAAGCCCGAAAATCTGACAACCAGTCTTACCAAGGGGTATCATATTACTCACAGAACAGATAAAGAGAGAGACCTCTTTGTCTTTTCTGTGGTATTACTGACCCAGTTACTGGGTTTTGGAGGTCAGATAGGCAGTCGCTCCGTGTTAAAAACTGGTATTCAGCTACATCTGGTAGACTGAAAGCCGACTCCAACATAGTTGGGAAAAGGCTAGGCAGATTGATTTTGACTTGTGCTTAATCGTATTCAGTAACTTGACAGTTGAAGGGATAAGTTCCTGACAATAAAAAGGAAATGAGGTGAAAATAAGAATTAGCGAAACTACCTTGATGTGCTTATAGCTTTAATTGAAATACGTTACACCATAGTATAAACGATAAGTAATTTTTCTTCGAACTGTCAAGTTACTGAATACGATTAAAAGTTTTTGAGAAATCCGCAAACATACATATAAGTACTTACATACCTACTAATAGTGTTCTTTAATTGCTAATTGCAAAAGAACTCGTGGCTAAGTAATAATAGTCGCAGGGGTCGACTTGCTTTGTATGTTACGCTGACGACACGCTGGTCCTGGCGCAAGGGAGGTCGCACCAGGCGGCGGCCGAACTAGCGACACGCGGGGTTGCGACAATAGTAGAGAGGATCCTGCAGTTGGGATTCGAGGTGGCCCTGCACAAGTCCGAGGTCATGTGTTTTCATGGTCCTCGGAACGCGGCACCGTCGGGTTCCCAAATAACGGTAGGAGGGGTTCACATCGGAGTCGAGTCGACGATGAAGTACCTGGGACTCATCGTCGACAGCCGGTGGAACTTCGTGGAGCATTTCCGACGTTTGGCTCCCAGACTGGACCGAGCCGGCGCTGCCTTGAAGCGGCTCCTGCCCAATCTGGGGGGTCCAAACGCCTCCTGCCGGAGGTTTTACGCGGGGGTCGTGCGGTCCATGGCCGTCACCTCCTTCTGCGAAGCAGTAATGCTCGCGAAAGAGGAAGCGGAATCCGTGAGGGAGAGGCAACAGCCGCGCCCTCGCGCCCCTAGCCGCCGTAGGAGACGCCCTGGGCGGCAGGAATCGATCGCCAATTCCCGGCCACCGTAGGCGCGGGCTTGCGGACGACGAGTAATGGGCAGCTCGCCGTCCGGTAAGGACCAGGCCCGGGTCGACGGCGCGTTATGCTCCACGCGCGCCTCAAGGAGATGTCAGCAGTGACGGGGTCAATTGGGTCGATGCCGCCGGGGTCGCGGGTAGTTCGAAAGAGATACCGTGGCCCTGGCACGGGCAACTGAAGGAACATGGGTGGGTTTTAGTCAGTAAAAGTCTGACACGCCCTCCCGCTCTGCCCAGAGCGGGAGAAGTCATTTGATGATTTCCCATCCCATGTATTTATTTGAAATTATGATAAAATTTAATTAATTTGATTGGATATTCATATTAATAATGATATTTGTACGCCTAACGGCAAAACATAGAGAGCCTATACCTATGTAAAATTTATAGCATCTCGCACACTCTCAATTCAATTCTCAATTCTTTATTGCATTCCATAATGTAAAACAGTTGGTAAGCTTAAAATTAATGACACAATTATGGACCCTGTCGGGCACGGCATAGTAGGAGAGAGGAGGAAGAGCGCTTCTTGTATTATTTAATATATTTAAGTACTTTAAAAATGTTTAGGTTTTTTTTCTTAGCTAGCATGATATAAATAATACATTGGAATAATATTATTAATTGAAAATTATCGTGTAAGTGGATAATGAAGTATTTAAATTAATTGTTTTATTTGTTTAATTATGTATTTAATATGTATTTATTTAATATATATTTAGATATTTAAGTATTAATATAATTATAATTATATTAATTGTTTTATTTATTAATTGTGTATGTAATATGTGGTATTAAATGATAATTTTCTATTTAAGACTTGTAAATTATAATTTATCATCTAAATATTCTTTTATACTATAATAGCTTTTGTCTAATATAAATAGTTTCAACTCATTAATAAAACTGTTATCTTTATTTATACTTTTCTCTTCTTTTTTTTTTTTTACTTTTTTTTTTGGTTCTGGTAACTTGTTATATATTTTTATAGACATGGCAAAGGCACTGGAGGAGTGCAACTACACGACTAAAAGTCGTGAAGTTGATATGTTTAGTTTGTTTTTATATCTAAGTGTAATTCTAGTTTGTATATTTTCTCGCTTAGTATAGAAATCCGGGTATTTGCGAACAAATTTACATATTTCAAATATATAGATACAGGGTAAAGTTAGCATTTTCAGTTCTTTAAAGTAGGGTTTACAGCTGACGGTTTCTTCAATATTTACTAAGATTCTAATCAATTTCTTCTGTAAAATAAATAATATGTGCGCGTCTGTACTGTTACCCCATAGGATGACTCCATATTTGAGCCAGGCATAGGCATATGCGTAATAGGTTATTGTTGGCAACACAACATTTAGTGTCATTACTGTCATATTACGTTACTGTCAATGTCACATGCCACTGTACTGTACAAAGGAACATTAAATGGACCACACGTCTTTGCCTTAAATCTGCATTTTTTATTAATTATAAACACACAAGTTTCCCAACATGGTCCATCGAGCAATTATATAGACAATCCAGCGAAAGAAAGTGAATTTGTGTAGAAATTGGATCAAGTTTCCAGAAAAGACCCACGCCGACCGTCACGAACAAAGAAGCGGGCAAGTCCATTACTCCTTCATATATGGGCAAGTCCAAAACGCTCCAGAAAGTTCGTCGCCGCGTTCGAGTATTCTGAGAAGAAATCCGTTCTTGGTTTGAGTACAGCAAGGAACGACTTCCGTGGCCATCGAGATTCGTCGCCGCGCCAAGCAGCACGCATCTGATTGGCTCACGTGAAATCACGCCATCTCGACGAGCCAATCAGCGACGGGTGAGTCCATTGTGCTCTAGGAGCACGCGCCGCCACGCCGACGCCGCCGGAAGTAGTTCGAATCGCAACCGAACCGACATACTTTTTCACTAGTGCGTGCAGGCAGATGCCATTTTCAGATTTAAGTAAAAAAAAAACGTGTTGTCTTGTTCTTATGCGGTCAAGATATATTCAGTTACAAGTTACAACCGAAGCATATTGTTGTAGCGGCAATTTTACATTGTGGAAAACAACTTCAGCTTTCCCATAATGGAAGACCAAGTCAAAACGCTTGTCAGGAAACGAGCGTCAATCAAAGGTTCGATAACGAAAATTGAAAACATATTCAAAGACAAAGAGGAAAACAAAAGGTTATCAAAACAGGCGTTGATCCTCAAAGAAGAACGCCTTCGAGATGCATTCCAGAAGTACGAAGAATACTCGTTGGAGATATGCGCCATAGAACCCGACCTCGATGCCGACGATGATGTTGAAGAAAAATACATCAAAACGCTCACCGTCATAAGGGAGTTGTTAGATGAAATTAATTGTGAAAACGGTTGTAAAACCGGGTGCGTGAAAAATTTCAATACTAAGTTACCTACCATAGATGTACCAACGTACTCTGGTAAGTACTCCGAGTTCAAGCCGTTCATACAGCTCTTCGATTCGCTCATACATAACAATCGTAATTTAGATGACGTGCAAAAGTTTTTCTATTTACGTAATTTTCTACGAGAGGAACCTCACGATCTGGTTAAAAATCTCACCTTGTCTGCTGAGAGTTACCATGAGGCCAGGAAAATTCTATTCGATAGATATGATAACAAGTATAAAATTACAAATGAACATATACACATTCTGTTAGATATTGTTCCTATAAGTAAGTCAACAGCAAGCAACTTAAGAAACTTTGTATCTGTTGTAAAACAACAATTAGCTGCCTTAAAAAATCTGGGTAATTCAGTTGATCAATGGGATCCAATAGTACTTTGCATTCTGACCAGAAAGTTAGACTTATTATGCAGTAGGGAATTCCAATTGGCTCGGGTACGAGACCCCACGGTTGCACACTTAATCGATTTTCTAGACAAGCGTGCACTTGCACTGGAGAATGCAGAGCGGCCACCGGACAGATGCCAACCAGCATCAAAGGTAGCTCATGTCGCTGCTGTGAAGAAAGTTAAGTCAGCAGGTGCTGCGGAGACAGTAGGAACAAGAAGCTGCTTGCTCTGTAAGTCCAATCACAAGCTTTTTATTTGTCCTCAATTTAAACTTATGTCTGCGAGTGATCGAATCAAGTTTGCTGCATCTAACAAAATATGTGAGATTTGTTTAAACAATCACAGTAAAAAATGTAGATATCACTTTAAATGTGATGTCTGCAAAGAAGAGCACAATACGTTGCTCCACGAAGATAAAGCAGCGTCTCCAGTAACACTGATGTCCGAGGCTGCCTCCGAGCAAGTACTGTTGCCTACAGCACAGGTAAAATTATTAGCGAGCAACGGTACTGAGGTGCATGTCAAGGCTCTTCTAGATACTGGTTCGCAGGCATCTTTTGTGACTAGAGAACTTGCAAATCTATTAAAATTGCAAATTGATACAGCCAACACTCCAGTTATCGGTATAGGCAATACTTTAAATAAATTAAAGGAGAAGGTTAATTTGGAAGTACACTCCCTCACCCAGAATTTTAAAATTTCAGTTACATGTTACTTATTGGACAAAATAACTTCAAAGTTACCACAAAGAAAGTTTGACTTGCGTGATCTAGTCTTACCTCCCAAAATTATGTTAGCCGACAAGAAGTTCAATGAGCCAAGTAACATACACATTCTAATAGGCGCCGACATATTTTTCCAGATCCTGCTGCCGCCTGAGCCTCAACTTCTTCCGTCCAGCTCAGAGTCAGCTGATGGCAATGTCGCATCTACAGCTCCATTTTTAAATACTAGACTTGGTTATGTAATCGCAGGTAACACACCTACACATCACACACAACCAGTTGTCACTTTAGTTTGCAAAAAATGTGATTCTGATTTAAATAAAGCCATTGTTGAGTTTTGGAAGTGTGAAAGTGTCCCAGAGACCTTTCCAGAGACATATTCTGAACATGACATGTGTGAAAAAATATTTTGTGAAAATGTTGAGCAAGATACAAAAAATAATAAAATTCAAGTAGTCTTGCCACTGAAGTTACCATTAGATTCAATTAACCAAGCTTTAGGAGATTCATTATATTTAGCTTTAAAAAGATTTCATAACTTAGAACTTAGATTTAAAAAAGATTCTAATCTTTATATGTTATACAAAAGCTTCATTCATGAATATTTAAAACAAGGTCATGGTACATTAATTGATATCAGTAAATATAACTTATCAACTGATCCAGTGTACTTTTTGCCACATCACCCTGTGCTTAGGTTAGATAAAAAGACTACAAAATGTCGGGTTGTATTTGATGGTTCCATGAAAACCAATACAAAAACATCTTTAAATGATTTATTGCTTAATGGTCCTGTAGTACAAAAAGAATTAGTAGATGTCTTAATGTTGTTCAGAGTTGATGAATATTTTTTTATAACAGACATCAAAAATATGTTTAGAAATATAAGCTTAGATTCAAAACACAGGTCATTACAAAATATTCTATGGAGAGACTCACCAAACGAAAGTGTTAAATGTATTCAACTAAACACAGTTACTTATGGCTTAAAGAGTTCATCCTATTTGGCAACTCGATGTTTGAAAATGTTGGCAGATCAATACCAGGATGAATTCCCTGTAGCTGCTTTCATTATAAACAACTGTACATATGTCGATGACATTCTTTTTTCTGAGCAATCTATAGTTAAACTATCAGAAGCAAAAGAACAACTATGCAGTTTGTTAAGTTTAGGAAGTTTTCACTTACACAAATGGGTTTCAAATTCACCAGAATTATTAAAAGAAATACAAAAAGATCAACAACATTTTGATGAGATTGATCTAGAGAAAAATAACTTTTCTTTAAAAACACTCGGTATGAATTACAATATTAAGTTAGATTCATTCATTATATCGAGTACAAAAACCGTTCATAGCATGCCTCAATCTAAGCGTGAAATTCTTAGCTTCATAAGTGGATTCTATGACCCACTAGGCCTTGCTGGACCTATTGTGGTAAGCGCGAAGGCTATAATGCAACGCTTATGGCAAGAAAAATTGGACTGGGATTCGGTGCCAAATGGTGAACTACAACAGCTTTGGCACAAATTTTATAATAGCTTGCTTACAATGAAACCAATGCTTATACCGCGACACATAGGTGTGCATGACACAAGCTCTGCACAAATTATAGGGTTTGCTGATGCTTCTAGCAATACTGGTTATGGTTGTTGTGTCTATCTAAGATCCTTGGATTCAGTAGGCAATGTCAAGATTTCTTTACTTTGTTCGAAATCACGAATAAATCCTATAAATCAGAGCTTATCAGTTCCTCGACTCGAACTTAATGCAGCTCTATTGCTTGCAAAGCTTGTTAGCAGAGTTCATAACGTATTGACTGTTAAAATGCAAATACAGGACGTTATACTTTATTCAGACTCACAAATAGTATTAGCTTGGCTGAAAACTAACATTAACACACTTAAGGCTTATATTGCAAATCGTGTCAAGGTCATCTCACAACTTACACAAAAATACACATGGTCATATGTTAGTTCGGATGAGAACCCCGCCGATTGTCTTAGCAGAGGAGTCATGCCAAACGAGCTAGCCGATCATAAACTGTGGTGGAAAGGCCCAGCATTTCTAAATTCACGTGAGTACAAGCCACAATTAAATATTATTTTACCACAGGATTTGCCAGAGGTTAACGTCGACTCTGCATGCTTAAGTGCAATGCTTTGTACTACTTCTGGTGAGCAATCATTATGTCTCGATTTTCTTGAAAAATTGTCTGATATCAATAGAATGATAAGAGTTTTAGCTTACATCTTACGTTTCGGTCAGAATGCAAAGTCAAAAATCTCTAAAAATAAACTTAATTATATTACAGCTCAAGAACTTGATCTGTCATTGTCAATGATTGTAAAATATGAACAACAAAAGTATTTTTCAGAAGACATTCATGTTCTAAAATGTAATAAAACAATTGTTAAAGGTAATTTAAAACCATTATGTCCATTTATTGATGACGGGGGTTTGGTTCGCGTGGGTGGTCGATTACAAAATGCCTCCATTCCTTATACACAGAAACATCCCATTGTTTTACCTAAGGATTCACATATCACTAACTTAATTATTACCAGTGAACATTTAAAAAACCTCCATGCGGGTCCAAAGCTTGTTCTGTCATCAATAAACCAACGGTTCTGGATTGTAAATGGTCTCAGACAGGTTAAAAAAGTTTTACATAAGTGTACTGTTTGTTTTAGATTAAAAGCTGAATCAGCAAAACAGTTAATGGGTTCTTTGCCGCCAGATAGAGTAAATGTTTGCCGCCCCTTCCAAAAGGTTGGGTTAGATTACGCTGGTCCGATCCCACTCAAAATAGCCAGGATCAGAAAACCTATAATTTCAAAAGGTTATGTTTGCCTGTTTGTGTGCTTTGTAACGAAAGCTATCCACTTAGAGCTGGCCTCTGATTTAAAAACAGATACTTTTATAGCGTGCTTAAATAGATTTATTTCGCGACGTGGATTGCCCACAGACATATACAGCGACAATGCTTCAACTTTCAAGTGCGCAAGGAACCAATTAAACGAATTGCATAACTTGCACAACTCACCAGTTCACCAAAGACAGGTTTGTCAATTTTCAGCTCGAAAGAGGATTAATTTTCATTTTTTGCCTTGTTACTCACCTGTCTTCGCTGGATTGGCAGAAGCTGGCGTTAAAAGTGTAAAGTACCACTTAAAGAGAGTGTTACTAAAGTCTATTCTTACATATGAAGAACTGTATACCGTTCTATGCCAAATTGAGTCTTGTTTAAACAGCAGACCTCTCATGCCATTATCTGATGATCCAAATGATTATTCTTGTATTACTCCAGGTCATTTCTTAATAGGAACTGCTTTAAATACTTATCCTGAGCCTAATGTAAACATAGTAAAACAATCTCAATTTTGGAAAATTTGTAATGAGATAAAAATGTTATTCTGGAAGGTTTGGAGTAAGCATTATTTAAATTTGTTACAATGTCGCCCTAAGTGGCAAAACACTCAACCTAATGTAAAAGTAGGAACATTAGTGATCCTAAGGGATGACAATTTGTCACCACTGTACTGGCCCCTAGCCAGAATCATAAATACTTACCCAGGTAAAGATGGTAAAGTGAGAGTTGTTGAAGTCAAAACTGCAAATGGTCATTCTCATAGAAGAGCTATAATGAAAGTTTGTGTTCTACCGCTAGAATGTAGTGGTTCTGATTAATATGATAAAAATTAAGTTTAGTTTTTTTTTTTTATGGAAGAAATTAGTACCTATCCATTATACTGTTAATTTATTAGGTTAAACATCGTAGTTTTGTTTTGTTGGTATTAGTATTCTCATGTTATATTGTCAATATGATTTGTCTAGTAATAAGGCGTTTTAATTTTTGTAAACTTTATTAGTAAGTACCTGCTTGCTTATTCTTTCAGTTGTCCTGGCAATATGTTGGCAACACAACATTTAGTGTCATTACTGTCATATTACGTTACTGTCAATGTCACATGCCACTGTACTGTACAAAGGAACATTAAATGGACCACACGTCTTTGCCTTAAATCTGCATTTTTTATTAATTATAAACACACAAGTTTCCCAACAGTTATTAGAGCAGTTTTAAGATCTGTAGTTTTTTTGATCTCGCGGAGGGCATAAGAAAATTTTGATAATTTAGCTCTTATTTTTTGAATGTGTCCAATTAATATGTGAGTCTATGTTTAGTCCTAACAGGGTGAATTTATTAACAACTTCTGAAGTTGAGCCATTTATGCTGAAATTTATATTTATGGGTGTTTTTTGACAGGGATAAAATGCTATTATTTTTGTCTTGGTAAAATTTATTTCAAGATTATGTTCGGTCAACCAATTAATTGTGGCGTTAAGTACAGAATTTAATTTTTCATTTAGATTGATATTAGATTCACATGAAGTCAGTATTGATACATCATCTGCAAACAAGACGCATGGTTCATTTATATTGTTAGGAAGGTCGTTGATATACACAAGAAATAGGAAACATCCTATTACACTTCCTTGTGGGAGAGAGGCGTTAATTATTTTATTTCCGGATCGGAATAACTCTATTTCGTTTGTTCTGTGGTTGTAAAATTCTATTTCCACCAGTTGTCCACTCTATGTTTTAAATAGGATGTGAACCAATCATGACATTTGCCACGGATTCCTATGCTATATAATTTATTTCATAATATTTCAAACTGTACTTTGTCATAAGCTTTCGTCATATCAAGCAGTAAACCTACTGCATATTTTTTATTATTAATAATATTGAGGGCTTCTTGGAAATACTTGTATACTGCCAATATTGTGGTCGGTGGGTGAAAATGACACCCGTGACGAAAAATTTGAACACTTTTGCATCCGCCATCTTGGGTTTTTTTTTTGACCCCACTATCGTTTTCAGCGACCTCAAAAACCATGAAAATTACACCCATGTCGAAAAAACATAAAAAAAATAATAAGATAATTAGAAAAAAAACCTAATAAAATAAGTAGGCACTCAAATGTATTTTTCTGTATACATAAATAAGAAAAAAAAAATTAAAATGTACTGTACATCACTGCCAAACCCTTTGAAATAATACAGGCGTGATGTTATGAAGAAATCTCATTTCCGCAACTTTTGCGTGCTGTCATGACGCGCAAGTGTCTTTCGCGCAATCGAATTCGCGCAAGTGTCCTTCGCGCAAGTGCCTTTCGCACAAGTGTCTTGCGCGCAAACTTCCATGCGCGCAAAAGTCATTCGCGCAAAAGTCCAATGGCATAAATGTCTTGTCGCGCAAGTGGATTCGCGCAAGTATCTTTGGCGGAAATGTCTTTCGCGTAAATGTCCTCATCTGCCTAGCCCTTTCCCAACTATGTTGGGGTCGGCTTCCAGTCTAACCGGATGCAGCTGAATACCAGTATTTTACATGGAGCGACTGCCTATCTGACCTCCACAACCCAGTTACTGGGTAATACGATACCCCTTGGTAAGACTGGTTGTCAGACTATCGGGCTTCTGACGACCCGTAACGACTGTCAAAGATCCACGAATGACAGCTGGGACCAACGGCTTAACGTGCTTTCCGAGGCACGGAGGAGTCTCGGTATGTAAAGAATGGTCACCCATCCACTGACCAACCCCGGCAAGCGTAGCTTAACCTGATGGATCGACCCGTGCGGCTGTTATTACTTAGCCACGAGCTCCTCTTTCGCGTAAATGTCCTGCTACCCTCAAATGTTACCATGTCGTAACTCTGTATTTTTCCGTGTACATAAATTAAATAATAATAATAAATTAAAACAATAATAAAATCAATACGATAGCCCTGAAAATTATGTACCGAGCTACTAACACGGTGGAAGTATGCAGCTCGGTCTCGCGCCTCCCGCGTCTCGCCCCTCACCCCCCGCACGATTGCCCTGTCTAGACGGCTTCACGGACGACTGTATGATGTATAGACTGTGGTATAACTGCCTCGTTGGTCTAGTGGTCGCAAGCGCTACTGCTGAGCATGAGGTCCTGGGTTCGATTCCCGGGTCGGGCAAAGTGTTATTGAGTTTTCCTTCCGGACATTCTCAGTAGCAGCCCGAAGTCTGGATTTTTGTCCGGTTGGCGGCTATAGGCTCGCCTATATCTGGCGAAATATGGATGTAAGGTTCACCTCTGTCGACCCCCCAGGGATTTCAGGCTAGATGATAAGTTACTGTAGATATAGTTTACACATACTTCTCATGCCCATTCTAAAATTTATAAATAAAGTAAAGAAACGTATAACATTCACATAAAAGGTGAGTTTTATGGCTTAGGGAACGTCTCTTTGTTTTTCTTTATTCGATTTGTTGTGAAATAAATGTGTTCTGTCGCACTTTACGATCGGAGACCATCCGTGATTGCTACTTCATTGAATTCACCCTTTTTTGTCTATTTCCAAATATTCTTTGGGTTATAAAATTGGCTTTAAGAGTTTTATTGGGTAGAAAGATGTTGCTTTCGTTTTAATTTGCATACAAAATAAAAAATCAAGACAGCACGCTGCGAACAATACAGTAAAGATGCGCAAAACTACACCTCGTTCTGTGCATACACGCTCACATGCACACATGTACACTAAACTACACCTCACTAAGTGCATACATGTTCACGAAACCGGCCTCACGTCACTGTCGACAGCGCTATGTCTTGGTTTTTTTTATTAAGTCTGAGAATGTAAACTGTGAATTCATTTTGTAGTAAAACCCTGGTTTGGTTTGGTGGGTGTTTTCTATTTTACTGCATAACCAACGCATTTTACACAGTAGAATACTGAGTACAGCCAGCACACGTCCGCACAGTCCATCTGTCAAACTTAGAATGACGCATAGCCCCAGCAGTTTAGGCCGTGCGTTGTCTGTCAGGGAATTTAGGATTTTTGTTAATTATGTTTCATTTACAATATAAAAAACTTTTTTATAAATAAAAACAACCGACTTCCAAAAAATACTACAGTGAAAAATAACTTTAATTTCGGAAGTCGGTGTCTTTGGATCTGTATTGTAGCTTTTTGCCACCGACTTCCCAAATTAAAGTTATTTTTCACTTTATACTTAGTATTTTTTTGGAAGTCGGTTTTTTTTTTTGTAAAAAAGTTTTTTATTTTTCACTTTTTAGTGGGTCAGTCTGTAATTTATCTGAGTTACAATAGCTAATGTCAACTGCTCATCACCTTTTACAAAATATTGCTTTTCCCGATACAAGAACGCTAATGGTTGAGGAGTTCTCCCAGTAAGGAACGAGGAGAACTGGAACTGATGGTGAAGTCACCGCTCCACTTCAACATAATGTATTGTGACGAGCATAAATTGCTTAGTAATAATCGAATCGCAACCCGTGAAATACGTTGAGTAGTTCCGATGGCCATCTGTGGTCTTCCTTATCAGTTCCACTTCACCAAATGGTGCTTTTCGGGAGCAAATGCTCCAGTTACTATAAAAAATACCCAAATCGCTAGAGGTGTGCTATAAAATTTGAAGGTTCCCCTCGATTTCTCTGGGATGCCATCATCAGATCCTGGTTTCCATATCATTCTCAACAAAAAAATTATCATCAAAATTCGTTCATAAACGACGAAGTTATCCTCGAACGCCGTAAATATATACAGGGTGTCCCAGAACTCAACGTCAAGCCGAAACGGGGCGACAGGATTGATTGTAAACATCATGAGAAAATCAGAAAAAAAATCTATCCCATGCAGTTTGAAAATTATGGGCATTTAAGAAAAACCTAAAAATTTGGTCAATCTGTAACCATTTTTCGGTTATTGTGGTTAATTTTTATTATTTTTGTTCATTTAAACTTTGGAACCGTAACCCTAAATAATATTTCTAAGAATCACAGTCAAAAATAATGACACAATTGCCCCAAGTTTCCTAGAAGATTAAGACTTTGTCAAACTATGAATTTAAAATTTTCAAAATTGGACGATTTTGAACGGCCCTCCTTTAAAAAAAATGTACTAGAGTGCCTTGGCAAGTGCCATTAAAAGGTGGCGCATTTAATCAGGATTGTAAAATGGTACAATACTTGTTAGTTTCATACTAAAAAAACGAGTAAAAAATTAAAAACCTCAAGTAACCCGATTTTTGCTAACCCATTTTACTCAGTTAAAATGTTTTTTATTCGCACAAGCTCTTGGTAGGTTCTTAATTTTACGGCAAAATGATGAGAGAGATGGATAGTGGACATGTTTACGCAGTGCAAGTAAGAGATTTCCTTGACCAGGAATATCCGGGAAGGTGGATTGGACGTTCAGGCACTATCTCGTGGCCAGCCCGTTCCCCAGATTTAAATCCCCAGGATTTTTTTTATTGGGGTGTTCTCAAAGAAAAAGTTTATTCAAAGCCCATTGAGAGCGTAGCCGAGCTGCGTGAACGAATTTCTCAAGCTGCTGAGGACATCAACTCTCGAGGATATGCCCGGCTAATACGTAGATCTTTTTTAAGAAGATGTAGGGTGTGTATTGAGGCTGATCGTAAACAATTTGAACATTTGTTGTAATAAAAAATTTTATTTCCACATCTGACTTTTATTCCAATAAACCTAAACTAAACTAGGTCAAGATTTTTCATTATTTTATTAATTTTACTTACTTTTGTCGACTTTGGTAAAAGTGGCGTCACTATCTGTCTCTCTCACTCATGGCAAACATGTCCACTATCCATCTCTCTCATCATTTTGCCGTAAAATTAAGAACCTACCAAGAGCTTGTGCGAATAAAAAACATTTTAACTGAGTAAAATGGGTTAGCAAAAATCGGGTTACTTGAGGTTTTTATTTTTTACTCGTTTTTTTAGTATAAGACTAACAAGTATTGTACTATTTTACAATCCTGATTAAATGCGCCAACTTTTAATGGCATTTGCCAAGGCACTCTAGTACATTTTTTTTAAAGGAGGGCCGTTCAAAGTCGACCAATTTTGAAAATTTTGAATTCAGTTTAACAAAGTCTTAATCTTCTAGGAAACTTGGGGCAATTGTGTCATTATTTTTGACTGTGATTCTTAGAAATATTATTTAGGGTTACGGTTCTAAAGTTTAAATTACCAAAAATAATAAAAATTAACCACAACAACCGAAAAATGGTTACAGATTGACCAAATTTTAAGGTTTTTCTTAAATGCCCATAATTTTCAAACTGCGTGGGATGGATTTTTTTTCTGATTTTTCTCATGATGTTTACAATCAATCCTGTCGCCCCGTTTCGGCTTGACGTTGAGTTCTGGGACACCCTGTATATATACGGTCGAATTGAGAAACCTCCTTTTTTTGAAGTCGGTTAAAAAAATAGGTACCTACTTGGCTTTCCAGATTACCAGTGAACCCTTCATGCACTCGCTCGTGTACACTCGACGAACGGAAGGGTCAAGCAATTTTCAAATACATTCCTTTGCCGCGTATCGGGCACGTGTAACCTTTTCAAACTATTATTTAATTATTATTATTTATTTTGTTATTTTTAGGTTATATTCTTTAATTTGTATATTATTAATTAAAGTTATATCTATCTTTATTTGAAGTCAATTCAATCGGGAAAAATACTAAAGCACTGCTCAAACTGAGCTGAATCCGAGCGGGACGAGGGAAGTGACAGCGCTCGTCAATTGTTTTATAATGATTAGGATGTCACGTGACCAAAAAAATGTAAAGGATGTCACCTTTACCAAAAAAATGTATTTCTAACAAATAAATTTTTGTTTTGTTTTGACTGGGGCCCCAGACAATATCAAAATGAAAACTCCGACTCAAGTAATATGACGTAATTTTTAGGGTTCCGTACCACAAAACGAAAAAACGGAACCCTTATAGGATCACTTTGTTGTCCGTCAGTCTGTATGTCAAGACCCTTTTTCTCAGGAACACACGGAGGTATCAAGTTGAAATTAACATCAAATACGTAGGTCTATGGTCTCTTGGACTTCGAAAAAAATCAAACTTCTAAATCAACGCAATAAAAAAATACGGCCATTTATGCGACATATTTTGATACTCGTTTAGAGGCATGAGGAACATTGTGTAAAGTTCACTCATCTTCCATAGAAAAGGGAGGATCCTCCGACCAGACGGGTGTCGTGTCTGGTGGGCAACTGCCCGACGGTTGATGTCAGTTGACGGTGACGGTGGTGGTTGTGTTGACGGTTGTGTTGATGTCGGTTGTCTGTCAGTGTGACGCGTAGTAACGTAGTTCGTATGTGGCGATGTATATGCCGCCACACTCGCATATAAATCAAAACCTATAGGGTACTTCCCGTTGAACTAGAATCATGAAATTTAGCAAGAAGCAAGATCTCACAGCACAACTAAAGGAAAAAGTGCGACAATAGTTAATTTGTAGTTTTACTAAAATGGTTACCCATCCAAAGACCAACCGTGGCAAGAGTGGATTAACCTGATCGATCGACCCGTGCGGCTGCTATTAATTAGCCACAAACGCCTTAATTAAATTCACCCTGTCTTTTTCTTGCTAAATTTCATAAAATATATCCTACATAAAATCAGCATGACCTAATTAATGGCATATTACAAAGATGATAGCTTACAAATAAACCAACCGGGTCGGCTATCGAATCCGTGACTTATCAGCGCTAGCGCCCGGTGATCAACCTTCGTCATCCGCTACCTAAGGGCACAGGAAAGATGGAATGAAGAACATCTACTTTGAACAAAGTAAGATTTAAGCGAAAAGCGCTATTCGCGTCATGTTTTATAATATGCGACCAATTTTAACTTAGAGAGTTCTTTCATAGGTATTCGTATCTTTATTTGCATTCCATGAATTAGAGATTTTAAGATACAATAACAGATCCTGTAGGGCACAGCGAAATGTATAAAATTTACTTTTAAAATAAAAATAAAATTAGAAAACAATCAACATGGATGGATAATATGGATAGTATATTAGGACCAATGGTAGCCCAGTGGTAATGGCCCCGACCTAGAAGTTGTAGGTCGTGGGTTCGAACCCAGGCAGGTTCTTTATTAACCGACTTCAAAAAGGAAGAGGTTCTCAATTCGTCGGAACCTTTATTTTATTTTTTTTTTTTTTTTTATGTATGTTCCCCGATTACTCGAAGATGGCTGGACCGATTTGGATTTTTTTTGTTTTATTCGAGAGGGTATACATCACAGTTGGTCCCATATAAAATTGATTAACTTTGCTTGGGTAGATTTTGGGTTAGCTTCAATAATACATATTTTTACCCCACTTTTATATGGATGATGTTCTTCTAGTTTGTTTTGCAGATAGTGGTATCAGAATTTGTGTGGGGTTGGTACACAACTAAAAAGAGAAAAATAAAAACTTTTTTACAAAAAAATACAACCGACTTCCAAAAACAACACTACAAAGTGAAAAATAACTTTAATTTCGGAAGTCGGTGGCAAAAAACGAAAAAACTTTTTTACAAAAAAATACAACCGACTTCCAAAAATAACGCTACAAAGTGAAAAATAACTTTAATTTCGGAAGTCGGTGTCTGATTAAATGTATTTTCGTTTTTGCCACCGACTTCCGAAATTAAAGTTATTTTTCACTTTGTAGCGTTATTTATGGAAGTCGGTTGTATTTTTTTGTAAAAAAGTTTTTATTTTTCACTTTTTAGTGGTTCACATGTGCTTACCCCTTCACAGCGTACTGGCGTGATGTTATGTTATGAACTGGTGTGAACAACAAACAGACATGAGATTTCAGCAATTCCAGTCCATTTGCTATCATTTATTGAGGAGTTCCGTTGCCTATCTCAGAAGTTCTTCATCAGATCTTCACCAAATTGAAATGGGACCACTCCAAGAAAGTACTCTTCCAAAGACTATCCAAATCGCTTCAAGTGTGCCTATAAAATTGGAAGAGTTCTCTGTATTTCTCCAGGATCCCATCATCAGATCCTGACTTGATGATCATGGGACCCCCTGGGAAGTATACCCTTTCAAACAAAAAAAAAAATAATCCAAATCGGTCCAGCCATCTTCGACTAATCGGGGAACATACATAAAAAAAAAAAAAAAAAAATAATAAAAAAAAAAGGTTCCGACGAATTGATAACCTCCTCCTTTTTGAAGTCGGTTAAAAATACATTTAACTAGACACCGACATCCGAAATTAAAGTTATTTTTCACTTTGTAGTGTTGTTTTTGGAAGTCGGTTGTATTTTTTTGTAAAAAAGTTTTTTTTTTGTGTAAATAATTTCACAAAACGGTGAACGAAAACATCGTGAGAAAACCGGCATATCCTAGAAGCAAAAAAATTGAAGACGTGACATCTATCAACCGGACTGGGCCTGCGTGGTGGATTACAGCCCGCTCCCTCTTGAAGAGAGGAGGCCTGTGTTCTAGCAGTGGGCTGATTATGCAAAGTAAATTATAACATTTAAATATTTGTCAATAGAAATTACTAAGGAGTAACAGAGAAACTAGACCAAGAGTGAGTTGACGAAATCAATAAGGGCCATTGTCGCGAGGAAGATGGCTCGCCGTGTCAACATCAGTGAGCTAGCGTGGTGAAATACTCAGAGAAGGAGCAAGCCTTCCCTGCGTAGCATCTGGCCGTTGCACTCGGTGGTACATAGGGCTGGTATTTCATATTAGTGTACGTGGGATTTCTTTCTTTACCTGTTTAGTGGTATCCGGATGAGCTGGGTAGATTAGGTGATAGTAACGGTTGGTCGTACCCGGGCCCTTCTCATTATAATAGTGCAAATATTTTGGGAAATTCATTAAGGACTTGGCTATATTTCTTTATGTATTTTCGTTTTTTGCCACCGACTTCCGAAATTAAAGTTATTTTTCACTTTGTAGTGTTGTTTTTGGAAGTCGGTTCTTTTTTTTGGTAAAAAAGCTTTTATTTTTCACTTTTTAGTTGTGTACCTACCCCACACAAATTGTAATACCACTACCTGCAATACAAACTAGAACATCATCCATATAAAAGTGGGGAAAAAATACGTATTATTGAAGCTAACTCAAAAACTACCCAAGCAAAGTTAATCAATTTTATATGGGACCAACTTTGATGTATACCCTCTCGAATAAAACCAAAGAAATTCAAATCGTCTAGCCATCTTCGAGTAATCGGGGAACATACATAAAAAAAAAATTAAAAAAAAAGTTTCTGACGAATTGAGAACCTCCTCCTTTTTGAAGTCAGTTAAAAAGAATATGATGTGCTGGCTATTTCTTCGGTGGCGATTTGCCCAGAAATAAATTAACTTCGGGCGAATCGACTAATAAGACGATGTGCTACCGTCTTTATATTTTACTAGCTGCGCCCCGCGGTTTCACCTGCGTAGACCGGGATAAAAAGTAGCTTATGTGAAAATCCAGGGTATAAGCTATCTACATACCAAATTTCATCCAAATCGGTCCAGCCGTTTGAGCGTGAAGAAGTAACAAACATACACACACACACACAAACTTTCGCCTTTATAATATTAGAGTGATGAAATGATGATACTTAAAAATTTTGATAAAATGCAAGTAAACTGTAATTTCTTGTGTGATATTATTGAAGCACTAGCTTTTGCTCTCGTCTTCGCCCGCGAGGAGTACTCGGACATTATCCCACGGGAACGTACAACCGGAATAAAAAGTATCCCATGTCCTAATCCTAGTCATGGTCTACCCATGTGCCAAATTTCATTCAAATCCGTTGAGCTATTTTAGCGTGAAAGCGTAACAAACAAATTCACTTTCGCATGTATAATATTACTAGCTGCGCCCCGCGGTTTCACCCGCGTAGACCGGGGTAAAAAGTCCTATGTGTTAATCTAGAGTATAAGCTATCTACATACCAAATTTCATCTAAATCGGTCCAGCCGTTTGAGCGTGAAGAAATAACAAACACACACACACACAAATTATCGCCTATATAATATTAGTGAGATTAGTTAGCATTGAATAATTAAATATGTTTTACTAAAACCACAATTTACATTTTTAACGGAAAACTACCACATTCTTACTGTTTTACAGGCTTGGCAAATGGCATGCTTTATGTAAATGTTTGTTAGAATGAATGTCTATAGAAATATGTGTGTTGCCTTGATAAATCTCAAATCTTGACAATTTTTTATTAACTTTTCACGACACTCACTTCTTCAAGCGTTATTTTTATTTAACTTCGAACTTGTACATTATTTAAAATAATCATAAATTCATAAGTTACATATAAATAATCTGTTAAAACACCGCATTGCGTTGTACGAGAATAAAAGAAAATGGCCCGGGCATAGTTCGATGGCGCAATTATAATAAATTTAGTACGAGCGAGTACGGTGGGTGGTTCAAGTTTAGTTTGGCTGCAAGAGACTTATATTGTACGGGCCCCTGGGGAACCACTGAGGTTAAATGTACAAGCGCCGACAGAGTTGTTGGACGGGAATAGAAGAATTAAATGGTATCAAAATTATTTTATAAAAAAAAAATACATCTTAAGTAAGCTGACAGACTTAAAAATGATAATAGTAATATGTACAAGCAATGGTGTTAGAAGTAAAAAGAGGTAGATAGGTTATAAACGCTCTGCAAGAGGCACGTCAAAATCTGGCTAATTAGCCACATTTTCCTCGTCTTTTCTCTTTTCGCTCCCGATAATTACGACATGCAGTCCTACTTCCACGTGTCATATAATAGTTTGATATTGTGCCGTTTTCGAACATCGAATGTTGGGTAGGTAACCATCTACGTTTTTCTACTTATAATCATTGTGTACACGTATACAAAGGTATAAAAAAGGAGAGGGAGGAATCATAGAGCATGAAATTATTCGTCCTCATCGTTGTCAGCAGGAAAAGTGCGTTAGGATGAATTATTTGGAATTTGTTGGGAAAGTTGGATTCCCGATTATTCACCGATAGAAGGAAGAGGTTTTTACGTAAATAAAAACACGTGACTCACTCGTATGAA
The DNA here is from genome assembly GCA_946251885.1 of Cosmia pyralina. Lineage (NCBI taxonomy): Eukaryota > Metazoa > Arthropoda > Insecta > Lepidoptera > Noctuidae > Cosmia > Cosmia pyralina. The sequence continues at coordinate 19,614,302 of OX276363.1, forward strand.
CAACCAACATGCAATTATTCACTCATAAGTGACAACATCAAAACATAGACAGCTGACAGTTATATGAAGACAGTAAACGTAGTGTTGCAAGAAAAAAATTTTAATTTAAATGTTGTAACTTTCAACGGGATTTGAAAGACAAATCAACATAAAAACCAGCCAAGTGCGTGTCGGACCACGCACAATGAACAAACTTAACATTGTAGTTGAAAAACATGTTCTCCCATACATTCCAACTGTAAATGTAAGTTTGTACTCACAATATTGATAGATTTACCATGTTATTTTAAGACCACATACTTCTTATAGGTTTTCCTGTAATCTACAGGTAAAGATCTATTTTCTGTATTTTTTTTTCAAAATTTTAGGCTCAGTAGTTTCGGAGATAAGGGGGGGGGATGGTCAATTTTCGTCTATTTTCTTAAATAACTTTAAAACAATTTATTTTAAAATTATAAAAAATATATATTTGAGACCCTCATAGTAAGCCCTTTCATTTGATATGCCACATGTTGTAGTTTGCAAAACTTTTTTTTTTTAATTTTCTTATTTGCCCCCAAAAGTGACCTCTATATTCAAATTTAATTTATTTACTTTACCCGTCCGTGTTTGGGTCACAGAAATTTATATGTGTACCAAATTTCAACTTAATCGGTCCATTAGATTCGGAGCAAACTGGCTGTGACAGACGGACAGACAGACAGACGGACAGACAGACAGACACACGAGTCATCCTATAAGGGTTCCGTTTTTTCCTTTTGAGGTACGGAACCCTAAAATTGATTACCATGCTGTCAAAACCATGTCAAGTCAGCCAATCATACCACTAGTTTATTTTAAGTTAAATAAAATCCCTTATAAATGATTTTCGATAGTCAGAAACTCTTACCTTAAGAATAAATATGACAGTTTGGCATATTTTCTATATTTATTTATTTATTTTTTTTATTTATTTATTCATATAACAATTCGCATTGTGTTTGAAATAGTACATTAATTAATTTATTACCGCTAAAAATAGTAAAATATGAATTTCAAACAGTAAATTTCGCTAAAAAAACATAATCAATAACTTACGATAAAATTATGTATAAAGATTGTAAATAGTTATTATATATAAGATTGTAAATATTATTATGTCAAATTATTATAAATGTCTAATAGTGTGTTGAATATATTTTTAATGTCATAAATAAATGGCAGATTCAAGAAGGAAAAGTACTAAATATAAAAACTATTCACCATCATCTGTCACAATTCAGATATGGAATATAAACATTTCTTTAACAGGAAAGCTATACAAAAGCTGACAAATTTAAATATTTATTCTTCAGATAAGAGATACGATTAACTGGCAATTGAAAAACTAGCAATAAGTCGTCTCTTAGATATAACATTATTATTATGATGCACAAAAATAATCTGGTTTCCCATCTCATTAAATATTTTCACCACATTTTCCTAATTTCATGTTGCCGTCTTCAGTGGTTTCAGCTGTGTTGCTATGCTGTGTTGTCTGTCACTCAGTCACTGAACCATGTTATATGGTAAAGCTAACACTTCTGTCCTCGTCAGTACACCTCCGTTCAACTTAAATTAACTCGGCGTATATCAGGTCTTCCGTTAATCTGACATCTACATATGTTGTTGAAACGAAGAAATCGTCTTCTGTCCCTCTCTAAAGCCATTTATCCTTGTCTCACTTAGATATATCAGATGGGAGTAGAAGTAATTCGAGCCGTTTTCAAACTGAACGACTTTAACATCACTTCAGAGTTGGTTGGGTTTTGGCTTGAAATTATAGTATTTTGTTTTGAATGTTGCATTACCTGAATACTTGACGGGATTGGTGATTTAGGTAAACTAGCAAACTGCTTCGAATGGTTTTTTCGACTTGACAAGTATTAAGTACAAAAACACAAACAAATACACAAATCTATCTATATATATAAAAATGAATCCCTATTTCCTTGGTCATCGCATCACGCGTGAACGTATGGAATAATTTCGCAAATTTTTTTTTTGTTGTGTTTATGATTGCCAGGAGAAGGTTTTTATGAAAGAAAAAATTAAGAAAATTTCGCAGAAAATTGGAAAATTTCAGAAAAAAACATTTTAACTTCACGCGTTTACATTAGAATATTCATAGCCAAGCTAGGACAACGTCTGTCGGGTCAGCTAGTATTGAATAAATTCTCCAAATGATGGTGAAAACCGCGTGATAATCCGTTGCCTAGTTTAGATGAACAACGCGCTCATACAGACAAACACGAAAAGCGACTTCTATAATTATTATAAAATAAAGTAGCTTTTCGTGTCTGTTTGTGTGGCCGCGTTGTTCTTCTAAACTAGGCAAAGGATTTTGATGTGGTTTTCACTATCATTTAGAGAATGTATTCCGGGAGGTTACAAGGTTGATATGAGCGAGAGGCATTAAATTAAACCACATATACTATAGATGCATAGTGTTAACTTGGAACTATTAAAAAAAGTTTAGAAGAAAAATAAGAAAAAACTTTTTTCGAACAAATAAAATAGCTTAATGATCTAATTATAATGTAAACATCCTTTGTAGACATTTCCACTGACGTGCGTAACAAAACGGCAACGTCGCGTCAAAAATTCTGTCGTTTTAAGGTGTATGACTCTAGAACTATGCGTAGGTACCTACGCATAGTTATCTAGGGTCAAACACCTTTAAACGACAGAATTTTCAACAACAAACTTAGCTGTTAGGGCAGATACGTCGTGTTTCAACAAAGAAAAAACTAAAAAATAATCCTGTGACTAAACTATTGCTTCTATTTATCAGATTTTTAGTAAAGAGGTTGAAAATGATACAAAGTATATGTGGTTTAATTTAATGCCTCTCGCTCATATCAACCTTGTATAATACATTATGTGTGTAAAATGTGCTGAAGAAAAAATGGGAAGATACTTTCAAGGTCAGATCAGCGTAGAATATGCGGTATATAAACCGCGTTACTAACGTAAATCCATTACCTACACCAGCTGATCGGCACCTTCCATTTTGCACGGCGCGTGTCGTATATTCTACATTATTATAGACACCAAGTTTTTAAGTAAACATTGGCCTATTGTTCGCTAATTCGTTTGAGTGTGGGACAATTAATAAGCGACTGCCGTTTTTTGAAAGATTATTGTTTGAAGTACTTCAACTTAAACATATTGTATATGTATGTATTCAAGTTGAAGTTCAGTAGGTCATCATCATCTGCCTAGCCTTTTCTCAACTATGTTGGGGTCGGCTTCCAGTCTAACCGGATGCAGCTGAATACCAGTATTTTACATGGAGCGACTGCCTATCTGACCTCCACAACCCAGTTACTGGGTATTACGATACCCCTTGGTAAGACTGGTTGTCAGACTTTCGGGCTTCTGATGACCCGTAACGACTTCAAAGACCCACGAATGACAGCCGGGACTAACGGCTTAACGTGCTTTCCGAGGCACGGAGGAGTCTCGGTATGTAAAGATGATCACTCATCCATGGACCAACCCCGGCAAGCGTAGCTTAACCTGATGGATCGACCCGTGCGGCTGTTATTACTTCGCCACGAGCTCCTCGAGAAGCTCCGCTTAGAGAAGTTCAGTAGGTACATATTGTTATTATTTTAAGACTATATTATTTTCATTTCTTTTTCCTTTTTAGCGTTCCGTACCAAAATGGTAAAAAGGAACCCTTAGGGTGCGACTCAGTCTGTCTGTCTATCTGTCACATAGGGATATCTCAAGAACTACTAATGCTATCAACTTGAATTTTGTAACAGTTTTAGATGACGTTTGCTCAATTATTTTGCTGATTAGAAAGAGATAAATATATATTTTTTTGTCATGTGGGGTATCATATGAAAAAACGCTGTTTGCACGTTATCAAACATTTTTTTTCTTTTTTTAGGCTACATGGTTTTCGACTTTTGATGAAAAATGTAAAAAAAAATCCGTCCCCCCCTCATATCTCTGAAGTTTGTATAGAGAAAAATCTATGTGATAGAAAGTTGTGTAAAAATTACAGGAAAAATAAAAAGATATCTCTAAATAGCACAGTTTTTCAGAAATCATCAAAAATATTTATGTATGATGGTAACCCTCGGTGCGCGAGTCCGACTCGCTCTTCACCGGTTTTTTTATTTAGTATCTTGTTTGAAAATAAAAATTATCGGGCTTCTTAACTCGAAAAGTCTTCACGTTTTTTTTTAATAATAATGGTTATCGTGAGTGTAAATTAATTGATCTTTATGAGTAATTTAAGCTTTGAAAATTATTAAATAGAGTGATATTACACTTGCGTGTAAAAAAATTGGCTCACCCCATGCTCTCTATTTGAGAGGAGATAGCTCAAAGATGTTAATGTATATTTTAATTGCTTTTTATTGTGTGAAGGTAGGTAAGATAAAGTTTATTTACATATACCCTATACTTTGATAAAAGCAATATTCTTGACAAGATCGATTCGATTCTTCAGATGTTCTCATCACTCACTTTTGTTTGAAAAAACTGCGTGACATTTTTGTCACAGTGAAGTTGACATAAGCTTAATTTTGTTTATTACTGTTCGTTTATTGATCATTTAACTTGAATTTTTAACCAACTTGAAAAAAAGGAAGTATTTCATTCGATTTGTATATTTTTAAGTTCGCGCTTTTCTCAAAAAGTTATGAATCAGTTTTGATATTTTTATCACTAACGTAATCTACATACATTCAGGAAGGTTTTAGTACACAATATATTAGGTTATTGTTAATTAAACTTGTTAAATTATCTCGTTTCAAATCGATGAGAATGGGGTGGATCGATTTTATTGCACGTGATAGAAATAGGGTACCTAGGTATATGTAGATATTACTAAAATAGCAAGCCTTGAATATCAGAATGGTTATTGGTTATTTACTGTGTATGAAAGTATTATGAATATGGTGTGTAGGGAAAGGGTTCCATGAAGAAAAGCACAGAAAGACAAGACTAGATATTTATTATTTCATTGTCAATAATTATTTATCTAAGAAAGCTATTGTCCGTTCGCAAAACTAGGTATTCATGGAGAAGAAGGACAAGAAACTCCATGGGAACAGTTATATTTCCATAAATTACCATTATTTCAAAACAGTTAATTCTATCTCAGGGTACTCAGAATAATAGCAGCAATAACAATCTATAGGAAAAGAACATTAATATTTCTTTGTTCAATTTGACACATTGGCAATACTGGCCATATTGATAACACATACAGAACAACATAGTTAAACATAATAACAATAGAAATCAATCTTATTAGCAACAATATTACTTAACTTTTACCTGTAGGCCGGAGCTCCGTTCTGGTCGACTTCTGGATTAAGAAATGTGCCCCGAATCTCGGAGATCCCCCTTTTATAGTCGTGAACAAACAACTTTGACGTTTCAATCTACCGTCATCCAAAATATCAAATGTTTTACTACATTATTCTTTAATATTATGTAAATCTATTGTTTGGATGTTCTATTATTGTAAGTATCAGAGACTGTAGATAAGAGTAGGTAAGGTTCACACACACACACAAGACACATCCACACAGAGACACCTAGAACACACACACACGGAGACATCTAGTGCGAAAATCGGTTTCTAGTGTACCAATTCACCTACATTTTATAAAATATTTTTTGGTGTTCTTATTTTGCTATGTTGAATAAAAATTAAATGTTTTCTCTTTTATAACTTGGACCACTCAATACATATCGCCGAGTCAGCCGCGCGAGCAGTCTCGCGGCCGGGACTGCCAGCAAATTCCGGGAAAATTCCCGGGCAATCAGACACAACGTCCCCCTAGAGGGAGCAGCACTAGAGTGTCCACAATCACATGAATATTTTAACTGTATCTGATTTGAAAGCACTTGGAAAATATTATTTGGTATTGCAATAGATTTCTTTTGATGTTGGTTAAAGTGGATACATTTTTTGATTTGGTTATTCTTTTTTGGGTGCATATGTCCGTCAGGTCAACCAATAAAAACAGGGGACTGAAAGGACAGTTCATTTGTCAGTCAAAAGCCCTTTTTAACCGACTTCAAAAAGGAGGCGGTTCTCAATTCGTCGGAACCTCTTTTTTTATTTTTTTTTATGTATTTTCCCCGATTACTCGAAGATGGCTGGACCGATTTGGATTTTTATTTTTTGTTTGATAGGGTATACTTCCCAGGTGGTCCCATGATCATCAAGTCAGGATCTGATGATGGGATCCTGGAGAAATAGAGAGAACTCTTCCAATTTTATAGGCACACTTGAAGCGATTTGGATAGTTTTTGGAAGTGTACTTTCTCGGAGTGGTCCCATTTCAATTTGGTGAAGATCTGATGAAGAACTTCTGAGATAGGCAACGGAACTCCTCAATAAATGATAGCAAATGGACTGGGATTGCTGAAATCTCATGTCTGTCTATTGATTACACCGGTTCATAACATAACATCACGCCGGTACGCTGTGAAGGGGTAAGCACGTGTGAACCACTAAAAAGTGAAAAATAAAAACTTTTTGACAAAAAAATACAACCGACTTCCAAAAACAACACTACAAAGTGAAAAATAAATTTAATTTCGGAAGTCGGTGGCAAAAACGAAAATACATTTAATCAGACACCGACATTTATTTTTCACTTTGTGGTGTTGTTTTTGGAAGTCGGTTGTATTTTTTTGTAAAAAAGTTTTTTTTACCTTCCTCTTTTAGGAAAGGAGATAACTAATAGTCGGCTTTAATTCGATTGTGTTTGTCTGTTAGTGTGTAACTCGAGAACCAATGTGATTACACTATGTAATGTTTTTTAATATATATTTTATAGCTAGCTGTGAAAAATCATAAAAGTAAATGATATTTTATTTCCGAAACCCGAAACTGTCAAATTTTCTCAATCAACCTTGAACCTACTGCTTAGGCGATAAAGGTGAAAATATATTAAAGAAATTTGACAGATTGTAGTAGCTTGATGTGCTGGCGTCTGTACACACGGCTACATATAAAGCTATACATTTCCACTACTTATAAGCTGATCTCAAATTGTATAGGGTTTTCGTACAATGAGAGGTCAGTTTATACTGGAAAGGTTTAGCTTGATAAGTAGCTATGTGTGTAACACTTTTACACGTTGTTTTTTTTTAAACTAGATGAGTTTGGATTTCCTATTTTAGAGGTCTCAGTCTCTTTTAAAGTCCATACATTGTCTTGGTCATGAGTACTAAGATTCAATGTACACAGGCTCCAACACAGCAGTGAATACTAATTCAATCAATCAGCCTAGCCGTTTCCCAACTATGTTAGGGTCAGCTTCCAGTCTAACCGAATGCAGCTGAATACCAGTATTTTATATGGAGCGACTGAATATGTGACCTCCACAACCCAATTACTTACTGAGTAATACGATACCCCTTGGTAAGACTGGTTGTCAGACTTTCGGGCTTCTGACGACCCGTAGCGTCTGTCAAAGATTCACGAATGACAGTCGGGACCAACGGCTTATCTTGCTTTCCAAAGCACGGAGGAGTCTCGGTACGTAAAGATGGTCACCCATCCACGGACCAACCCCGGCAAGCGTAGCTTAACCTGATGAATCGACCCGTACGGCTGTTATTACTTAGCCACGAGCTCCACGAGCAGTGAATTCTAATTGTTTTTTTACTACAGCATGTTGTAACTAACACACAAGAAGCCGCGGCAATAATTTACCATGGTAGTACATTATTGCCACGGCTTGCAAAAGGGGCATTGATGGACGAACGTGAAATGGCCCATGTTGTGACCAAGGCTTGTATAGTACTTTTCTCAAATAATGCGCGGAAATTCAAATTAAGTGAATTAATTATAAATTCCAGAATAAATGACGAACAACGATAATTTTTCACGCGCCTTTATGTTCATTTGTTTCTTTTTACTTTAAACAGCTCTATTTGCAAGCCAAAACGAAATTTAAATAATATCGTTGATAAGTTACCTCCTTGCGAAGCCATAAGAAAAAAAAAAGTTACTTCCTTGGTTGCCAAGTGTCAAAATAAAAAGTTCGTTCCATTTTTAAATTACACGACAGATTACGACTTTATGAGTTATGAGTTTTCTTAATAATTTATTCTGCCGCTAAACACGACAGAATATGAATTTTCATATTAACAATATCGCCAGTATTTGACCAGTACAGTAATTTCGATTTATCTCGAAGAAGGTTGTCAAAATAATGCTTGAATTTCCAAGCATGTTTGAGAAAAAAATTTTCTTTTCCTCTTTTATTAGTTGCAAACCAAATGGTTATTTAAATAGTTTTAACTACACTTCTGGACACATCTTTTGGCCCACCTTGTATTTTCAGTTTCGTTTGGTCCTAGCTAAAATTTTATATTAGGTCGAGCAACAAGTTTTTATGCAGTTTTGAACCTGGCACATTCACAATTTCATTCAATAGTCTTTTTTTGAATTTCGAACACAGAATTTAAAGAAACAAAAGACAATTTGGAGCCTGTTTGTTGATATCAAACAATCGAATACTAAGAAAACTTGGTTTTATTGGTTTACTTGGATTTAATTCTTGAAAAAGTGATTGATATCTTTGGTTTTGCAACAAACATTACTTATTCTTAACATTAAGGTGAGGTTCTATCAATAATCTATGGATACTTCACCTGAAGTCGCCGCCCAAGCTGTGGCACTTATTCAGGCCGGACACAGCCAAAGAAACGTGAGTGCTCAACTTAATTTAAGTCGATCTGCGGTCCGAAATGTTTATCGGAGGTACCTAGAGACTGGCGGCTTTGTTCGTCGCCAAGGAAGGCCACGATTTCGGGTCACAACTGAAAGGCAGGATCGATTCATCGTGACGACCAGCTTGAGAAATCGTCACCTTACCTTCATTGTGATACAAAACCAACTTCGCGACTTCCACGGAGTATCTGTGAGCGCTCGAACTGTTTGGAGAAGGTTAAAAGAACGCGATATGGTACCACACAAGCCAGCTAATGGCCCCAAACTAACGCGAGCCCACCGAACAGCGCGCCTTCATTTCGCACGCAGTCATTTAAATTGGACACAGCAAGATTGGAGCCGTGTACTCTTTTCTGATGAGTCTAAAATTGTGTTACATGGCAATGATGGAAGGAAGAAGGTCTACCGACGTAAGGGAGAGCAATTCGCACAATGCTGCTTTGAAGAGAGGGTTGCTTATGGCGGTGGCTCATGGACTGTCTGGGGCGGTATATCCGCGAGCGGCAAAACTCAACTTGAAGTTGTTACAGGACCACGGCTGCCAACATTAAATGCTGAAAGGTACATTCGTGAGTGCTTAGAACCTCACGTGATACCATACGCGGACTATGTGGGCCCAAATTTCCTTTTTATGCATGATAATGCAAGAGCCCATGCGGCCGGCATCGTCAGGGAATATCTTCGGGATGTGAACATCACAGTTATGGACTGGCCAGCCAGAAGCCCAGACATGAACCCCATTGAGCACATGTGGGACGAGCTAAAAAGACGTGTTAGGGCTCGTCAGCCAGTTGCCCAGACGATGCAGGAGTTGAAAACTGCCATAGAAGAGGAATGGGAGATGATCCCTCAAAATTTCATAGAGCGGTTGATAAACTCTATGCCTAATCGTATGAGAGCTGTGGTAGATGCCCATGGAGGCAACACGCGTTATTAAATTAAACCTTTATTTGATAAAACATGTTTTTTATTCAAAAATCAATTGCCTTTAACAAGGCGCATATCCGACTTGTTAGGCGTAGCTCCATGTCGTATGGTATTCTGAATTCAAATTTAAAACAATACGATCGAAAAAGATGGTAAAATGTATCAGGTTTAAAACTGCATCAACAGTTTTTGTTCAATCTAACAAACATATTTCGGTAGGGGCCATCGAAACCTAAACTCTAAGGTGGGCCAATAGATGTGTCCAGAAGTGTATTATAATAATAGTAAATGGTACTATTTGTAAGCTCACAACACAAATTGTATTAGATGTCTAAACGCGAAGACTTGTAATTGGGTTTCTGTTGACTATTGTTTCTATTTTTATTGTTAGGTTTTTTTATAGCTGTAAGTCTTCCATGTTGAAATAAAAAAATATTACGTTCTTTCAGAGGCATTTGGGTAAAAACACTGTCGATGTCATCCCATTTCTTCAGGCGTTTCCTTTGTTTTACAAGCCAATTCTTCAAAAAACGAGGGTGTGTGACCGACCATATGGTAGTAGTGGAAATTTATATGAACCTAGTATACACGACTCAGCGTCCCCGACGAACTGGAGCCGAGTATACCCGATTCAGCGTCACCAACCCGATCATGACGATTCAGTTTCTTTCACTGTTCAGAAAGAGCAAAAGTGCGCCTAAAGAAATTCTCATTTCAAAAACATGTCCTAAATAAAAAAAGACATTATATCCACACTACTTCGAAGCAAAGCATCTGTTTCACACTAGTAGATTCTAGCGCTGCACTATTTTACTTCAGACTTCGATAACGTACTTTTAAACGAATCATACGGGTGATTCTGCACTTTGAATCTCTAATACTTTTCGTGTCGTATGTAGTGCAAGTATTTATTTTTCTATGATATCGTATCGTCTTATTCTTCTCACGTATTGGCAGGAAAAAAAGAAGATGTAGTGCCAAAAATTTAAAACAGTATGCTTAGATGGTTTGGTCGTGTTGAGAGGATGAATGAAAGGCGACTTAGAAAAGGTATTTTGAGTGGAAACGGCGGGAAGGCACGCCCTAGTAGGAGGACTTATAGTGACCGCAGTGGTGATATTCAGGTGTGTGTGGTGTTGTTTGTTTGTTTTGTTGTTGTTGTGGTGGTTTTTGTTTTGTTGTGGTGATGTGTGTTGGTGGTGGTGTTGGTTTGTGTCAGAAAGGTCAGGTGCGTAGTACTTTAAACCGACGTGCGTGTATTACCAGATGCATGAACGTAAACTAGCCAAAAAGACTATGTAAGGATCGTAGCAGGTGGCGAATGGGCGTACCCAGCTTTTGGACGGGGGGGCGGGGGGGGGGGGGGGGGGGGGGGGCAAATCAGAAACTTCTTAAGCGGGGTCTCCCCACATATTTTTTTTTTCGTCTTATATAAGCGCCTCAGAGATTATGCCGAGACAAAGAGCCAAATTCATTACGAGCATTAAGCGTTGGTTTCCAACGTGGTTCGATGACGGGTGCTGTTTTCTTCGATATAACGAAAGCGTTTGACAAAGTCTGGCACAACTATAAGAAGTTATATAAGCTTCACAAACTCGGTGTGCCACACCATCTCATGCTCATCTTACGAGACTTTTTGTCTTACCGCACTTTTCGCTATCGTATCGAAGGAGCGCTATCCTCTCCCCACCCCATTCACGCAGGTGTCCCTTTAAGGCTCTGTGCTTTCTGCGCTCATTTCCACGTTATTTACCAGCGATATCCCGAAAAGTAAAAGGCACAGTTGGCTCTGTTCGCAGACGATACGGCCATTTACTATTCCGGCCAACGCCAAGACCCGATATCTCGCACTCTCCAAACCGCAGTCGATAAACTCGGCGCGTGTTTCGAAACTGAAGAATCGAAGTCAATACCTACCGTCAAAAGTCAAGCAAAAGAGAACCTCTTTTTGAAACTGCGTCTCAATCGATCTCCCCCCACCGACCGATCACCATGTTTGGCAAGCCGACCCCATGGGAGAAGCGAGCCAAATATCAAGGTGTGACCCTCGATGAGCAGCTCTAAGCACATAAAGCAGTGTCGTTCTGAATGCACATAGCAAATTGTCACATAAGTGCAAGTTGCGCATCTATACAGCGTGTATTCTCCCAATCATGACCTATGCGGGTTCCGTATTTGCACACGCAAAGTCCCGAAACATCCATAGGATGCAGACCTTACAAAAACGTTTCCTCCGAATGGCTACGGGATCCCCTTAGTTCGCTCGGAATTAAATCCTCCACCTAGACCTTAAAATCCCAACTATCTATCAATTCTTGAAACGCAATTCCAAGCGTTTCTTCGATATACCCGCGAAACATCGCAACCCCTCTAGTTATCGAATCCGCTAGTTATTATGTTCTCACCGGCCCCGATGACCCCATAACCCTCTTCCAGGAGGAAAGCAGGGCCACCAGTACAGTTTACAAACACAAATCTACATTCCGACCTTGCCGTTGAGGTCGTTCGCGACGACGACCCCCACGTAATTCCCCCCGACCCTTGATCGGTGAATGAGTGCCAGCTGGTGGCGTAGCTGAGTCTGTAACAGATAATAATTATCCAGATATGATCCAGCCTGTCCCTCCTTGCTGTACCCCAGCGACGCTCAAAGACGAGCGTACACCACAGGGGGTGCCCTTAGCATGTAGTAATAAAGACAGGTTTATGGCCGCGCAGCGCGGTTTTTTCTAAAATTAATGCATAATATATTGCACTTAATTGTAAAGTAAGTACACGACGACGACGACGATAACGTGACGTGGCTCTAACATAACTTTTTTCGACAACATTACTTAGGCATAAAATATCCAGGGATCCATAAAATATCTGCCCCCCCGGGTACGCCCATGGGTGGCGTTCTGTAGTTTCTACCTACCCCCATGGGAAGAACGCTTGAGTTTATATATTTGTGTGTATATATTGGCAGGAACAGTATGGGAATAGGTCATGCCGTGGAACAACAAATCCCAGTCGGCTAGATGGTAGCGCCTTTAATAAAAAACCGGCCAAGTGCGTGTCGGACCACGCACAATGAAGGGTTCCGTAGTTGAAAATAATTTATAACGTTTTTATTGCGTTGACTTAGAAGCTTGATTCTTTTAGAATTCTAAAGGTGTGTCCACACTATATAACACGAAATGTTATATAACATAGTTATATTACATGTTTCTTTAAGGAGGTTAGCAATGTTAACCCTAGAACCGTACCCATATAAGAATTTCATTAACGGTACCCTGGGGTACAAGCACACCCCAAATAAAAAAGACACATTTTTCAAAAGGTAATAAAGTTTTATTAAAAATCAACGTACATATGCTGCCTTACATTAATTTTGGTCTCAATGAACACAATTAAGGCACATTAAATTAGGAACTTAAACAATTTTGGCAAATTTTTTTTTGGTGCTCATTACAAATGAAAGTTTTGCACGTGGCACATTGTGTGCGTGATTTACGGTCCTTGGACCTTGGACAGAAAGAACATCTTCCAGATTTTGAATTTTCATTAGTTACCGCAGCTAATGATCGCTTTTTCCCTAATATATCCCCAATACTTATTTGAAGGGATGTTGGTAAAGTACGATACTGAAATCTATCTTCCAGGTGAGGTTTGATGAGATCAAATGCGAGTGTCTTCAGAAAAGTGCGCCTATTCTTGAAAACTTGCTTATTAGTGGCATTTGATGTATTGAGCAATATCATGGAATTGATCCCCACAATGTTTAATATTCCATAGAATACACATAGGCTCCAGCGGCGAGTTTTGCGTGACACACTATACGTATGACAAAGCTGGTCGAACGTATCAACTCCACCTTTCGTTTTATTATAAAATGATATTATATCTGGCAAATTAACAGCCTTGTCTTTGTCTGCTTCGTAGTGCATGGTGGAAAGCATAAGGACGATTTTCTTTTTTCCTTTGCTAAGTTTTGGAGGCACATATGAAAGTAGAGTAAGTTCATCATGAAAAGCAAACATTGATGTATTCAGGTCACGGTTTTTCGTATCAGTAAAAAGATTCGGTATTTCTGTTTTATTTTTCTTCAGTGTTCCAACTGTAGTTACATTTTTTGACAGCAGTTTCTGAGTGGTAGGTATAGAGGTAAACCAATTATCGTATGTTATATTCCTGTTGGTATTGTGAATAGAAGTTGACAACTCAAGCGCGTAATACTCAGCAACGGGTATTCCTCTGGGAGTAGAATCTTTTCCTGTGTATATTATACTATTTAGCATGTAGTATGACTTAGCATCACAAAACATCAGTAGTTTGATTCCATATTTATCTGGCTTTGAAGGGATGTACATCCGAAATGGACACCTTCCCCTAAAACCAAGCAACTGCTCATCTATTGTAGTGCAGTCAGAAGGAGAATACAAGTTTTTTGAAGTCTCAATTACATGATCAAAGAGTTCTTTTATGGGCGCCAATTTATTCACCAGTCTTCTCTCAGCTCTTGTCGTACGATCGTCGAAACGAAGACAATTAGTTAAAAATTCAAATCTTTTTTCACTCATAGTAGACCGGAAATAACTTATACCTGTATTTTTGTCGAAGATTTCTTTCACAGTCAGGTGATTTATTCTCAGTACACCAGCCAAGTAGTATAGTCCAAAAAGGGCTTTCAACTCTGTTTTTGACGTATCTCGAACAAATGAAGGTCGTATGCTCGATGGAACAAAATCGTCATCGTCAGTGAGAGTTGGCCTGTCTGATTTATATTTTTTGCGTTGCTCTGAAATCTCTTGGTTTGTGCTAGTCATGATGTTCTCCAAAACGTCATCCGTGAAAAACAATTGCCATGTATCTACTGCAGTAGTAATAAATCTAGCAGAACCTTTGTTACCTGGAGGATGGAATATGATGTTCCTCCTTGGTGTGCGTGATGAACGAGGATGAGATCCATGCCACACGAACTTTTCGCAATTTTTCTGTTTTTTTGTGCCTCTTCCACGTAAAACATCTGGAACACTGAGGACAGTAACTGGTGGTTTATTAGAATCCAGTTGCAAAGATTCTTCAAGTTCTTCATCTGAATCTTGAGGTGATTCTGGTTCTAAAGCATCGGAACTACCAGCTAGTCTAATATCCTCTGTCAAGCGAAAGTCTTGAATAATTTCATCTCTTTCATCTTCTAACTCCTCGCCTAAGAAAAGATCTTCATCTTCCGCCTCCAACAGAACATTTTCTATTTCACTCTCCTTCAAATTGCACCGTGACGTCATCTGAAAAAAACAACAAATAGTACAAACCTAAATACAAGTACTGAGAGGCACACTATCTTATATCTATCAGTAAAAAAACCTACACTGCAAAAACCTAAATTTTTAGCAAACTAATTGTTTATATAAAGGTGTCCTAGAACCAAAAATCACATACTATGTCAGTAGATAATACAAACAGCATAAAAAACACGATGTAACAAAAAAATAACAATCATTAAATACTTACGTTGAAAGTACCCTGGGGTGCTTGTGTACCCCACAAGCAGCGCGTCACGTCCACTTACTAGCAGGACCGCCGTCCGACTGAAGTATCTGCGCGTCCCCTCACCCCGCGTAAATACACGGACGCGCAAAACAAACCATCAAAGAGTAAAAATTTTATAGACAATTTTATTTTATTTTTTTCATTTGTACCCCAGGGTACGGTTCTAGGGTTAAATAATATAACAAACGTTTATGTGTTATGTTGCAGTCGTGGCTAAGTAATAACAGCCGCACGGGTCGATCCATCAGGTTAAGCTACGCTTACCGGGGTTGGCCAGTGGATGGCCATCTTTACATATCGAGACTCCTCCGTGTCTCGGAAAGCACGTTAAGCCGTTGGTCCCGGCTCTCATTCGTGGATCTTTGACAGTCGTTACAAGTCGTCAGAAGCCCAAAAGTCTGACAACCAGTCTTACCAAAGGGTATCGTATTACCCAGTTACTGGGTTGTGGAGGTCAGATAGGCAGTCGCTCCATGTAAAATACTGGTATTCAGCTGCATCCGGTTAGACTGGAAGCCGACCCCAACATAGTTAAAAAGGCTAGGCATATTGAATATCGTTTATGTGTTATGTTATGTTACTTAATCTGGACGCACCCTAGGGAACGATCGGGCCCGTGCGAAGCCGGGGTGGGTCGCTAGTAATCGTATAAAACAGAAAATAGACGGAGCCACTTTAAATTTTTTTTCTATCGAAAAAAATTCAAGTAATCATGTTTCGGTTTTAGTACAGCAGTAAACAATTTAATCAAATAACACATATGGAAAATCCAAATGATTTAACAATATACATTTGGTTTTATCCTATATATAAAATTTTTGATGTATCCCCTTAAACTAGTTACAAACGCTTTCAAATTTAGTATTTCTACATTATCTTTTTGAATCTTTAACGCTGACAGAATGTCTCTTTGTCTAGGCCCTTTATACAGAAGAAAACATGGACAGGAAAACCAAAACGAAATACGAACGAACGACGTATCTTTTGTCCGCGGCTTCGCTCGCGTTAATTCAGAATTTGACAATCAATTCGGGTTGTACAGAGGCCAGCACATGAAGGAACCAAAATCTGTCAAATTTCTTTGATAAATTTTCAACTTCATAACAAAGGAATAAGGTTCATATTCAATTGGGAAAATTTGACAGATTGGGGTAGCTTGATGTGCTGGCCTCTGTACTCTGCTTGTAATAATATAATTCAATCATGATTCGAAAGACATGTGGCGCCATCTATTATCATGAGAACGTTATAGTTGTTTTCCTCGGGAACAGTTCTTTTTTTCGGGATGAAAGGTACCCTATGTCCGTTTCTGTACTCCTGACAATATAATGTAAAATTTCAGGATGATCGGTTCAGTGGTTTAGGCGTGAAAGGTAACAAACAAACAAAAAAACTTACTTTCGCATTTATAATATTAGTAAGGATGGCTGCACGATAATCATATAGTATATACAGGGTGTCTCGTAATTAATAGATAACCTCTTAAGGAGTCATTGTACTCATCATTATGAACATCTTTTACTATAGGACCAAACATGAAATAGCGAAAAAAAATCAACTGTTCCTTACATTTATTTTCGCATAACTCCTCAAAATGTAGGGAACTGCTGATTTTTTTTTCGTGATTTCTTGTTTGGTCCCATAGTAAAAGTTGTTCATAATGATGAGTACAATGACCCCGTAAAAGGTTATCCATTAATTACGGGACACCCTGTATATAATCGTAGCACCTGTATATAATCGTAGTTTCGTGCTATTAGTAGCACGTAACTATCTGGTAATAGGTAGGTAATACGGGCTGGTATCCGCAACTCCACGACAATGCGCGTATTTTGCGTATAACGTAACTATCTGATACTGTATCAATCTACAAGTGTAGAGTCCGCGGGCGAGCAGCTCGCAGCACGCTCGCGCCTACGTACTCATTTGACAGGTGTCAGACGGTACGGTGCTACACCTCTAATGCCTGGTTTCTGAAGAATTCTTAAACGGAGTTCAAACTCTTATCCCCTTATTATTCATAAAAAGAAAACGCTCTATAAAACTTATTTTAGTCATAGAAGTGTTTTGTCTTCTTCTTTCAAATAAAAATCGTAATTCGAAAAAAATTAAAAAAATTAAATTTAGCTTTTTATGAATAAGGGGACTAATAGTTATTGATTCGACAAAATTATCTATTTAAGCGAATTTCTTCCTTATGCTCAGTTTTTGATGTCCTCAGATAAATACTCGATACTTAGTATTCACT
The DNA here is from genome assembly GCA_946251885.1 of Cosmia pyralina. Taxonomy (NCBI): domain Eukaryota; kingdom Metazoa; phylum Arthropoda; class Insecta; order Lepidoptera; family Noctuidae; genus Cosmia; species Cosmia pyralina. Next base: position 19,631,752 of record OX276363.1, read on the forward strand.
CGACTTTCAATTTAAATTCAGAAACACGATATTTAAATAATAACACGAGGGAATAGCATTTTTGTTGCATTAAATATTATAAATTTTCGGGGTGCATAATTTTAAATCTGAAGTCATATTTTTGTACCACCTTTTAGAGATGAATAACTCAAAAAGTAGAACTTTTAGAGATAAATTGAAGGTAGATTTGAAATCAGCGACCTCGAATTTGTAAACAACAGCCATAAAATTCCATGCATAAAAAAGTCTCATTTTGTTCCGTTGTGTACTTAACTCATTCTGACTGGCTCGTTCTTTGGCCAAAGAATTAGCATTGCCATTCAACGTGGCAATGCTGCCAGTCTTCTGGGCACGTTTCCGGATGGCATCGATGCGGACGAGTACTTCGACGCCTAAGTGTCCTTTTGTTTTGTATTTATTTGTATAGTTAGTTAGTTAGTCATTTAATTTAGTACCTAGTGTAAATAGTGTCTCAAACTCAAAACTCAAAAACTCAAAGCATTTATTTCAAATAAACCAATTACAGGCACTTTTGAATTGTCAATGGGTCGGTCAGTCAAAAAGATGAAGCTAGTTGCCCATTCCAAAGCGTAGTAGATCCCTATGGAGAAGAACGGGCAAGAAACTCCACGGACACTCTTTTAAATCATAATATTTTTACAAAATATTGGTTACATCGTTCAAGTTGAAAATATACATGTGAGAACAATGTAGAAAGACGTGCACGTTAAAAAGCGTCCGTAATAAAAAGATAATAACTAAAACAACTAAATTAAATATTAAAATTAAAAATAAGCCATGGCAGCTAAGAGACGACCTGTCCCAACTGACGGCGCCCGTTCACGAACATGACGCATGGATCAGCACCATTTAGCTCAACCATTTTGAAGGGAACTTAATGATCCAACACACACGCCACCATCAGCGAGACATTTGAGTGAGCATGACATACTCTCAACCGCCAGGGCACACTCAAGTCAGTGAAAGACGTACCCAGTAAAAGGTAGCTTAATAGTAGCTACATAGTGCTCACACGTGCTATGCAATTATATAATACTAAGAGATTGAATCTAAACTATTGAATCGAATCTAGTGTTGACTTGTATATTGTTTATAAACCACAAAAATAAAATAAATACTCATTCTTTCGTTAAAAATGGGATGAAAGTTTGTATGGAAGTCTGTCATCATTGCCGATGGAAAGTCCCATCGGGCACACGACTTGTAAATCCATAATTTTGTACATACAAGATATTCCATTTCAAAATACTCAAGCGCTTTTCATGTCCAATTATAAACCAGATAAGTTCTAGATAAAAGCATTAACGTTGGATTCGCTATCATTACACATTAAATAGAGCTAAGCTTGGCATTCCGCCAATTCTCAACAATAACTTGAACAAACCTTACTTAGTTCAATGTAGGTTTTTTAGTTGGTCTAAAAGACTTAAATTGAACTAAGTAAGGTTTAAACTGGATACCGGACAACTAGTCTGGATTTGTGCGGTTTCCGAGTGAAATAAAACATGATGTTTGTCTATCGTGTTATCATGTATTGTAGACAGACAGACACCGACTTCCGAAATTAAAGTTATTTTTCACTTTGTAGTGTTGTTTTTGGAAGTCGGTTGTAATTTTTTGTAAAAAAGTTTTTATGGTTCCGTAGTTAACAAGGAACCCACGCCACGTCTGTCTGTCTGTCCGCGGCTTAGCTCAGGGAATTTTAATAAGTACTAGAAAGTTGTAATTAGGCATGACATTAATTATATTAAGCTTTAAAGTGCTAATTTTTGTTAGAGTCAAAGTGTCATCCCCCTTTTTTTTTTTTTTTTTTTGTGGATGGGAAATCAAATGACTTCTCCCGCTCTGGGCAGACTTTTACTGACTAAAACCCACCCGTGTTCCTTCAGTTGCCCGTGCCAGGGCCACGGTATCTCTTTCGAACTACTCGCGACCCCGGCGGCATCGGCCCTATTGGACCCCGTCACTGCTGACATCTCTTTGAGGCGCGCGTGGAACACAACGCGCCGTCGACCCGGGCCTGGTCCTTACCGGACGGCGAGCTGCCCATTACTCGTCGTCCGCAAGCCCGCGCCTACGGTGGCCGGGAAACGGCGATCGATTCCCGCCGCCCAGGGCGTCTCCTACGGCGGCTAGGGGCGCGAGGGCGCGGCTGTTGCCTCTCCCTCACGCGTTCCGCTTCCTCCTTCGCGAGCATTACTACTTCGCAGAAGGAGGTGACGGCCTCCCATGCACTCTCGCTCCGTACCATGGCCTGGACCAGGTTTGAACGCGAGAGATCGCCGCCGCCGGTCGCCTCCGTGAGGACACGGCGGTGCTCCGTCCAAGCCGGGCAGACCTCCACTGCCTTATCCGAAACAGGAACCTCCCGAAACAACCGTGTCCGGTGAGGACCTGCGTCAGGCGGAAGGTGAGGACGCTGTGGCGCCTCTCCAACCACTCCTCACAGAGGGAACTTATCGCCGCAATTGTGGCGTGCCCAAGTGTCAACCCCCTGCCACCTAAATGGTTGTGTTTGGATATGTGAAATAAATCACGTCTGTAGTATAAAATATAACGAAATGAAAAGAAAACTATCAGAGCCAAAAGTAGGCTTTACAAGTTAACGAGTAATAGTCGACCAACGTACATTTGCAGTAGGAATGTATGGGAGAACATGTTTTTCAACTACAATGTTAATTTTGTTCTTGGGTTAAATTCATACCAACTAAGGAACCCTTCATTGCGCGTGGTCCGACATGTACTTTTTTTTTTGGTTCTTAGGACATTTTTTTTTCGACGGTTTCCTCACGATGTTTTCCTTCACCGTTTTGAGAGCAGTGATGATGAAATAATTTACACAAAGTAAAGCGCCTGTCTGGGTTTGAACCTACGACCTACAACTCTTAAATTGTAGCCGTTACCACTGCTCTCTACGAGGTGTATTACAACCGAAATAATTAATAACTTTACGGAAAATGGGCGGCCAAGTAATAACAGCCGCACGGGTCGATCCATCAGGTTAAGCTACGCTTGCCGGGGTTGTCCGTGGATGGGTGACCATCTTTACTTACCGAGACTCCTTCGTGCCTCGGACGAGCACGTTAAGCCGTTGGTCCCGGCTGTCATTCGTGGATCTTTGACAGTCGTTACGGGTCGCCAGAAGCCCGAAAGTCTGACAACCAGTCTTACCAAGGGGTATCGTATTACCCAGTTACTGGGTTGTGGAGGTCAAATAGGCAATTGGTCCATGTAAAATACTGGTGTTTTGCTGCATCCGATTAGACTGGAAGCCGACCCCAACATAGTTGGGAAAAGGCTAGGCAGATTGTTTTGATGGAAAGTCGAAAGACCGACTCCGGCAAATGTTTTTCGTTGTATTTAAATCCATAACACATAACATGTCGCCTGTCCCTAATCCCCGGAGGGTTAGGCAGAAGTGTAGCTATAGTAACACCCACATTTCACAAGGTTACATTCGTTACTTGCTCCGAGTTACAAAATTGTTTCGCTTCCAAATGAAAATGAATAACAAGTGATTCTGGAAACAATGTTTGACCTGAGAATTTAATCTAGCTCCTGACGCTTGACAGTCGCTTTTGCAACCACTGGAGCAGAGGAATTTAAAACTTTGTTTGTGGCACAGGTGGCGCATTGGGTTACATTGCTCCTGCCTCGTGCCGTAAACAGCGATTTTTCACACCGAAAATAAAAGTCGGTTCCTAGCATTGATGAAAAAAATAGGGAAGATAGACCACACAATAATGTCACATAAATATTATTGGACTAGAAACACGTACATATAAACACACCCACACAACTATATTTCCTGATGTCGTGCGTCATGTACTCAAAAATCAAAATAGAGAGACATATTACGCGGGCTGTAGCGGGAACGAGATCGCAATAATTGTCACTGTTACGTACCCATAACAATTCTTAATACGCCGCTTGCGCTGCCACTTCTCGGTTCACACTCTTACAAATCAAAGATTTCTGTCGTTTTCTGCAAATGGCGATTTCACCGCGAGCTCGAATTTAAAAAAAATAAGTTTTTATGTACTTACGAGTGAAAAGTAATCCAGTGGAACTTGTTTTTGGTTTTTGAACTATTTGTGCTTATGTTTTAAACTATTGTTGGTACTTATTTAGACGATTAAGTTTATTTTACTTAACGTGCTACACAAACGCCAGTTTGATTGTGACTAAGGTCAATTGTGTGGTTAACACAATCTATGCGGTCCACGTCGAGGAGCGCGAACCTTATCTTCGTAATTTATACATCAATGGTTAAAATGGTTGGAATAAAAATCGATGTCATAACATTGCTAACGCGATTTCGCTTGCACGACAGCGGCGGCTCCTATCTCGGTCCTTGTCTTTCGGTAACAGTCGCAAGACTGTGATCACAGATATGCGAGTTTCGGTGCATGTAGTTGTGCGCCGAGTTCAAGTTTAGTGTTTGCGATGTTAATGTGTAACATATCTTCCTCTAATATTAGGTCTTTACCTATGAAATTGCCGTTCTGCAGTACTGGCCATTTCAAATCAAAATATTTTTTGTTTGGCTAAGAATTCCAATTTCAAATTAATTTTATTTTAAAAACATGGATTTTTTTTTTCCAAAAGTAGTCATTTGTTTATTGATTAGTGTTACATTTTCATCGCATATCAGTCTTTTTCGTCATCATGGATACGTTAAAAATTCGAGTAATTATGGAATATGAGTTCCGTCGTGGCAGCAACGCGGCACAAGCGGCACGCAACATCAACGACGTTTACGGAGCTAACACTACAAACCAACGCACCACTTGTTATTGGTTTGCTCGCTTCCGTTCTGGAAATTTCGACCTGAAAAATGAACCTCGCGGTCGTCCGAAGACTTTGGTCGACAATGACGAATTAAAGGCAATTGTGGAAGCTGATGATACACAATCTACGGCTGAATTAGCAGCAGCTTTCGACGTTAGCGTCAAAACAATATTGGTCCATTTACGTCAAATTGGCAAGGTAAAAAACCTTGACAAATGGGTGCCCCACGAACTCAATGATCGCCAGCGCGAAGTACGCGTCGAGACGTGCCTTGCACTGCTCAACAGACACACAAATGAAGGAATTTTGAACCGCATTGTTACCTGCTTTAATGTCTCGCTGATGGTGGCGCGTGTTGGATCATTTAGCTAATCCATGCGTCAGGTTCGTGAACAAGCGCTGTCAGTGAAGGCTGGTCATACCTTAGCGGCCACGGCTTATTTTAATTTAATTTAAATATTTGAATTGTTTTTTTTTTTAAGGACGCTTTTAACGTTCTGCATCGTTCTCACATGTAAAATTTCAACATGAATGATGTAACCATTATTTTGTAACCATATCTTGATTTAAAAGAGTGTCCGTGGAGTTTCTTGCCCGTTCTTCTCCATAGGTACCTACTATGCTTTGGAATGGGCGCCTAGCTTCATCTTTTTGACTGACCGACCCCTTGACAATTCAAAAGTGCCTGTAATTGGTTTACTTGAAATAAATGCTTTGAGTTTGAGTTTGAGTTTGATGAAAAATGGATTCTGTTTGATAACCGCAAGCGCTCAGCAAGTTGGTTGGATCCTGGTTCAGCACCTAAACAATGCCCTAAACGAAAACTTACCCCTAGAAAAGTGATGGTCACTGTTTGGTGGTCTAGCGCCGGTGTGATTCATCACAGCTTCTTACCAAACGGGGTGAGCATTACTTCAGATGTGTACTGTGAAGAACTGAACACAATGATGGAGAAGCTGGCACATGTCCAACCAGCATTGGTCAATCGCTCGTCTCCGCTGCTCCTGCACGACAACGCGCGACCACATACTGCACAGCAGACGGTCTCCAAGTTGCAAGAACTGGGGTTGGAAGCTCTCTATCATCCGCCCTACTCACCAGACCTTGCGCCTACAGACTACTACTTTTTCCAGAATTTGGATAACTTCTTGGCGGGAAAAAAATTCAATACCCGAGAGGCAGTACAAAATGCCTTTGAAGAATTTGTTGCCTCCCGTCCAGCTGATTTCTTTAAGAAGGGCATCAATAAACTGCCACTGCGTTGGCAAAGATGCATTGATTGCATGGGTGATTACTTCGATTAATACAAATAGAAAATGCATGAAAAAAATTCGTTTAAATGTTTTCATACAAAACGGCAATTTCATAGGTAAAGACCTATTATATCAATGGTGACAACATATAAAATCACATTTCACCAGTTATGTATAAGTAATGCTATAGTTTCACATTCCTATCTAAGTAACTAAAGGTTGTAATTGTTTTTTCATAAATTATTATCTTAAAAACACACTACAGAAATCAAATATCAGAATTTCAATTTATTTCTTCAATAAACAAAGCTCCATCTCAGATGTTCTCATCTGTGTAAAAACAAGGGTCCAATTAAACTAGATCTTTATCGGCGAAGATTTGTAGCGGGAGAGTCGACACGATGCTTAATTACGACTCCACTGTTACCAACTTTCTAAATAAAAGTCTTATATTTAACTTTTTTTTGTTCGAACTTTTTGGAGTCCAGAATTTGCCTTTGAAAAAACAAAAAGTTTTGTTGCCATTTTAATTTTGGAACGCTTGATTTCGTAGGGGGATACTAAGCCATACCGCTCATTATGCGACACACAGTCGCGACAGTTCGGCGACTAGACGAACGACAAGCTGCGGCCGACAATTTTCATATATTATTTTGTTCAAACTTCCGCACACTTAAGCCCGGTTTCCACCACGAGTGGAGCGGACCCATTAAGGACTCCGTTTAACTTGCAAGAGTAAATCTACATACTTGTATTTCCACCCAAAAATAGTCAAATATTTAGCAGTTTACTCTTGCGAGTTGAGTTGAACGGAGTCCTTAATGGGTCCGCTCCGCTTGAGGTGGAAACCGGGCTCTAGCGTAGAGTTGCAAAGTCGCAGCGACAGGCTACGCTCGCACGCTCTTTCGACTTGTCGCAGCGACTAGATGCAAGGAGCACACTCACACCTGACGACAGTCGCATGCGACAGGTTGCTATAAGCGCTGAGGAAGGTACACGTGTGTTTGTATTGCAAATCTCAACATAGATATGTTCGATATCGATGTTTTCAAATCGGACGTAGAAGCGCGTCGAACACTAAAAAGAAAATAATCGCTTCCTGCACGACGTCTGTCGTAGCGACTACTTGCAGACTCAAACACAGCTTTGCGTCAAGTCGCAGCGACAAGACGCAGATGCAAACAACAACTCTGCGTCTTGCTGTTGCGACTAGACAGCGACAATATGCCACAGTTTGCGCTGACAGTAATTTCAAGTCTTGCGTTCGATTTGCAGATACGGGAAATTGGTATTGGATTTTGTATCTAGATATTCTAATTAACAGAAGCAGATTTTGGTATTTTACAGGGTGAAAGAACGTAATATCATATAATAGGTTAAAAAACCGGCCAAGTGCGTTTCGGACCACGCACAATGAGGGTTCTGTAGTTGAAAATAATTTATCCCAAAAATAAACAACATTGTATTTGAAAAACAAATTCTCCCATACGTCACGGTCAATTCTCTTTAAATTAGTGATCCCAAATTTTTTTTTAATTGATTAAATTACAAATAAACGATTTTCGGACTTTTACTTGTGCAGTGAGACCTTGCTTGATTCTAGGTCAACGGTAAGTACCTATAGGTTTTAATTTACTTGCGAGTACCAAAATATGTCGCTTAGTGACCGTATTTTTTTATTGCGTTGACTTAGAAGCTTGATTTTTTAGAGGTCCAGGGGACTATGACTTACGTATTTGATACTAATTTCAACTTGATACCTCTAGGCGTTCCTGAAAAAAAGGGTCTTGATAGACTGACAGACAGACAGACGGATAACGAAGTGAACCTGTAAGGGTTCCAGGGGTTTTCGTTTTAAGGTACGGAACCCTAAAAATAACATAAAGAATTACTAAAATCGATTAGATAATGTATTAAGAGTAAACTATACATTCAGGAATTTACGCTTATAACACGAAATAAAACTTGTCAACATTTAACTCAGCAGCAACATTTCCTTTCTCCATTTATTACCGAAGCAACTGTTATGGAAAAGAAACAAATTACACTCCCGTCTGATAAACTACTTTCCACCTCAAACCATAGACAAACGAGAACTCCATATTTTTCTTTGACTAACCAAAAACAAACAAATAACGGAGCACTATGAACGAACAAATTTTAATTGAAAATGTTCAACAGCAAAACTTCTGGACGTGTTATTTAGAACGAAATTCTAATTTAACAGATTGAATGAACGGACATACGGGTGCAATCCATACGATCTACATCCATACTAATACTTTTCTATGTATGAGTATTTAATCTATAAAATAAAAAAAATAAACTCTGTTCGTTGGTAAGCGCATCACTTGATGAGAACAGCTGGACCGATTTGGCAAATTTTTATTTTAAATTGTTCATAATAGTCCGAATTTAGTTTTTATGGAGAAAAAATTGGATAAACTTTCCAAAAAAATTTCAAATTCGGAAAAACTGAAAATGTTTTTATATATGGAATTTTTCTATGAATTCACGGACTAGAAAAAAAGAAGGACTCCGTGCCTCGCGTTTCGAAAGTGAACCGTACCGATCTATGTGTGCGTAATTTGATAAAGACCGTCATGTCACGTAATGGCGACCAGTCGGCATAGTATGATGTAAATGTGTACGTGAGGCGTGTTTGTACAAACGCTCGCGGCATACTCACTGTGCTTCACTTTCGATATGCGTGGCGCGGAGTCCTCCTTTTTTTTCTAGTTCGTGTATCAATTATTGAAATTTGGACAGGACAACGTCTGGTCAGCTAGAAAAAAAGAAAAAAAAACCTCTTTTTTATAAATACGAAAATAACTCTGTCTGTCACCTTTTTACGCCTTTTTAAATTCAAATCGGAACAGAAGTACTTAAAATTAGCTGACCGTGCGTTCCCGTGGGATAATTTCCGACCCCCATGTGGGAAAACGCTGGCAAAAGCTAGTCCGCTATAATTTGTCGAAGTGTCGAAACTTCGCTGATCAGAAAGATTCTCGAAGATTCGAGTATCGAAGCAATGTGGTAGGTAGGTACTGTAGATACTGCAATCGGGTAGATGGAACCAGTTACTCTCTATAATAACAATCCTTTTTCAATTCGACTTGGTTTTGCAGCACACGAGCGTGTACCCTCCTAATCGAGTTTTTACGGCCACCAAGGCTTGCTTTGTTTTGCTGTAGAATTCCTTATTTGTTTGTTTTTAGAAGTTACGTGGAGTGTGGTCATATTTTACCGTTTATCGCGACATTTCTGTATTTGAGTTATTGTAGCAAAGACAATATGGGAAAATGAAAATGTTTGTTTTCTGGTTTCACTATAGTATCAAATGAAAGTTACAGAATTGATTAGCAATTAATGTAATTAACAGGGTGTCACTTTACATTAATCTTTTAATCGCCTTTTACAACATAAGGGTGTTTTTCCACCAGAGATGTGCTATGCAGCTATGCTGCGAGCATGTGAAAGCTAAGCTATGAAAGTATGTGACCGTTGTCACTGATGCAAAGCTCTATAGCCCTTCGTCTGTGGCGCTAACCCGAGCGGCGCGCGTGAAATATACCATAATCTGTGTAAAAGCCGGAGCGGCTCGATTGTCACTGTCTGAACATACATTACAATTACTAATACATTACAAGTCAAAACTACACTAATCCATGCATAATCTGTTAGCTAATTTAATAACGATTCCAACGATATAACTTGTAGGGAGCTACCCATCGCAACTTTAGAGTTATCGTCGTTTTAATCAGACGCGCCGTAATCGCGCGGGACCACCCAGAAATACCGACACAGATGCGGCGTTTCGCGCAATATACGCGCCACAGATGGTAGGATAGCGCTGGGCACGCCACAATTGCGGCGATAAGTCCCCTCTTTGAGGAGTGGTTGGAGAGGCGCCACGGCGTCCTCACCTTCCGCCTGACGCAGGTCCTCACCGGACACGGTTGTTTCGGGAGGTTCCTGTTTCGGATAAGGCGGGAGGAAACGCCCGGGTGTCACCATTGTGTGGATCGCTCGGAGGACACGGTGGAGCATACAGTGGAGGTCTGCCCGGCTTGGGCGGAGCACCGCCGTGTTCTCACGGAGGCGATCGGCGGCGGCGATCTTTCGCGTTCAAACCTGGTCCAGGCCATGGTGCGGAGCGAGAGTGCATGGGAAGCCGTCACCTCCTTCTGCGAAGCAGTAATGCTCGCGAAGGAGGAAGTGGAACGCGTGAGGGAGAGGCAACAGCCGCGCCCTCGCGCCCCTAGCCGCCGCAGGAGACGCCCTGGGCGGCGGGAATCGATTGCCGATTCCCGGCCACCGTAGGCGCGGGCTTGCGGACGACGAGTAATGGGCTGCTCGCCGTCCGGTAAGGACCAGGCCCGGGTCAACGGCGCGTTGTGTTCCACGCGCGCCTCAAAGAGATGTCAGCAGTGACGGGGTCAATTGGGCCGATGCCGCCGGGGTCGCGGGTAGTTCGAAAGAGATACCGTGGCCCTGGAACGGGCAGCTGAAGGAGCATGGGTGGGTTTTAGTCAGTAAAAGTCTGACACGCCCTCCCGCTCTGCCCAGAGCGGGAGAAGTCATTTGATGATTTCCCATCCACAAAAAAAAAAAAAAAAAAGGATAGCGGAGCGAGTAAGATGTGCTATGAAAATGCAACGCCGCGAGTTTAGCTGTGCGAGGAAGATGCGCAGCTCGAGCTAAGCGATGCATCGACAGTAGGAAAGGCACCGGGAGCGGCAGCTACAGCACTCACGTCTTCTTAGCTTCCATCCATGGCATGCATACATAGCACGCATCCTTCCATATAAGAAACATAGCTCAGTTGAACCCGTTTCCACCAGTGCTGTGCTATGTGGACCAGTGGCGGATTTGCTGTCTTGGCCGCCCTAGGCCCCAGGCCATGTAGTAAGTACCAGCCGCCCCTTTCTCAGCACCCATCATATATACTACATATTGCATTTACTGTATTGCCAACTTTTATCGAAATCGATTCCTGTTAGTTAGTAACTGTTTTTTTTTTTTTTTTTTTTTCGTGATTTCAGGTTTGGTCCCGTAGTAATGCATAATGAGTACAGTGACCCCTTAAAAGGATATTGGTTAATAACCGGTAACTCTGTATATTAAGATGTACGAAAGTGATTTAGGAAGATTACTGTTATACGATGCGGCGCAGTGCGGCCCGCCATAATGTGCGCGTGCCTTTAGAATATTTAGGTACTTTCAGTTATTTCTTGTTATTATCAGTGAATTTTTTGTCAGATTGGCCGCCCTTAATATCTGGCCGCCCTAGGCCCGGGCCTACTGGGCCTTAGGGCCACTATTGATGTGGACCAATGAATACGATCGGTGGATATCAAACGCATCCATAGCAACGTTGCATAGCACATCTCTGGTGAAAAAGCACCCTACTCTATGAATGGAGGCATGATACATATTTGTCAGGAAAAACAAAACGTTTTTCACATTCATCTACTGTTTCATTCATATTCACAACTGAACAAGTTACTCATTCATTTCAAAAGCAAACTCCTAAAACACACAGGTAATTTGGAGTAGGTCTGCTAAAATTACTGCTCTCACGTACTCCTACATTAACTAAATGCACATAATTTAGGAACACTACGAAACTTTGCATTCGCATAGTAATCTTGGCATACTTTCAGTCTCAAAGGAAACATTTATTTTTAGCTAAAAGGTAAAAAGCCCACCTGACGATAAGTGGTCATTGTAAAGGGTGCTCCCTTGCCGAATGATGAGCGAGAAATGAGCTGTGCTGGGCTATGCTGGGTAGCGAGTTGAACGGAGTGAGCCACGATACAGTAGACGCTTTTAAATCCGGTTCTGTTTTGCATTTATAATGTAACAGAGTGAGATTTTCAAGTTTTTTCCCAGCGGGGTTTAACCTGGAATTTTGCTGAGTAATGACTGTGTCTGTCGGGGAACAATATCAGTAAAACTGATGCTGAAAATTTGATGGAACTAGCACCGGGCAGGAATGCTTAGCGTAGACGAAAAGAGGAGGTAAAAAAAAGGAAAAATATCTTTAAAAACTAAAAGTGGTGCGCACAAAAAAAAGTTATGTCAGTTTGGAATAATAAAATAAAAAATGGAATAAAAATACCTAGCAAGTCGGAAAGAAATATCTCTGTAACCTAGCAATAAAAACTTCTTTACAAAAAAATGCAACCGACTTACAAAACCAACACTACAAAGTGAAAAAAAGTAAGTTAAAAAACTAAAACTCGACTACTGAAAAATAACGCTCACCGCGGTCGGTCTGTAACGAATTAAATTAATATTATTTACTTCCACTTTTACTTATTTTTAACAATTTAAACATATTTATTTACTTAAACAATATGACATATGTACATATTTGTAATGTGCTCGTCAAGACCTTTCTTTTGATACTAAACATGTCATTATTATCTCAATTTAATTTTTTTTCGTGGTCAGAAATTTACGTGTAAAGTCCACCATATTACATTTAGGGAGAATTTATATAGCCTATGTCACCCGGACCATTATTACGAATCAATTGATACCTCATTCATTAAAATCGGTTCAGTAATTTAGGCGTTACGGTGGAACACACGTAAATACATACTTACATAGGTACATACATAGACTGCTAAAATCATTACCCTGCCTTTGGGCTTTGCCGTAGTCGGATAAAAAGTAATAGGTTTGCATGAATTCAGGATAGTATATAAATTCGAGACACGACACGTGCACAATTTCTGAGCAGTAACCTAACAAAAAAACCGGCCAAGTGCGTGTCGGACCACGCACAATGAAGGGTTCCGTGGTTGGGATAAATTTATCTTAAGAACAAACTTAACATTGTAGTTGATAAACATGTTCTCCAATACATTACAACTGTAAATGTAAGTTTGTACTCACAATATTGATAGATTTACCATGTTATTTTAAGACAAAGAAAAAGAAAGAAAACACATTTATTTAGCACAGACTAAGACCACAGACTTCTTATAGGTTTTCCTGTAATCTACAGGTAAAGATCTATTTTCTGTATTTTTTTCAAAATTTTAGGCTCAGTAAATAAATATATATTTGAGACCCTCATAGTAAGTTCTTTCATTTGATATGCCACATGGTGTAGTTTGCAAAACTTTTTTTTTTTAATTTTCTTATTTGCCCCCCAAAAGTGACCTCTATATTCAAATTTAATTTATTTACTTTACTCGTTCGTGTTTGAGTCACAGAAATTCAAATGTGTACCAAATTTCAACTTAATCTGTCCATTACATTCGGAGCAAACTGGCTGTGACAGACGGACAGACAGACAGACAGACAGACACACGAGTGAACCTATAAGGGTTCCGTTTTTTCCTTTTGAGGTACGGAACCCTAAAAAGTACTAGGCTTGCATGAATTAACTATAATATTTGAATCATTAGTATTAAGGCTGGATTTACACAGGGTCAGTAGCTGACTCCAAATGATGTCAGTTATTATAATTAGGTATTATTTGAGTTTGAAGCATTTTGCACAGAAGATGACCAAGTAAGGCACAACTTTCTGACTTGGTCATCCTCTCTACAAAATGCCTCAAAATAGAAGTATAGAAACTCTCTGTTACTGTTTTCAGAAACTTGATTCTATTGCTACTCGCCCGTGTTCTATTTACTAATGAAGCTATTTTTTTTCGGATGATCGCATGAAAGCCGTCAGTTCGATTCTGTGCAAGCATTTCCGACGCACTGAAGAAACGGGGCGGTCTCAAGGGCATTATTCACACGTTCTTACCGATACGACTGAAGAAGAATTCCAGTCACGAGTATATTTATACCTACCGTTTTGCGTGTACCTATTTAGGTACACGCAAAATACGAAAAACGCAAAATTCAAAAGCGATCTTCTCATGTTATTATTTCATAATAGCACCCAATCATTCCGCCTAGCCTTTTCCCAAGTATGTTGGGGTCGGTTTCCAGGCTAACCGGATGCAGCTGAATATCAGTATTTTACGAGGAGCGACTGCTTATCTGACCTCCACAACCCAGTTAATGGGTGACACGATACCCTTGGTAAGACTGGTTGCCAGACTTTCGGGCTTCTGACTACCCGTAACGACTGCCAAAGATGAATGACAGCCGGGATCAACGGCTTAACGTGCTTTCCGAGGCACGGAGGAGTCTCGGTATGTAAAAATGGAATCCAAGATGTGTGAATCCACGGATCGACCTCGGTAACCATTGTGACCGACCCGTGTGGTTGTTATTTTGCCACGAGCCCCTCAAGCTTTAATAATAGCACCCATGATTTCAAAAATTTTATGTTCGTAATACAATAAAGTTTCTATCAAAACTTTAGGGGAAAATCGCTTTTAAATCTTGCGTATATAACATACCAAGAAAAGAGCGTAAAGCCGTGTCCCAGCCTGGTCCAGGCCATGGTGCGGAGCGAGAGTGCATGGGAGGCCGTCACCTCCTTCTGCGAAGCAGTAATGATCGCGGAGGAGGAAGCGGAACGCGTGAGGGAGAGGCAACAGCCGTGCTCTCGCGCCCCTAGCCGCCGTAGGAGACGCCCTGGGCGGCAGGAATCGATCGCCGATTCCCGGCCACCGTAGGCGCGGGCTTGCGGACGACGAGTAATGGGCAGCTCGCCGTCCGGTAAGGACCAGGCCCGGGTCGACGGCGCGTCGTGTTCCACGCGCGCCGCAAAGAGATGTCAGCAGTGACGGGGTCAATTGGGCCGATGCCGCCGGGGTCGCGGGTAGTTCGAAAGAGATACCGTGGCCCCGGCACGGGCAACTGAAGGAACATGGGTGAGTTTTAGTCAGTAAAAGTCTGACACGCCCTCCCGCTCTGCCCAAAACAAAAAAAAAAGCCGTGTATTAATTAGGAAACATTTGTTGATAAACTCCATCATCGTGTTTATAAACAGGTTTACCATAAATTTTGTTTCTGAATCTTTGCTATCCACACTATGCCAGTTGTGGCAGGTGGTTGTGTGGTGTATGGTGTGGTTGTGTGTGTGGTTGTGGTGTGGGTGTGTGGTGTTGTGGTGTGGTGGTATGGTGGTTGTGTGTGGTATTGTGGTGGTTGTGGTTGTGGTGTTGTTGTGGTTTTGTTGTTGTTGTTGTTGTGCTGGATGTTACCTAATACTTATTGGAAGCATCCCAAAGTATATTATGTTGTTGATAAAGCTCTATGAGCATCAAGACCCTGGTTGTTGGACCACACTACTTCCATGTTTAGAAGCACCTGCAACACACGTCCACACCTGGCAACTTTTGTTTATATACTCGATGTTTCGCTTTGCTCTCACACTGGGGAACACGGCAACATGTATCTGAAACAATGTTTCATCGCCTTTGTTTACGGACTGTATATAAACTGTTTCGAGACCTTTTGAAGAGATGATGTAATACCGTGGAACACTGTTTATCAACAGTGTTTATTATAATGATATAGATCCTAATTAATACCCGGCTTAATTGCATTTTAATGCCTTTAAATTTGACAGTTCATCAACATTCCATTGCGTTATCTACGTTATTGTTTACACTATTTTTTCCAACATTGGATTAGTGATTTACTTCAAAATCTTTAGGATTGTGATTGGGTGTGTTACGCAATAGGTCGCAGGTCCTTTACTGGGGGATTTCGTAACTACAGAAAATAGAGACAGGCCGGGAGACGAATGGCTTATGCCGTATATATTTATAACTCCATTCCAAGATAAAAATATATCACACTGCCTAAACGAAGCCCTAGCAGAATCTATCTGTCATCCTCCAAAGAAAAACGAGGTTCGTTTTTCTTTCTAGAATACATTCCATCTTTTTGATGATTGAATGTCAGCCAGTATAATATTGTCGAGGCTTGATCAAAACAACACACACCTCACCCACGCGACACGTCACGCTTAATTTAGATAACTATACCATTGTTATGGAAGAGCGGAGCCTTCTAACACAGGCATTATCTGCCTAAAAGGAGACTTCGAATACAAATTTGTAACTATTTGCTGATTTATGACAATAAACAATTTTTATTTATTTTATTTTTATTTATTTTATCAAACCTCTACAGTACCGATCCGCAGTTAGCTCATCTTAAAGTGTCACCTTGGCTTATGCAAAGACTAGCCGAGTTTCTCACATGTTGCCTTTAGCAGAGTACTTGCGTAAAAGGCTCTTTTACTTAGCAACGATTTCGTTACTGACTTTGTCCAAGATTGATGCATTATACATTTTCTTGTGATTTCCAGTTTAGGGTTCTCCGTTGATGTAAATAAATTGGTGGAGGTGATCAATTGAGATAGGTTTATGCCCTGTATTTTTGAAATAAAGCATTGTTTATTTATTTACCGTAATAATATAAAGAAAAGAAAGAATAAAGTTTATTTGACACAGTTCCGTGAAACACAAAATACAAATAAAAAAGTGAAAATAATGTTTTAAAACAATAGCATTTCACGGCTGCCAGACAGATGCTGTCTGAGGCGTGTTTTCTAATGAACCTTTAGGGACAAGTGACGGATATACAGGATGAAATTGAATTCATGGGGATCCAAAGGGGATGGAGATTCATGGCGGATGAAACTGATAATGATTTTAGAAAGTTGGTAGTGGCATCTGCAATCTGGAAAATGTGAACGACCATATTATAACAGCTAGCTGCTTGACCAAAGAAAGAATGCATGGATATCGTTTCAGATGAAAAGGCTGGGAAGGGAGTGATTGATTGTGGAAAGATCGAGTTTTTGGTTGATAGAAGAAAATGTGTAGGTACTTTTTTTTGTGGATGTGAAATCAGCAAATGACTTCTCCCGCTCTGGGCGGAGCGGGAGGGCGTGTCAGACTTTTACTGACTAAAAACCACCCGTGTTCCTTCAGTTGCCTATGCCAGGGCCACGGTATCTCTTTCGAACAACCCGCGACCCCGGCGGCATCGGCCCTATCGGACCCCACCACTGCTGACATCTCTTTGAGGCGTGCTTGGAACACAACGCGCCGTCGACCCGGGCCTGGTCCTTACCGGACGGCGAGCTACCCATTGCTCGCCGTCCGCAAGCCCGCGCCTACGGTGGCCGGGAATCGGCTACTGATTCCCGCCGCCCAGGGCGTCTCCTGCGGTGACTAGGGGCGTGAGGGCGCGACAGCTGCCTCTCCCTCACGCGTTCCGCCTCCTCCTTCGCGAGCATTACTGCTTCGCAGAAGAAGGTGACGGCCTCCCATGCACTCTTGCTCCGCACCATGGCCTGCGCCAGGTTCGGACGCGAGAGATCGCCGCCGCCGATCGCCTCCGCGACAACACGGTAGTGCTCCACCCAAGCCGGACAGACCTCGACTGCATGCTCCACCATGTCCTCTGTAGGTACTGCAACTGGCTTTGAATAAATTGGAATAAGGGCAGCCAGATATCAAGAAAATAAACCAAAGATCTTTCTAGAGTAAGATCGAAGATAATGGAAATATTTAACCAAAAATTAGTAATTTATTAATTTATTTGTATAACAATTGCTTGCTGCACTTACAGGTTACACCAAAGCGCGCAGCCAGCCAACAACATAGCATTTAACTAAAAAACTCCATGCAAACATTAGACATAGATCTACTGCTATACATAAATATGTCAACATCCGGCTCCTGAGCAAACACTATTCGTGAGACTCTAAGGCGAAGCCAAAAAGTGGTATCTGTAACACGCTGCTTACTAGTGGATTGCGTCGAAAATAACAATTAAAATTCTCCGCAAATTCGAAATAGTTCTCTATTAAAAATTCTTAACTTGGTGTTTACTCTAATTTCTTTTTAGAGCATATGGTTTTTAAAGTTTACAGCTAACATAAAACGGACTTATGAAAGTCACAAAATGTGGAATATGCGTGGACTGAGACTTTCCTCCGACTATTTCGTGAAACTACTCTTAGAGACAAAGTGGTTTTATGGACTTTTTCAGCTTAAGGCTTTATTTTGGAAAATACGTTTTTGTGGAAGGTTTTAATTAGCAGGTTTTTATTAGGTTTTTTAGTTTTGGTTTATATGCATGCTGTTTTTTCTGGGATAATATGCATGCTGATTTTCAGTATTATTTTCTTTTCTTTGTCTGACAGAGCTACTACCCTGGTCGGCTATCTTTCATCATCTAAAGAGCTTTAAAAGATATTGGTGCCGATTCTGTTGTGCACAAACTAAACTTAATTTAGGCTGTTGCTAACTTTTTCTCTCTATTATGACAAGAAAGGGACGGAAGTAAATTAGAGCTGTCAAATTAGTTAGAACTAATTTTTCCATAGACATTTAGACGACACGTAAAAACATGTCGACTAAAAACACGGTGAAGCGCAAGGCGTGAACTATTTTGACATCTCCAACTTAGTTCATAGCTATAGCCGTCCTTTTCTCGCGCTGCCTGTTAGTAAAAGATAGAGATTCTCTAATTTTAGTTTAGTGCGTTCACAAGAGAATCGGCACCATTGTTTACCTGTTGTCCATATACCTCCGGTTTCGCTTATCTGTATTGTTTATGTCATATCACACACAGTTCACGTTTTGTAAGGAAGCATAGCGAATTATTTATATTCAATGGTGACAATTACGGGTTTACTCTATCTGGCAGAATCTTGATGCTCCAAAATTTATTTGGCATAACACACATGGCATAATCTTCTTTACACGAATCTTAATTTAAAAACTCTATTTGAACAAAGTACGAATTAGAGAGATTAATGTAAAATTAATTTGCATGCACTAAACAGGCAAAATATGGACTGTTAAACCATTAACTTTTATTACCACCTGTATTTTTTACAAATAAATGATTCTTATTCTTATCCAAGTATTGTTTGCGCCATGTCATTTGATGTCTTCAGCCATCTTGTAGTAAGATGTCCTATACTCGTATTACTTCTCTTTTATCTCAACCACGTTAATTCTGTTGCATCTAGAATAGAATAGAATATCTTTATTTGTATAAAATATGGTACATAAAAGGTCTTAAATTTAAAATAGTTCCACATATTTTGCTTAGTTTTTTTTCAGCATGCAAAAAAAAAACATTAAAATAAAAATATAAACAAAAACACTTATTACTAGGTACTGAGATCATGTGAAAAAAAAAATTAAATAAATCTTATAAATTAGTGAGATCATATTATGTATTGATGAATTTAAATACCTGCCATAAATAAGATAGCTTAATTATTTTGTATTTAGCTTATAATTTAAGAATTCACCTATAGTGTAGAACACATTATTATAGAGCTATTTCTTGAGTTTTATTTTAAAATAATTTAATGTTAGCTCTCTGATCTGTTTAGGTATTTGGTTATAGATTTTGACAGACATATTATAACAGTTGTTCTGGAATAGTGTGCTTCTACGAGTACATCTTGTGACAGCCAGTCGGGTTGGATCTCTTGAAAGGAATTTATTATTTTCAATGGCTTTAGTAAATAGCTCAGAATGCTTTTTAACAAATATTCCTACTTGCAATATGTACAGACTAGGTAGAGTCTACCATAATTTCTTCAGCTATTTGCATTTTCTCCGATGTAAATACAACTTCGATAGTAGAATTATATCACTTTAAAAGCGCTATGGAATACTGCTCTCTTGAAACGAGTTGAGGCTCATTAAAATTTCACCTACTACCCATTTCACAGCGGGACTGAGCAGACGAATTATTAATTAATTGGAACACTGAAAACCTATTTTTCTTACATTCCATCTCATGTTCAGAAGGAAGTTTTCTATTTTAAAATAGTTTTTCGTAATTGAAGACTAATTAAGAGAAGAGTTTATTTTTCATTTCGTAAAATTATCATCTGCCTAGCCTTTTCCCAACTATGTTGGGGTCGGCATCCAGTCTAACCGGATGTAGCTAAACACCAGTATTTTACATGGAGCGACGGCCTATCTGACCTCCACAATCCAGTTACGTACTGGGTAATATGACATCAGTTGGTAAGACTGGTTGTCAGACTTTCGGGCTTCCGACGACCCGTAGCGACTGTCAAAGATCCACGAATAACAGCCGGAACCAACGGCTTAACGTGCTTTCCGAGCCACGGAGGGGTCTTGGTATGTAAATTTAGTCACCCATCCATGGACTAATCGCGGCAAGCGTAGCTTAACCTGATCCATCGACCCGTGCGGCTGTTATTGCTTAGCCACAAATATAAAGCAATAAAGCCCTAACTTTTTGTATCGCATGAGTTGACCAGTACTTGCTCATCGGGATGCTATTGATTTCTGCATAAACAGAGCCATTTGAATGAATTTCAAAAAACATTTCGTATTAGTGCCTACCTATGTTGTTTTATATGGGAATGGCTTATGGACGCATTGTTAATATAACTTGATTTATTTTTCTTGCTTGTGCTATAAATAGCGTTTTTTTTTTAAATATAATTAAGTATTATCCGGGAAGCACAGAACCAGTCAAAGTGGCGGTGCTTGGGGGAGGCCTTTGTCCAGCAGTGGACGTCTTTCGGTTGAAATGAAATGATGATGATTATCCAAGTATGATTTTTCTTTAAAAAATATGTCAGAGTTTTAAAAAGAACTGGAGAAAAATGTTTATATTTTTATATCTCGTTTGAAGTTAGAAAAAAATCTCGGTAAAAAAGATACAAAGGAAATAACCAGGACACAGGCTTGGAAACGTCGTGGAAAAATATGAATTTGTATTTTTAGTTTCGAAAATTTTCATAGCTAAGGCACTGTTTTTTGTGTATAAAATGGCGTATTATTTTAATATCTTCTGGTTCTTTGTGCCCTTTACGACGAAGGGGTTATAAAAAAAAAAACATAATTGTTACGTTCAATTTAGAAAGGTCAGATGAACTTGAAAGTTGATAAGAAAATGTTAAATCTCAAACAGCTTTTTCAGGTTTTCATCTCAAATTATGATTTAATGATAGATTATCTACAAAATAGCAAACAATAAAAAAAATTAAGAAGTACCATGTTGGGCGCCAATTCAAAAAAATTCCAAATACCTTCCAGGAAAAAAAACAAATAAACACCAACCGCCTCCGAGTAAACACATAGTCTTCTTAAAATGCGTAGTTGTACCAAAAAAAGGAGTTTATCTGGCGAAAATCCTCAAAATCCCGTAGCATTACCAACTACTACACAAGATTACTAAGTCCATCATGAAGATGGCTTGGAGCGTCTCGAAAGAACGCGCGGATATCCCTCAGTGTTTACCCGCAAACAAGTAACAACTGGCGATATTACTTCAATTTCTTCGACGGCTCTTATCTGCGGATACGAAATTGGACTTACGGATGTTTAAGAGAGCTAGCAATTTTTTAAGCCAATTTGTGGAAGAGAACATATTGAATAGGGTTTTTCATAAGAAACGTTAGGAAAAATCGTTTTTTTTTACCTCTGACTTTAGGTGGTACCTACTCTAACCTCAGTTGTTTAGTTTTAATACTTTCTTTACAATCTGTTAATAAACGAAATTTTATAGTACTTTACCTTTTATTCTAAAGCTATTGTTGGCAACATTGCAGTCAAGAAACGACGATCAACGACGGTAGAACGGCGTCTGGTTTAATTTTTAAATCACTGACGTTTCCTCAACTGCGCCATCGGATGATATAAAAACTGCTGTACACAAGCGGAGCGGCACTTTTTGCGTTTAGATTTTGAAATAGCGCTCACCTTAAGATTGATTCCTTAATTTAAAAATATGGTAAACAATTGATTGATTGTAGTTATCTTGATTTAATTTAAAACACTAACAGTACAGTTAACAATATAGACTTATTTTAGCCATTACACATAGCTGTAACATTTCATTATCTGGCCTTATATCTTCGTCTCATTTTCTATGAATTTATAGTCTCCTTATAAAATTAACAACTTGGTATTTTGGCTAAGCATTCTTCCAGACTGTATGTTCAGGAACTAAGGGCAATCTCAGAGTAGGGATGCGATACGAAATGCCCGCTGTGCCCAAGGGATGTCTGTCTGAAACCTCGCAGAGATATATAGGCCCGCAGGAAAATATTAACATGATTCGTTGTAGCTTCCTCGTTGAGATTCCACCAACGGAATTAGGTCCCAGCTCAAAGATCCCATCTCGAATGTGGGATGTGCTCGATTTTTGTTATTTCCTCTTAATAAGATTTTTCGGGCGTGCTTGGTTTTATTGGTAGGATTATTTGTCGTGTGTATGGCGAAGATACTTTGAATATCTATAGGTTTGGATTGTACGGATCTGCGGGGTAATTGGCACTCCCTAACAATACTAGCGCTGATCAGCGTCAACAGCGAAAAAAACGTGGCCCCTACGTTGATCACTAGGTTAAAATATTGTCTCCCAAGAAAAATAGAATAAAGCAACTCGTAATTCATTCAGCGCCCTGCGCGTCCAGTATAACAATGCGTTCAGGGTGTTGTTTGGGCTCTAACGCTGGTGCTGTGCGTCGCACGTCGGGCATGTTCGCGGACAACGTTGACGGCTTCCACGCCGTGCTCCGCAAGCGATGCGCCGCGGCGCACAAAAGTTGCTATTGTGGATAAGTTGCTATCCTGGCTGTTATTGTGGGTAGGCTGGACACGCGTTACGTCCAGCCTATCTATACATATACATATACGTATCAGCTGTCCTATCTAAACTCGAAAACGCCTGAACCAATTCGGCAAATTTTTTTTTCAAATATTCGTTGAAGTCCGAGGAAGGTTCTTATGAAAATAAAAATTGGATAAGTTGTCGGGAAAATTAGAAAATTCTATGGGAATTTTCTATGCATTATTGAAATTTAGACAGGCAAGCAACGTATGTCAGGTCAGCTAGTAAGCGGCGTCGATCTCTCGCGTCCAAACCTGGTCCAGGCCATGGTGTGGAGCGAGAGTGCATGGGAAGCCGTCACCTCCTTCTGCGAAGCAGTAATGCTCGCGAAGGAGGAAGCGGAGCGCGTGAGGGAGAGGCAACAGCCGCGCCCCCGCTCCCCTAGCCGCCGCAGGAGACGCCCTGGGCGGCGGGAATCCATTGCCGATTCCCGGCCACCGTAGGCGCGGACTTGCGGACGACGAGTAATGGGCAGCTCGCCGTCCGGTAAGGACCAGGCCCGGGTCGACGGCGCGCTGTGTTCCACGCGCGCTTCAAAGAGATGTCAGCAGTGACGGGGTCCAATAGGGCCGATGCCGTCGGGGTCGCGGGTAGTTCGAAAGAGATAGCGTTGCCCTGGCACACGGGTGGGTTTTAGTCAGTAAAAGTCTGACCGCCCTCCCGCTCTCCCCAGAGCAGGAGAAGTCATTTGATGATTTCCCATCCACAAAAAAAAAGGTCAGCTAGTAAGTAATAATAATATTTTTAACTACTAACACTAGTTTCATAAGTTTTACTGTACTGACATTGTATAGAATAGAATAGATTTTTTCTTTATTGGAGTAACCAAGACTCAACAAGATTGTTAATTAAACTTACGACTATGATAGTAAACACATACACTAAACAAAAACAAGGAAAAATAACAAAAAAACAAGAAATAACAAAAAGAAAGAAAAGAAAAAAAGAAAGAAAGAAAAAAGACATAGATAGATTAATAATAGATATATATAGATTCTAAATATATATAAATCGTTTTCTATAGATTTCAGTCTGAATTATTTTATTTTATTATTGTGTTATTTACGTTGTATCTGGGTAATACGATACCCCTTGGTCAGACTGGTTGTCAGACTTTCGGGCTTCTGACGACCCGTAACGACTGTCAAAGGTCCACGATTAAAAGCCGGGATCAACGGCTTAGCGTGCTTTCCGAGGCACGGAGGAGTCTCCGTATGTAAAGATGGACACCCATCTTAGCTTAACCTGATGGATCGACCCTTGCAGCTGTTATTACTTAGCCAATCCAAATATAAACATAAAAATGTCACACAATTTCATCTTCACAATGAAAACGTAAAGAATATCTATGTTACCCCCAGGGTTAAAGTTATTAAAGTCACAAAACTTTCAATATGATTCAAACTTCTACTTGGCAGCATTCTTCTTAAATCTTGGCACTTGGCAGTATTTCGCGAAGTTCCCACTAAAGGGATTAAGACTTGTAACGTTTGAAAGTAAATGGCGCGTAAAAATGGTGGTCGCTCTTTAATATTCTTTTCTACTCCATTTAGTCGCGATCAAATAGTGGAAAATACTAGACTTTCTATACGGAAGGTTGGAGTTTAAAGTTTAAGTATAACATTTTAGGTAGCCACGAGGTTAGAGGAGCGCGTGGCTAAGTAATAACTGCCTCACTGGTCGATCCGTCCGTCCGCTACGCTTGCCATGGGTGGCCATCTTTACTTACCGAGACTCCTCCGTGGCTCGGAAAGCACGTTAAGCCGTTGGTCCCGGCTGTCATTCGTGGTCTTTGACAGTCGTTACGGGTCGTCAGAAGCCCGAAAGTCTGACAACCAGTCTTACCAAGGGGTATCGTATTACCCAGTTACGGGGTTGTGGAGGTCAGATAGGCAGTCGCTCCATGTAAAATACTGGTGTGCAGCTGCATCCGGTTAGACTGGAAGCTGACCCCTGCATAGTTGGGAAAAGGCTAGGCAGATTTGTTGATGATGTTATGACATTGTTAGTATCTGGATTATTCCTTTTAAGGGGAAACCATAACATAACATCACGCCTTTGATCCCCGAAAGGTTAGGCAGAGGTGTACCTACAGTACACCCTCATTTCACCAGTTATGTTTAAGTCCAATGTAATAGGAGGCGCGCCTATTGCCATCAACCGGGCACAAATCCAGACTCCGGGCTGCTACTGAGAAATTCTTGATGGAATAATTCAATATTACATTGCCCAACCTGGGAATCGAACCCAGAACCTCATGCTCAGCGGTAGCGCTTGTGATCACTAGAGCAACGTGGCAGGCCGAGGAAATAATATCGTCATCATCCAACCTTGAGCAAGCGACTTGATCAATGTTCGTGCCTTCTCTGTATGAGAAGAGGCCTTTGCCTTGTAGCGGGAAAATAATAATAGGCTGGAATAGGGATGATGTCTGTGCAAAAAAAAAAAAAATTAGTCCGTCAGCCAAATAATAAAAAAAATATTAGATAGACACGTATTTTTTGCTTTATCATTATTAATAAAAAATTACTTAGATAAATCGCATTAAAATCCGGGAGTGGGGCTCGCTACGTCACAACTACGTATAAAATCTAGCAAGGCGTTACGTCATGGCACTTTTAACTCAATGTATCGCCGTAATCTTTTGATTACGCAAAAAAAGAAAAAATACGTGTCCAATATTTTTTAACAATCTACATGACGACCATTTTTTTTTGTCATGATTCCCGTTATTATGTTGTCATTGACATATCTCGAGACTCTGGGGTCCCGGACCTTTAGCAGGCGTACGAGGGGCCGAAGCGAACTCGCCGAGGCCTGTTAGACGCTTTCAATGAAATGAGGCACCAACCGACGATTATCTCTGTACGCACTATTATTGTTTCCTTTATTTCATAAAGGAAACAATAATAGTGCGTAGTCTGGCTCCTCACCCTAGACCTGTTTCGGCAAAGTAAACTCCATCGGCACAGACCCAGAGTTCGGAGCGCGCAAGCCCCACCACGACGTCAACGTAGAGATACGGCGGTGGGGCTTGCGCGCTCCGAACTCCAGCCAATTATTATTATTATTATAAAATATACATTTAAATTAAATTTTTAAATATTAGAATATAAAATATAAAAACATTTAAAAATATATTAAATAGTAGCTTACCGGTATCGGGAACAGAGTCCAAGCTACCTGAGAGAGAGGAACCTCTTAACAATACGCACCGTCTCCAGAAGTACCGCCTTTTGAATCAGTACCTTAATCCAGCTGCCCATCGAGAGCCTCCTTAGGTGTTGGTCGAAGCTCTTGGCAATTAAGCACAATGATCGCTGAGTCCACATCCCACATGTCGACAACCTCGCGAGCCAAGTCCATGCTGACACCGAGCATATTTTAATTAGTGTGACGCAATTTATTGACTCATTGGGCTCATCAAAAATTAACTTAACCCCAAATTATGACCTTCGTTTTGCAATTGTTCTATCTGCTAAAACAAATTAAGACGTGCAAAATATTTACCGCAGAACAGTTCAGCTATAAATCATAAAAAAATCTCTTTATATTATCTGCCTTGCAATAACCTATCTAAAAAGGTGTTAATATAATTCACATATTTCATAATACAAACGCAAATACTACTGAAAAAATCAGCTAATATTTCCAGCACATAAAACTAAAAACTATTCCCTTGTCGAGCACCGGACCGCGCCACAAAATAAATTATGAAAGTTCTTATGTTAAATTATACAGTGGCAATCAATCTAAAACTTAACCGTTAGAGAAATTAAACTACAACAGTTAACTCAAGGCTTAATTGATGGCGTCTCGGTTAAATTTGGACAGTTAAACAATGTTCGCGAATCTAATTTGCGTTTGGTATAATTTATCAAAATTAACTGTATTATTTTAGTTAGTTCAAGTATATAGCAGTGTATGTTAAGCAGTTGTGGTGAGCTTTAGGTTTGTTCTAGAAGAGTAAACTATGGTTTGGATCCGACTTCTCATTTTGTAAGTAGCTTATGAGACTGTTGCATAATGAGGGTTATCGGCGAGGTTTTTAATAGTATTACAAGAGTGTTTTAATACGTTATGTGCAGTTTTATACACTACTTTATCTACACTCATGCAATAGGTACGGTTAGCAACAGAAGTCGGTTAACACTGCTACTTTTTGACATCATCTAAATTAACACAAAATGATTCGATAAACTGCTTTTTTTTTTCGTTTAACTGTTAAGAGTTAACGTTCTTAAAATTTTAAGTACTTCTGTTCCGATTTGAATTAAATATTTCGTTTTATTTGGTTTCACCTGTCCCGATGTTTGTTTGTTTGTCTGTAATGTTACAAGTTAAAGATCCACTTTCCGGTTACCGATTGAGCTGAAATTTTGCATGCATGTGTAAATCGGATGACAATGCAAAATTATTACGACATGGAGCTGATGTGATGATGGAGCTGGAAGATGGCCATAGGAACTTTGTAATTAAAGGACACAACCCCATCAAATTTGGGCTCGTATGATTCGTCTTGACGAGTACTTTGGTGCTAGATGGTTACCAGGGTCTGATGATGGAGCAGGAAAATGGCTATAGGAACTCAGTAATTAAACGACATAACATCAAAGAGTTTGGGCTCGTTTGATTCGTCTTGACGAATACTTTGGTGCTAGATGGTTACCAGGGTCTGATGATGGAGCAGGTAGATGGCCATAGGAACTCAGTAATTAAACGACATAACACCAAAGAGTTTGGGTTCGTTTGATTCGTCTTGACGAGTACTTTGGTGCTAGATGGTTACCAGGGTCTGATGATGGAGCAGGTAGATGGCCATAGGAACTCAGTAATTAAACGACATAACACCATCGAGTTTGGGCTCGTTTGATTCGTCTTGACGAGTACTTTGGTGCTAGATGGTTACCAGGGTCTGATGATGGAGCAGGTAGATGGCCATAGGAACTCCGTAATTAAACGACATAACACTATCGAGTTTGGGCTCATTTGATTCGTCTTGACGAGTAGGTACTTTGGTGCTAGATGGTAACCACGGTCTGATGATGGATCTGGAAGATGGCCACAGGAACTCAGTAATTAAGCGACACAACCGTGTTGAGTTTGATTCGTCTTGATGGGTGGACCGTTTTTGATGGGTGGTGTGGTGAGTGGTAGTAGCTTGGTGGACGTTAATATGCTACCCTATCTTTGGGAAAATAAGTTCGTTCGTTCCGTTTGTTATGAATGTGGATTCTGTCTTTGATTAGATAGATGACCCAATGCCAAGGTGAGCACGTGCCGAGGGCTGAATGGTATGAGGGTGTATAAACATGTCTTATCGCTAACATTGTGCCTCAGGGTACCAGAAAAAAATAATAAAAACACTGCTGCGCGCTACGAACTTACGCCATAGTCAATTTCGCATCAAAAATACTAAAAAGTTAAAAATAAAATTTAAATAAAAAAACTTTTTAAAAACAAGCTTTTTAATAAAAAGAACTAAAAAGTTAAAAATAATTTAAACCTGATAAGAAAAAAAAAATACCATTATATAGGTACCTCATTGCAGCCTTTATCGATAATTAACCTTCTTCGTCTACGTCACAATAATCCCATATCGTAATACCTAATTAAATATTTTTATTAATCCCTAAAACTTTACACCTTGTATTAAATCTTTGCGTTTTTATCACAGACCCAATTTTTTTATAAATAAAAGCGTGTTACATTGTTATTGCATAAGAAAAATAATGGTGGTGTAATATGCTAAATGTCTTTAATGTTCCATTAAAATGTAACACGCTTTTATTTATAAAAAATTGGATCTGTGATAAAAACGCAAAGATTTAATACAAGGTGTAATGTTTTAGGGATTAATAAAAATATTTAATTAGGTATTACGATATGGGATTATTGTGACGTAGACGAAGAAGGTTTGCAATGAGGTACCTATAAAATGATATTTTTCTTATCAGGTTTAAATTATTATTAACTTTGTAGTTCTTCTTAGTAACAAGAAATAAAAGCTTGTTTTTAAATAGTTTTTTTTTTCTTTTAATTTTATTTATATTGTGTTGACTTAGAAGATTGATTTTTTTAGAACTCCAAGGGACCACGGACCTACGTATTTGATATTAATTTCAACTTGATACCTCCTCGTGTTTCTAAGAAAAAAGGTATTGACATACTGACAGACTTGAAAATATTTTAATATTTAATAAAAGTACAAATTAACGATTTTCGGACTTTTTCCTTTACTTGTGCTATGAGACCTTGCTTCTTGTCAAATTTTATGATTCTAGTACAACGGGAAGTACCCTTTAGGTTTTGATTTACTTGTGAGTGTCAAAATATGTCGCCTAAATGGTCGTATTTTAGTAATGCGTTGACTTGAAGCTTGATTTTTTAAAACTCCAAAGGACTACACACTACGTGTTTGACATTCATTTCAACGATACCTCCCGCGTTCCTGAGAAAAAAGGTCTTGAAAGACAGACAGACAAGCGGACACCGAAGTGATCCTATAAGGGTTCCGTTTATCCTTTTGTGGTACGAAAACCACAACTGTCACTCTTTGACAGTTGTGATTTCCTAAATGGTAAGTCAATTGATCAATTAATTTCAATCATATTATTTCAGTGGACTTTTTCTTGGTGCAAGGATAGGAACCAAAAAAATAATTCAGCCACAACTGCCAAATTCAGAATCAATTTCGTACAAATCGACCGACGAAAGCGTCGATTAAAAAAATAGGTTCTACTTTTAAGCTGAAATGTTAGTCCTTTACTGTGCCATAGATATGCATGAATGTTGAATAATGCTGCTAGAATTAAAAAAGTTGCGGGCTAGCCAGTAGCTCCGTAGACTTAAGTTGATAAGGGCACTAATAGACTGGCTTTAAGGTCGTTTACACGGATAGGACAATTTGTGGCGCCATCTACATGCAAACTTCACATCACACTGACGTCACGAAAATCCTGCATCGCGCAATCAGAGTTTACCGCGCGACTAGGATATATACAACGTCCCGATGTCAACCGTCGGGCAGTTGCCCACCCGACACGACACCCGTCTGGTCGGAGGATCCTCCCTTTTCAATAAAAAAAAAAAAAAAAAAAAGTTTATTGAAGAAAAAGCCAAAGTAGGATGAGTGAACTTTACACTCTGTTCCTCATTCCTCTATACTGGTGACCCGAGTATGAACGTCAGCGCAGCCTTCGTGCAACTCCTACAGCGTGACGTCATCAGCATCACTTCCTCAAGCTTTCGAGCGGCGAGTCACACTGCCAGCCAGTATCCACGGCTTCAACGGGTATCCTGACCATCATCATGCAGCGGACGCGCATTCCTGGTCATCACCCTCAGCCTCATCAGCAACCATGGCACAGCACAACTGCACTTTTGGCCGGTCCACAAGAAGAGCCCTACCCTCTTCTGGTCGACACCAGCAGTCAGCCTCAACCCGGCGCTGTACATCCGACTCACTGGAGCATAACGCAGCGCCACCCCGTCTCACTGGGGAAACTTTCTCTCTCTCTCTTTAACCATTTTAAAAAGATAGAGATATAATTTCATATCTTAGTAAGAGATCAATTAATTTTCATAATGCTTTTGTAATAAGAAAGCATAGGTAATTATGTACTTTCTAAGTTAATTTGCAATACCTGTTATTGACTGATGGTGAAGAAAAATATCGGGAAAGGCCTGTAGCTAATAAGTAATTTGCTAAGTTATAACAACCGCACAGGTCGATCGACCGGGTTAAGCTACATTTGCCCCGGTTGGTCCGTGGATGGGTGAAAAGGGTGCCGGCTGTCATTCGTGGATTTTTGACAGTTATTACGGGTCGTCAGAAGCCCGAAAGTCTGACAATCAGTCTTACCAAGGGGTATCGTATTACCGAGTAACTGGGTTGTGGAGGTCACATAGGCAGGCGCTCCATGTAAAATACTGGTATTCAGCTGCATCCGGTTAGACTGAATGCCGACCCCAACATAGTTCGGAAAAGGCTAGGCAGATGACGATGATGAAGAAAAATATCGTGAAGAAACTTGGACTTATTAGTCAAAGTTCAATAGTGTTTGCCAATTTGCAAACACGCTGTACAAGCATTCTCTGTCAGAAAAGAGACCTTTGCCACAGAATAACAAAGCTACAGTAGTTTATCCGGGCAATGACCTTGAATTAATTACCTACGGCCGCTCTTTAGATAAATACGCGTCCGTCCGTGCGTAACTGACGCACGTTCGAACTGTTACCTACTGGTATAACCGACATTTTGAAGCGCGTCTTTTCGGCCGTTTTCTATGAAGATGTCATACTGCTTATTTTATTATACTGTGCCTTTGCCTTTCAATGCGGAAGAGTAAGTCTTTTAGTGCGAAAAATAAGGTTATAATCAGCCTGCAATGTTGCCACTGCTGGGACACAGGCCTTCTCTCTCTGAGAGGGAATGTGCCATAATCCACCACGCGTGCACAGTGCGGGTTGGTAGACGTCAGATGTCTACGAATTTTTGGTTCTAGTACGCACTATATATATCCAGTATAAGCTGATCTCGCATTGTATAGGATTTCCTTACAATGAGAGATCAGTGTAAACTGGACATGTATAGCTTGATGTGTAGCCGTATGTACATGCCGGTTTCCTCACGATGTTATTCTTCACCTTTTTGAGAGTAGTGAAGATGAAATAATTTACATAAAGTAAAGCGTCTGTCTGGGTTCGAACCTACGACCTACAACTCGTAAGTCGCAGCCGTTACTACTGGGCCACTACTGCTCTATAACTCTAAATGAAACATTAGGTACACATAACGGTAAAAACAGTACCTATTACGACTACCTTTTACGCCGCAGCCCTATTTTTTACAAAGTAAACAAGCATCTGTCATTAATTGCGGAATAACTATTTTAATTAAAAGGTAAATAACAGAGTACATTGTAAAAATGTTGAGACGAAGCGACAAAGTAGCGAACTGTACACAGTTGCACTACAGTGAAACTCTAATTACCGACGCCGAGCACTTTCGACCTTATGCAAGGAGACCGTACCTACATACATGTACGTGTTTTGGATACGGTAGTTTTAGTTGACATTTAGCCGACGACGCGGACGTTTGCACGGACGTAAAAATATCGCGGCGGGATTTTATCGCGCACTGGATTTTCAACTCTCGTTGTTGAGCCGAGCGTTGAGAATCCAACCTAACAACAACAGCATTCTAGTGCGTCGAAAAAACACACTATTGGATTTTCAACTGTCAACGCTAAGCAGAGCGTTGAAAATCCAGTGCGCGAAACAAAATCGCCGCGATATTATTACGTCCGTGCTATGTGCTGTGTTTTTTTTTTAATATTTAAGTCGACGTCTTACAATATATAATTGTAGGTACTGTTCGGAGTTGACTTAAAATTGAGTTCGCTTTGAGAGTAGGTAACTTTCAAAGCGAACTCAATTTTAAGTCAACTCCTTGAGTGGAGATATTATTTTATTAACCGACTTCAAAAAAGGAGTAGGTATATGTTCATCTGTATGTATGTTTTTTTAGGGTTCCGTAGACAACAAGGAACCCTTATAGTTTCGTTATGTCCGTCCGTCTGTCTGTCCATCCGTCCGCAGCTTCGCTCAGAGACTCTTAGTACTAGAAAGCTATAATTTGGCATGGATATACATGTTCATCACGCCGACAAAGTGGTAAAATAAAATCATGAAAAAAATATTTTTTTTAGGGCACCTTCTGTACTTACACGTAAAGTTGGGATGTTTTTGGATGTTGTTGGATAGGTCTTTCAAAAATATTGCGGGTTTGTGAAAACAATTTGCCGATTTAGGGATAAGTTTCTAAAATATTAAGCTTTAAAGTGCTAATTTTTGTTAGAGTCAAGTGTCACAAGTATCACAGCTAAGTAGGCTTTTCAAGTTTACGAGTAATAGTCAACCAACTAGTAAAATGTACTTGGAACAGTAAAAAATTCGTACAAATTCCATTAAAAATTACTTATGTTACGTTGTTAGTTGTGTAAAACAAGTAGAAAATATAAGTTTATGAACCATATAAAAATATACAAAAATAAATTTAAAACATTCTTGTTAATAATTATTTCTAAATCAATAATATTTACGCTTGAATAACGACGGGCGGCGGCGGCGGCGTGCACTACGGAACTCTATTACTGCGCGTGGCCCGACACGCACTTGGCTGGTTTTTTTAAAGTGTATTATCATGAATATTTTTATCAATCGTCGATCGAATTTGAAAATTATTTTTTTATTTGGTAGAGGAAACGTACGTGGTGGTTCTATACAAATGATATTAACTTTGCTTGGGTAGTTTTTGAGTTAGCTTCGATAATACGTATTTAATCCGCTTTGTGTGTCTTGATGATGTTCTAATAGTTCCTATCACTGTTGTTTACGAATTGGTGTGGAGTAGGAAGGTAAAGTCAGGGAAACCGGCATGTCCTAGAACCTAAAATTCGAAGACATGTGACATCTACCACTCCGCACTGGGCCCGCGTGGTGGATTACAGCCCACTCCCTCAGAAACCCGGAGGCCCCGGAGGCCTGTGTCCCAGCAGTAGGAACATTATAGGCTGATTATGGCAACAGCCGTCATTCTTTAAATAAATAAATGTAAATATAAATGTAAATAAATGTGATGTGTGTGTGTGTGTGTGTATAATAAATGTAAATGGCTGGGTATCATAATGATTAACAATTTATTTCCTTGACTTTAAGCGACGGTTGATTGATTTGAATGGTGGTAAAAAGAAAATTCGGGATGCACATCCAAATTCATATTCTTCCAACATCCAAACTGCCAACGTCGAACAAGAAAATTAACTAGCTACAAATTCATTCATTGACATAGAAACTGCATCGTCCGCGCCACTCAATTTAAAACGAAACGAAACCATAGAAGAATTAATGGAAAAACTCTAATTGGAGCTAAATGGAACAGCTCCTATATTCCTGGAATTAGTTTCAACACTATTCCTGGATTAGATTCGAAAAGGTAAGGATTATTTTTCCTTTATCCACGAAAGGGATTTTGTTAAACACTGTGTCTGTATATATCCTGGATTTTGCGTAGAATTTCAAAACTATTCCTGTTTTAGAATCCAGTTTTTCCTTCAAACAGGCATGACATGCGACGCGAATCGCGCGCAACTCTATGCCACTGCTCTTCGCGCAACACACGGTGTCTTTGTGTTGTGCCTCTTAGAAGGTGTTTTAAAGTGGTATTGCTTCAGATTTGCCGGTTGTAGTGTTCAACAATTTAGGCAATATATAATATTTATCCAGATCAATCTGCGTAGCTTTTCCCAACTATGTTGGGAGGCTTCCAGTCTAACCGGATGCAGCTGACTACCAGTATTTTAAACGGAGCGACTGCTTATCTAACCTCCACAACCCAGTTACTGGGTAATACGATACCCCTTTGGTAAAACTGGTGGTCAGACTTTCGGGCTTCTGACGACCCGTAACGACTGTTTAAGATCCACGAATGACAGTTGTGACCAACGGCTTAACGTGCTTTACGAGGCACGGAGGAGTCTCGGTATGTAAAGATGGTCACCCAACCACGGACCAACCCCGGCAAGCGTAGCTTAACCTGATGGATCTACCCGTGCGGATGCCATTACTTAGCAACGAGCTATATTTATCCAGTTGCGCTTAATTAAAACTGAGGTTTATACTAATTCCGGAAAAGAACCGGAGTTACCGACACAGCTTGCAGAGCAAGCAAGCTGAAGTGGCAGTGGGCTGGCCATGTGTGTTGAAGGACTGATGTTCGGTGGAGCAGATGAGTCCTGGAGCGGAAACGAAGGGAAAAGCGTAGTGTGGGACGCCCTCTGCTAGATGGACCGGTGATCTTAAAAAGGTGGCTAGAATAGACTGGATGCAGAAGGTGGAAGACATCAGGGTGTTGTGGCGCAGCCTGGGAGAGGCCTGTTCACCAATGGACTGCGGTAGGCCGAGTTGATTGAATCCGAAATTTAGTATATCTGTGGTTTTAATACCTTTTTTGACAGAGAAGCAACATTCTAGTTACGGACATGAGATACCTTTTTTTTTTTTTTTTTTTTTTTTTTTTGTGGATGGGAAATCATCAAATGACTTCTCCCGCTCTGGGCAGAGGCGGGAGGGCGTGTCAGACTTTTACTGACTAAAACCCACCCATGTTCCTTCAGCTGCCCGTGCCAGGGCCACGGTATCTCTTTCGAACTACCCGCGACCCCGGCGGCATCGGCCCAATTGACCCCGTCACTGCTGACATCTCTTTGAGGCGCGCGTGGAACACAACGCGCCGTCGACCCGGGCCTGATCCTTACCGGACGGCGAGCTGCCCATTACTCGTCGTCCGCAAGCCCGCGCCTACGGTGGCCGGAAATCGGCAATCGATTCCCGCCGCCCAGGGCGTCTCCTACGGCGGCTAGGGGCGCGAGGGCGCGGCTGTTGCCTCTCCCTCACGCGTTCCGCTTCCTCCTTCGCGAGCATTACTGCTTCGCAGAAGGAGGTGACGGCTTCCCATGCACTCTCGCTCCGCACCATGGCCTGGACCAGGTTTGGACGCGAGAGATCGCCGCCGCCGATCGCCTCCGTGAGAACACGGCGGTGCTCCGCCCAAGCCGGGCAGACCTCCACTGTATGCTCCACCGTGTCCTCCGGGCGATCCACACAATGGTGACACCCGGGCGTTTCCTCCCGCCTTATTCGAAACAGGAACCTCCCGAAACAACCATGTCCGGTGAGGACCTGCGTCAGGCGGAAGGTGAGGACGCCGTGGCGCCTCTCCAACCACTCCTCAAAGAGGGGACTTATCGCCGCAATTGTGGCGTGCCCAGCGCTGGGTTGCGACAATCGCACTCTCCATGCCGCCATGAGATCCCGCCGGAGCTCTGTCCGCTGTACCGTGATTTCTCGCGGCAGCGGAGTTACGCCCCGGCGTTTCACCTCCTCGCGCCACTCCCACACGTGCGCGAGGACTTTTGCCTCCAGATCCCATGGCGGTAATCCGGCAAGGAGGCACGCCGCCTCACAGGAGACCGTGCGGTATCCCCGGACTAGCCGGATGGCCATGACCCTCTGGGACGCGTTCAACCGGCGGGCTGGTCGCAGCCTCAGGGAACGCGCCCACACCGGTGCCCCGTAAAGGGCCATGGACCGCACGACCCCCGCGTAAAGCCTCCGGCAGGAGGCGTTTGGACCCCCCAGATTGGGCAGGAGCCGCTTCAAGGCAGCCCCAGCCCGCTCCAGTCTGGGAGCCAAACGTCGGAAGTGCTCCACGAAGTTCCACCGGCTGTCGAGGACGAGTCCCAGGTACTTCATCGTCGACTCAACCCCGATGTGAACCCCTCCTACCGTTATTTGGGAACCCGACGGTGGCGCGTTCCGAGGACCATGAAAACACATGACCTCGGACTTGTGCAGGGCCACCTCGAGTCCCAACTGCCGGATCCTCTCTACGATTGTCGCAACCCCGCGTGTCGCTAGTTCAGCCGCCGCCTGGTGCGACCTCCCCTGCGCCAGGACCAGCGTGTCGTCAGCGTAACATACAACGCTGACGCCGCTAGGGAGGTCGGCGCGCAGCACCCAGTCGTACCCGATGTCCCACAGATGTGGCCCCAGGACCGATCCCTGTGGGACACCGCACGACATCTCTCGCCGGTTCCACTCTCCCTGATGACCGGGGTAGATGACGGCCCTGTCCGTCAAATAGGCCTCGACCACTCGACGGAGGTGGGTTGGCACCCGGTGATACCGGAGTGCCTCCCTGATGCAACTCCAGGGCAGGGTATTGAAGGCGTTGGCGATGTCTAGAGACACCGCCAAGACGACCCCACCCCGGGCCACAGCATCCCCCGTCGTGAGGGCTCGCACGCGCATGATGGCGTCCACCGTAGAGCGCCCCCTGCGGAAGCCAAACTGGCTCTCCGCCAAATCCGGCCCCTCCTGCACCAGCCACCCGACGAGGCGGTCTGCAATGACTCTTTCAAAGAGCTTGCCCACCTCGTCGAGCAGCACGATGGGCCGGTAAGCGGACGGAGAGTCCGCAGGGCGCCCCGGCTTCTTAATGAGGACCAGTTTCCCTGTCTTCCAACGAAGTGGGAACTGGCCCCTCTCCAAGCATGCGCTTAGGAGCCCCCCTAGTCGAGGCCCGAGAGCCCCAAAGGCCAGAACCCAAGCTCTTCCTGGCAAGCCGTCGGGTCCTGGGGCGGTATTTTTGGCACTCAGCCTACGTACCGCCGCTCTCAGCTCTACCTCGGTAACTTCCGGGGCATCGTCGTCGTCGTCGGTGATGTGGTCCGCATCGGGCACCGCAGGAGGCGGAGCCATGGGCGGGGGAGTATGTTCCCCTCGCGAAGGGAACAGAGCGCTCACCACGTCCTTCACGAGCTGCGGCCGGAGACTCTGCGTCAGCGGGGGAGCCCATGGGCGGAGTTTATCCCGCACCATTTTGTAGGGGCGTCCCCACGGGTCTCTGTTCAGAGTCCCCAGCGACTCCTCGCGAGCCAGACCCCTGGCCCGCGAGATCTCCGCTCGGAGGGCGGTCTTCGCCGCTCTGTACCCCTCGTACAGCTCCGCCTGAATGGCTTCCGTATCCGGTGGGCGGATACGGAGCCTGCGGTGCCTGGTGTACCGGTGGCGCGCAGCAACGCACGCCTCGCGCAGAGCCGTCAGCTCCGGCGACCACCAGTACACCTGGCGCCAAGCGCGTCCGGGCTGGACCCGGGGCATTGCCACGTCACATATTTCGGACATGGCCTCCCGGAACCACTCCGCCTCGTCGTTGATGTCAGCAGGCCTGTCCGGTGGTGACACCCAGGCCTGCACGATCGAGGCTTCCAGGAGGAGCTCCCGGTCCAGCTGCTTCAGCGCCCACCGCGGACCACTCGGGGCCTGTCGGACCGGCGCGCTCGAGGTCTGGGCGGAGACATCAAACCGAATGTACCGGTGATCGGAATAGGTCTCCACCCCCTCCATGACGCGCCAGTCAACAACATGCGGCAACAGAGCGGGGCTGGCAAACGAGATGTCCACCACTGATTCGCCCCGCATCCGCACACATGTGGGGACAGAACCTCGGTTTAGGACGACCAGGCCTGTCTCCAGAGCCCAGTCCTCCACCATCCTGCCCCGTGTGTCCGTATACCGGGAACCCCAAGCCATATTCTTGGCGTTGAAGTCCCCGAGGACGAGCACGGGAAGGGAACGGAACCCGACAACGACGGTTTTCAACTCCGCAAGGGAGTTGTGGAACTCGTCGAGAGTTCGGTTCGGGGAGAAGTATACCCCTACCACGACAATCTCCCCGAACCGTGCTGCAACGCAACCCTGTCCTCTCTTAACAGCTTCGAGGGACAGAGTACCGGCGGCGGCCGACGAAATGAGGGTCACTGAGCCGCTCAGGTCCTCCACCCAGTAATCACTGGGCGGGACAAAGTACGGCTCAGCGACCACGGCGATGTTAATCGACCACTGCGCCATGCTCTGGAGCAACAGATCCTGAGCTGAGGCGCAGTGGTTGATGTTCGCCTGGAGGAGGCGTAATGGAGCCATTACTGACATTCCATTTCACCCCCTCCCTGAGCCCCCTGTGTGGGTCCTGCCGCAGTGGGTACGGCGACGACGGCAGTGGAGGCGGCAACGGCGACGGCTGTGGCGGCGGCCGCGGCAGTGACGGCGGTGGTAGAGGGCTTGCCCCTGCTCCGGGCTTTAGTGGATGGACCACAGCCCTTGCTTCCAGCCCGGTGATCGGCCGGCTTGCCAGCAGCCGCACATAAATAGCAGTGCGGCGTGGCATTGCACGAGCCGGCCTTGTGACCGGGCTGACCACAACGGAAGCAATGACTGCTGCGGTCCACCTCCGAGGTGCATTTAACTCCGACGTGGTTGCCCACTTGGCAACGGAAGCACCTCAGAGGTCTGGGTTCCAGCAATTTCACCCGCGTGGAATCCCAGCCCACCCGGAACCTTCGGCCCTCCCCAGCTATCTTTTGGGCCGCCGACACGGGGCAGCTCACCGTAACAGCTCGCATCCCCGTGGAGTCAAGACGGAAGGTGCCTACCCTCACCTGTTCGAAGGCGCACCCCCCAGTCTTGACCACGGCGGCCACCACCTCTCCCTCCGTCACTGAGTCATCCAGACCCAGGATGCGCATGTCAGCGCACTTGGCGGGTCTGGACACTCGGGCCACGTCCGCATCTAAGGACGCCCTGAGCCTTTCGGCCAGAGCGTCAGCGGTCGGGCCACTGGCCGCACCGGGGATCTCCAGCATCCGAGCCCCAGTCGCAGTGACCTTTACCCGGATGCCATCTACAACCCCGAGCTCCTCAAGGTTCACCGCCGCCCTCGCCTTGGTGAGCACGTCGCGGTAGGACACTCCCTTCTTCTCCGCTTCCGGCTGTAGTGTGATCACTACAGCTGCGGACTTCGGGGCATGTAACCTCGCCGCGACGTTTCGCTCTTTGCGCCGCCGCCGCCTCTCTTTTCGTTTGGCCGCCCTTGCTGCCTTACCCGCCTTCCTCTTCTCCCCGGCTACCTGCCATTCGGCGTCAGCC
Source organism: Cosmia pyralina (assembly GCA_946251885.1). Classification (NCBI taxonomy): domain Eukaryota; kingdom Metazoa; phylum Arthropoda; class Insecta; order Lepidoptera; family Noctuidae; genus Cosmia; species Cosmia pyralina. The sequence continues at coordinate 19,670,933 of OX276363.1, forward strand.
GGAAGAGATTTAGGAGGCGGGGGCAGCCGCGTCGCCGCCACGGCCACGGCTGGGGCATTTGCAGGTGCCTTTTCGGGCACAGTTACGCTCTTCGCTGGCCCCGCCGATCCTGGTTTGGCCGTGGCAGCCATGGCGGCATACGAAGCCGCCTTTGGCTGGCCCGAGGCCGGCCGGCTCGCCGCTAGCGGGGGCCGCAGGACAATGCCCTCCAGGACGGAGAAACGCCTGTTGAGGGCAGCCAGTTCATTCCGCACCAGGGCCAGAACCCGGTCCTCAGCAGGCTCGGGCTCACCCTGCCCCTGCTGCAACCCGCCCTGTGAACCATCCCGGGGGCCGGCTCCTCGGAGCCCGGCCAGGTCCGCTCGGAGCTTCTCGTTCTCCTTTCGGAGAAGCTCCATGGCGGCTGTCAAGCGGGCGACCTCCGCCCGCATCTCGGACATGCCGTCCGTCGGAGGCCCCTGTAGCAATGCCTCCGCTGCCGCCATGATGGAAGCCTTGGCTGCGGGTATGGCCTTGTCTTTAGAGGACTGAGTCCTCTTCAAGGCCACACCCTCGATTGCCGCCACCACGACCTCCTCGAACCTGGCCGCTCGCAAAATATTGGAGCCGCCCTCGGCGTCCGACTCACCGCCAGACGACTCCATTGCGACCCTCTCGGCCGGCTCGGCTGAGCTGGCTCTGCTCAGCTCGCTGTCCTCCTGCGTGGGGACTACCCGACCCTTGCCCCCTTTTTTCCGGGTCCAGCCTTGGCCCCGGCGAGCAAGTTTCCTACGGGCCGAGCTCACCCCACCGTCCGAGGAAGACCCCTGGCCATCCCCCGGATTTTTGTTCCGCTTCAGGAAAGGGTTCTTCCCTTTCCCCCCAGCGGCCCCCACCACTACGCCCTCCGGGCTCTTAAATGGGCCCGTCGCGTCCTTCGCACCAAATGCGGCATCGGACTCCGACGCCGCATCACTCCCCTCCTCTCCTCGTCCTTTATTTTTGTGTGTATCCATATTTGATCCCACGAGTAAAAACTTTGTGTACCTGCTCAAAATGCGTGGTTCGCACTAATGACTAATTTAGCTACCCATTAGTCAAGCTACCAACCTCCCTCACGGTGCGCCGCCGCTTGGAGGTTTGGGGTAATTTTTTATAGAGGTTTTCTTCCTCGCGGTCCGGGCGATTAAGCCAAGACCCTCGACCCCCGGCAAAGGTCAGAGACATGACCTGACAATCTTCGGGGCTACGAGACTAACGGTGGCAGAAGGAAATGACTTCCTCCTGCCTGCCCGGCGGCAGGGTTAGTGCACACCGAGCCCGCTCTTACTCCGCCGCTGTGCGTCTCTGCTTAAGCAGAGGGACACACGTTGGAGCGTACCTCCGACAGGATATTGGCATACGGACAACGGGACCCCTTAGGCATATAGCGCCTAATGGGGAGCCATTGCCCGTACCCCAGGGTGCACCGTCCCGGAGACTGGCCTTCCCCCCGGACGTATCCGTAAGGGAACTCCAGCCCCCGGGCACTCCGGCGAATCATGACCCGGGTTAGGATACAATATACTTTTTATCCCGGTAGTACGTTGCATGACAACAAGGTAGACGGTATTCTTTTCACGACACGTTGTGCTTGCATAAATTCACGATAGCATTTCAATCATTAGTATTATGCTAGTAATGGGATTTGGATGTTTGGCACACAGATAGTTTTAACCGGGATAAAGATATATAATACTATTTGGTAGAAGTTTTCGTGGGATAATTTCCGACATCCACGCGGGCGAAGCCTCGGGAAAAAGCTATTTTTACATTATAATTAAATATTCAATTTAGAAAGACTTCATAACCTACAGTATCCTACAATTCCTCACTACACAGCGCATATATTAATATTCAGTTTTAAACGAGAGCTTTTCTGTACCTACCAGGGCGTCAGAATAAGCTAGGAGACTTTACACTCAATCTCGAACTGCGTCCGCAACTTCACAGTTTTTGCTGGTCTCTACTAATTGATCACTGTTCATTGGTTGGCAAACTTTAGCTGGGTGCAACTGATTTATTTACTTCCTAGTTTTTGAGTGAGATGCTAGTATTTGAATTTGTTTCTTTTTTGTACTGATTGTGAGAACTTACTTTATGGTTGGACTTTTGTGGTCGACATACTGGTCATCTGAAAGAATTATATTGGATGGAAACTCAGTTCATTGATTTACAAAGTTATTTTATAAATGGCATTATATAGGTATAATTTTTTTTAAGGCCTCTGACAGCATCGCTTTACTATTAAAAATCGTATTAACTTAAACCAAAAAAGATTCTACCCATATTAATTTAATTAACCCTATTCAAAATCGAAAATGGGAACTTTCTATCTCCAATCGAAAGCACTAGAACATCGAAAAGGTCCAATAACTCGGGAGTAACTCCCAAATCGCTCGCCGGTTAGTTGTCGAAAGTTGGCACTGATAAAATTAAACTCCGGAGACAAAAGGCCAACTTTTGTAGATAAAGAGCGACTTGGTATCGTTGGATACGTATTACGGGAATTTGGCGACGGTAAACGGTGAAGGCGAGGGGGAGAAAACTGTCGAGATTTCTCGAGTCTCGAGCCAGTATTGAGTGATCCTTGGTTTTATTTGTCATGGATTTGGGTGAGGCATTCGATCATGGAGAGTCTTTTGATGCATCATTTTGCGAAGGTAGGTTTGTGACTAGTATGATAAAGAATTCCGTTTATAAAAAACACCCTACAAAATCACTTTGAAGACTCTGATCTACGTTAAGAAACGTGCAACTCACACGATTTTCAGAATAGTATTATAATTTGCTGGCTCACCTCAACCAGAAATGCAGAAAGCGTTGTTTTTTTTTAGGCTTGGAAATATTTGCATGTAAATGGACCAAAAATCTTCCAACGCCTTTCCAAAATTATTAACAAAAGAATAAGAAAACAGTCCTTTATGTTTGAAAAGAGATTTATCACAAAATATGACAGCTTTGTAAGCGAAAGATCAAACATCTTTATCCAATATTAAACTAAGCTGGAATCGAGTAAAAACGAAGTTCTCACAAACAGATATTTATAAAGCTTCCCTTTGACAAACAATCGAGTATTTCGTCTTGAGATAAGATTAGCTGCGGTTTTGATAAACAACCACAAAACATGGACGAGATAATATTGTAAGGAAATAATTTGTTTTCGCTTAGTTCAGGGCCTTTAAAGCGGCGATGTAATCTGGCTGGTTTAGGCGCAACCCCCACAATTACAAAATAACCCTTGCTGTTATGGCTTTTAGATACTATAAAATGTTTGGCTAAGTAATAACAGCCGCACGGGTCAATCGATCAGGTTAAGCTACGCTTGCCGCGGTTGGTCCATGGATGGATCTTTACATACCAAGACCCCTCCGTGCCTCGGAAAGCACGTTGCTCAGAAAGCTGTTATTCCTGGCTGTCATTCTTGGTTCTTTGACAGTCGGTCGGGTCGTCAGAAGCCCGAAAGTCTGACAACCACTTACCAAGGGGTACTATATTACCCAGTAGCTGGGTTGTGGAGGTCAGATAGGCAGTCACTTCTTGTAATTACTGGTATTCAGCTGCATTATTCATAATATCTCGATTGAATTAAAATAAAGTAGGTAAGCAAGTAGGTAAGAGAGCAGTGGTGGCTCAGTGGTAACGACCGCGACTTACGTGTTGTAGGTCGTTGGTTCGATTCTTGACAGGTGCTTTACTTTGTGTAAATTATTTCACACCACTGCTCTCAAAAACGGTGAATGAAAACATCGTGAGGCAACCTGCACTGGGCCCGCGTGTTAGACTAAGTCCCACCCAATCTCACAGGGAGGAGGCCTGTGTCCCAGCAGTGGGAACAATAAAGGGTGATTGAATAAGTAATTCAGTCAGATTATAGAAGAAAGGCAGATAGACCGCACGGAACACTGAGAGTGAGGCCAAAAAAGCAAATACAAATTAAAAAACGAATTCAATCTCGAGTCAAATGTACTTATGTATGACTGTTCTGAGACAATAAATTATTTATTGTCTCAGAAAAATGCAGATAACAGTTATACATAAATATATTTGACTCGAGATTGAATTCGTTTTTGAATTTGTATTTGCTTTTTTGGCTTCACTCTCAGTGTTCCGCGCGGTCTATCTGCCTTTCTTCTATAATCTGAGGTAATTCATATAACGCTAAAATTTTGTCACTTGAGGTAGATTAAAATATTATAAAAATAGCACAAAAAGTGTGTCGCTTGTCGTACACATTGACATACATACATAAACTCAAGCCTTATTCCTTTACGGGTAGGCAGAAAGTACAGAACGTCACTTGCTGCGATTCTAGTTTCCAAATTGACAGCTGCCAAAAGTAGACCAGACCATACAGAAATAAATGATTTATTTCTGTAAATAGGTTTGTACCAACACTTTTATACGTCAATCATATTTAAAAAAAAAACTAGATCGAGGACGGCGTTTCCTATCTGACTACTCTGAGAAGAAAGGCTGAAACAAACTCAGAGGTCTCTTTTAATGTCCAGATATAATCTTGTGAAGACCATGTAGATTGGTATCTGAAATGGTCTTTTCAGGAAAGAACCACACAGGTTGAGTGGACCTGTCCAGTCAGTGCACGCATTTGTCAGTAATCGTGCAGCTCAACTCAAAACTTAAGGAGCTCAACGATTCGACGAACAATACCAAAGAAAAGACATTTGGGTAGGCCGCATAAATTACACAAACTATGATGAGAACTAATTGAGAAAAGGATAAAAAAAACAATGACCCACGTCTTCACATTCTCAATAATAAAAATAATACAATACTTTACAGTGTAGTATAATATGTAAAATGGTATTTAATTAGCTAAAAAACTTTTTTACAAAAAAATACAACCGACTACCAAAAACAACACTACAAAGTGAAAAATAACTTTAGTGTCGGAAGTCGGTGTCTAGTTAAATGTATTTTCGTTTTTTGCCACCGACTTCCGAAATTATAGTTATTTTTCACTTTGTAGTGTTGTTTTTGGAAGTCGGTTGTATTTTTTTGTAAAAAAGTTTTTATTTTTCACTTTTTAGTTGTGTACCTACACCACACAAATTCTAATACCACTATCTGCAAAACAAACTAGAACATCATCCATATAAAAGTGGGGAAAAAATACGTATTATTGAAGCTAACCAACTGTGATGTATACCCTCTCGAATAAAACAAAAAAAATCCAAATCGGTCTAGCCATCTTCGAGTAATCGGGGAACACACAAAAAAAAAATAAAAAAAAAAAAAAGGTTCCGACGAATTGAGAAAATCCTCCTTTTTGAAGTCGGTTAAAAAATAATAATAATATAGGCTTGTGATTGTGATGGCAGCTATTGTTTTTAGGAGACTGGAGAACCTACGTAGCTGCCTAATTCTCTTCACATAATCCCTTTGTCTTCCACATCATCTAAGGCTATTATTTTATGGGACTCTAATTGAATGCTGATAGACATATATACCACCTGATTTATTGTGAGTGCCAATCATTTATATCGCAGCTTTAGTTGAGGAGGGATAAAGTTTGACTGATGTCCTTCATAGGATTGGGGATGCGAGTTTGTCTGTTTGTTAATCTAATAACTTTGTAACCACTAACCGGTTCGTTAAGCTTCAACCGCTTATAATTCGCTATTGTCTGTATTTACAGTTTTGGTTGCCCCCTGAAAGATGTTTATGTCTAAGTGGGATTATAAGCAAACTGATGAACTTTGTCGAACAGAAGCTTTGGCAAAACATGGCTACCGTCAACTCAGAGGCAAGGAATCATCAGGTTTGTGAGTGCTGAGAGCAGGAACTTTAGGGGAGTTGCTTCCCTGGGACATGCTAAAGTGTGTTCTGGCTATTCCTTCTAACAACGACTCAAAAGTATCTCCACGTAGATCTGAAGGTCACCATCACCTTCATAAGGTTTTATTTGGCAGAAGTCGAGTACTCTGGTCTATCTTTTCTAGATAAGAATTAGGATTTCCAAAGGAATAAATTATGACGTTCGCTACACTCATCATCTGCCAACTACCTATATTGGGCTCGGCTTTCAGTCTAACCGGATTACTATCTGGCTTTTCCCAACTACCTATATTGTGCTCGGCTTCCAGTCTAACCGGATTACTATCTGGCTTTTCCCAACTACCTATATTGGGGTTGGCTTCCAGTCTAACCGGATGCAGCTGAATACCAGTATTTTACATGGAGCGATTGCCTATCTGACCTCCACAACCTAGTTACTGGGTAATACGATAACCGTAGCCTTTTCCCAACTACATAATAATATGTTGGGGTCGGCTTCCAGTCTAACTGGATGCAGCTGAATACCAGTATTTTACATGGAGCGATTGCCTATCTGACCTCCACAACCCAGTTACTGGGTAATACGATAACCGAAGCCTTTTCCCAACTACATAATATGTTGGGGTCGGCTTCCAGTCTAACCGGATGCAGCTAAATGCCAGTATTTTACTTGGATCGATTGCCTATCCTCCACAACCCAGTTTCTGGGTAATACGATAACCGTTGGCAAGACTGGTTGTCACATTAGTGCTTCTGATGACGCGTGACGACTATCAAAGATAATGACATATGTCATAGAATGACAGCCGGGACCAACAGCTTAACATGCTTTCCGAGGCACGGAGGAGTCTCGGTATATAAAGATGGTCATGGTCATGGTCACCCATCAACGGACCGACCGCGACAAGCATAGCTTAACCTGATCGATCGACCCGTGCGGCTGTTATTACTTAGCCACAAGCCCCTCTGACGTTCCCTACACTAGCAAACGTTATAACTAAGATACTACAAATCAAACTCTGATTCTCCGTAATACGCCTCCTGAAAGTATAGATGTAGCTACCCGCATGGCCCTACCGAGGGGTAATTAATCTGCACCAAGTACTAGACAATGGGACTAAGCCTTAGGTCTCGGATCTAACTAACTAGTCCTGATAACGGACTCGAAAGATTTCGCCCGTTGTTTATGTGAGAAGATTTGAAGGGGTAGTTCGTTAGGGGTTCAAGTTAGATATTTTATTGTACCTACTATTAATCTTTGGGTGTAGATTAGTTTAAGAATAGTGCCTTTAACAAATTCTTCACCACAGGTTAACTTGAAAGAAGTGTGATATTCTCTTTAGGTACTAACGATCATAAAACCGACTAAAAGACATTTTTTTATAATAATTATAGAGAATCTACAAGTTACGCTCAGAAAGTGGTGGTCTAAAAGGGTGTGATACATACCTCATTGTGGTATATAGACGGGCTTGTGGCTAAGTAATAACAGCCGCACGGGTCGATCGATCAGGTTAAGCTACGCTTGCCGGGGTTTGTCAGTAGATGGGTGACCATCTTTAGGTACATACCGAGACTCCTACGTGCCTCGGAAAACAAGTTAAGCTATTGGTCCCGGCTGTCATTCGTGGATCTTTGACAGTCGTTACGGGTCGTCAGAAGCCCGAAAGTCTGACAACCAGTCTTACTAAGGGGTATCGTATTACTCAGTTACTGGGTTGTGGAGGTCAGATAGGCAGTCGCTCCATGTAAAATACAGTAATTTAGCTGCATTTGCTTAGGCTGGAAGCCGACCCTAAAATACTTAGGAAAAGGTTAGGCAGTTAATGAACTAAACAGATAATTCACCCAATGCAAGAGTTACATAATTATGGTAAGTTTTGAAAATGAAATTTAATGTATTTACTAGTAGACCATAGATTTAAAAAATGTCGTCGCTATAAGCTTCGTACCACTTCTTGCGCATACGATAAGTGATTGAAACAATAATACTGTTCCCTCATTTGCTGATTGAACAATAAACCGTTCCACACTTGTAGTATTACTTGAGGATAAGCATGTGTCGCGTCTCTAAGTAAGGATCTTTCTTTATTTCTGTGCGAATGGATGCAGTAATAGTGTGGCAGGCTCCACACATCCGTTGAATAAATAAAATAAAATAAATAAATTAAATCTTTTTTATACAGGGTTAGTTTTCGATGACCAGCCAAATTTTCACAGGGTGTTCTAACCATGATTATGAACAACTTTCACTATGGGACCAGCTTTGAAATCACGAAAAAAAAATCAGCAGTTTCATAAATTTTGGTCGAGTAGGTATTGAACTTTTGTATGAAACAGCTGTTTTTTTTTCGTGATTTCAAATTTGGTCCCATAGTGAAAGTTGTTCGTAATCATGGATAGAACTTGTGAAAATTTGGCTGGTCGTTGAAAACTAACCCTGTATATAATATAAACAAATTGTAGTACATGTAATATCTTTTACAAAGTGGTTAGTGTATCTCTAACAATCAAGTGGGTGACGTGCTGCTCTCCTAGCTAGGCTATGAAATAGCCTGTATGAAGGAGTAACAGTGGCGAATGTATTTTAATGTTTTTTTAATACCTATGTACTTGTTTAGTTAAGGCGAGTAGTGCTGCCAACTAGCGCTACCATTGAAAAAAAATCATAAGTCTGAAGATATGGAACATTTTGTTTCCTATGCTCAAATTTTTAGATGATATTTATTTTTATTTTTTAGATGAAGTCAAAAAAGTCAACACTAAACCTCCTAGGTTCGAACTGTTCGAAGGCTTAGCAGTTAATGCCAAAAACTATTTTTGGTGTGTGTGTGTGTGTGGTGGGGGGGTGTCTGTGTGTGGTGGGGTGGTGTGTGTGTGTGTAGTATTCCAACAAACAAATATACACTAATTGTATTTTAATTACTAATAGCGATCTAGCTAGCGCGCCACGGCGACCGGTTCCTTATCGCCAAAGCTGGTAGAATGTTGAGGGGAACGCTCGCGGTCGCGGGACGGGTGACCTAGCTGCGCGCGGGCATCGCCCGCGGCGCGGCCCCGCTGTGCAATTGAGACACGACTGTGACGCGAAGCGCTTGCCGTCCGCCCTCTCGCGCCATTGCTTCTGTTCACTGTGCGGGTGTAATAAAGTAGCTTGCTTATCTGCTGTGCTTTTTTAAGTTCTGGTAAGTTATATATCTATCTCTCTTAAATCTTTCCCCTTCTATTACTATCTGCCTGCTTGTGCCTGAACTGTAACCGTGCATGTGGAACAATACAACGTGTCGTTTTGCATCCTCGTCAAATTTTAGGGTGTGGTACAGAGCATCAAACCGAATAACTTTCTCCATGGGACCAACATTGTATTCACGAAAAAAATTTCAACTGTGCCATAGAAAACTTCGATACCTACTCGACGCAAATGTATGGGACCAAAATCGTAATCGCGAAAAAATAATCAGCCTATTTTTTCGCGATTACGATTTTGGTCCCATGTAAAAAGTTGTTTGGTTTGATGGTCTATACCAGACCCTTAAATTTGACGAGGATGCAAAACGACATGTCGTATAAAGTTCACAAGAAACCCGTGCCTTCTCATTTGGATCCCCCACACCTACGGCAACGTAAGACTTATAAAATAGTACCGCTCCTTGTAAAAGGCTTCGTCAGTATTTTGTGTGAGCTTATGGAATTCTCTGTTTCTAGACTTTAACTTTGCCTCTAAAGCCGAGATCTTTAAACATTACTTAAAACGTACTTTGGCTAAGTGTTGTTCCTGTCATTTAATTAAAAAAAGTTTTTTTTTTTATTGAAGTTTAAAGTAAAAGTAAGATTTAAATTAATTACAATCGAGGAAAATTTAATTCTAACTAATGTAGACCTGCCTGATCTAGGTTTCATAAAAACCTGTGTTTCAGGCCATCAATTTATATCAAACATTTAAAAAGAAGGCAACAATAAAATTAGAAGATATATTAAAAAGAAGATATAATATTTTCAGTGAAGAGTAGGTCCTGTAACTATTTGGGTATATTAATGGGGACATTGGTGCCGATTCTCTTGTCACAAATGCCTCTAAACTAGACTAAAAATCACAAAAATTTAGTTTATTCCTGTCAAACGACGATTTCCCATTCTGAAATTGACTAAAGTTACACAACTTAACTATATTTTAGTTTGACAGGACTAAGATTGTACGGAGTTATTACTCGTAGTTTAGTGAAAATGGCAATTTTGCTATTCTGAATTTGACTGTTTTCACCTAAAATTTTAATTGTCAAACTAAATCAGACTATGTTTAATCGCGATTAAAAAGGTGTGGAATAAAATTATTTGACATGAACTAAAATTCACACCGAGACCTTGACTTCGGATGCAAAAACAGTAGTGTATTTTTTTCTTTTCTTTTGCATATATCTGGAAAACGGTGAGTCCTATCGCAAAAATAATGAAAATTTGGTCCCCCTTTATAAAACACATAAACCCCTATGACTCAACATGTAGGTACCAAAAAAAAAGTACCAAAAAAAAAGTTAAAAAAAAGGTACCAAAAAAAAGGTACCTACATTCCATACAAAACACGTTGAAGCTGCCCCCTCCCTGCGCTCCTCCAGCTCTAAAAGATATTTGACCCGGTAACGACAGCGATGTCGGTGAACAAAATATGACAAGCCTGTCACTTCATAGTGATTTCGTCAGTTCCAATTAAAGCCACCGGGTCAAATATACTACAGGCACTACCACGCGGAGTCACGATTGTCAAACTCGATTTTAGTTGTGTCAAAATTGTTATTAAATTTAGAGGTTTTTTTTTGCAGAATAGCTCTAAGATTCTCATAGCAAAAAGTAAGGAATTTTAGTGATAGTTTAGTTAGTTTAGTTCGGTGTACAACAGAATCGGCACAATTGTCACACAACTGTCAAACTAAAAGTGAGAAATAGAGACGGCAACATGTCTAAAGCAAACCCGCATACAAAGTGACGTGCTTCAACAAACTCCTTGGAGTAACTTTCCATCAGGTTTAATGCAAGACCATATAAAAAAAAAACCGCAAAATAATTATTAGAACACTGTTTCTATCCGTACGGACAAATAGAGCAAAATCACAAACCAATAACTCAGAATCAACATGAAAACATCGAGTAACATCTATCAATGAAACTAATATGGAAACCCTGTTTGAACTTGAATACAAACTATCAAATAGGCCCGTGTTTATCAAAGCGAATTATTGTATAAATACAAAACTAGGTTTTTGCATTGAGTAATTAGGAAATGGAGTTATAACCATGAGGCCTCTGCCTCGAATTTTGCGGGCAGCGTGGCGGCAGCGGCGGCGGCGCGGGAGCGGCAGGATTTTATGCGTAAAAACAAATGGACCGAACCTCGAAAACAGCGGCGCGGTAGCGGGGCGGGACAATGAGAGACGCGCCGCCGCCGCCGCCGCCCCGCTGCCCGCAAAATTCGAGGCCGAGGCCTGAGAGACGGGAAAAATTTGGCCCTGATCAAAGCGTGAATGAATTGAATAAGTCCTAACTAATATTATAAATGAGAAAGTAAGTTTGTTTCTTTGCTACCTTTTCTTGCCTAAATCACTAAACCGATCAGGTGTACAGAAGCGGACATAGGGTACCTTTCATGCCGCCGGGGTCGCGGGTAGTTCGAAAGAGATACCGTGGCCCTGGCACGGGCAGCTGAAGGAACATGGGTGGGTTTTAGTCAGTAAAAGTCTGACACGCCCTCCCGCCTCTGCCCAGAGCGGGAGAAGTCATTTGATGATTTCCCATCCACAAAAAAAAAAAAAAAAAAAAAAAAAAAAAAGAAAAAAAAAAGGGTACCTTTCATCCCGAAAAAAGCACTGTTCCCGGGAAAACAACAATAACGTTCTTATGATAATACTCGTAGATGGCGCCACGTCTCGCCCGAATTGATTGTAAAATTAATAAATAATAATATAATAATTATAATTTATAATTAATTTTGATTAACGCGAGCGAAGCCGCGGACAAAAACGATTAAAATATATATATATATGTATATATTTTTTCTTTTATTAAAAAGAACTAGAGTACTTAATAACTGATTACAATCTAGCCTAATAGACTAATAAGCAATTTAACTCTTAACTTATTATTTTACGTGATACATTTTATTATAACTAAGAATAGTGTCAATTTGCACTTTTTCACAATTCCGTAGCACTTTCTTAGAGTCTGATAATATTAATAAAAACACTTTTTTCATGTGTCATATGTATAGCACAGCATTACTATTATTCATTCACACTTTACACTAACTCAAATGGTTTAGTTCTCTTTAGCCTGCGCACTATGTCCGTGTTGTCTAGCAGCTGAATTGCCTCGACATTCACATGTCGGTGAAGTCTGTGTTCGTGGGCTTCAGCAAATTTTTGGATGATGGTGGTGACGAGTTCCATTTTAAGGTCGCGGTGGAAGTCATCATCTCTAATGTACCATGGTGCATTTACAGCATCCCTGAGTACTTTATTTTGGAATTGTTGGATTATTTTAACGTTGCTTCGTTTAGTACAGCCACAAAGTTGAATACCATACGTCCAAATTGGCATAAGCATATGCTTGTATAATATCATTTAACTAGTGTAAGTAGAAACTACATAAAAATAGCCATCATTACAGGTAGGTTCCCTAACGCCATACCGAAATGGAACGTTAGGTAGTCAGACCACCCGCAAGCACCTTGTTGATTGGTTAAGATTTTTACCAAGGCTTTTCTTATAAAACTACTCAACACTCGTAGCCGTATCGTCTGACAGCCAACCCCATTTATGTTTATTACCTAACACTCCATTTACTCGTTACTCCGTGTTGTTACGGTAATGAACAAACCATTCAGCCATGTTCGGGATTCAGTTTTGTAATGAAACTAGTTCAGTGATTAGTCAATAGGTCGTAAACTTAGGTATTTTGGGAAATGATTTGTGAATATTGTTACAGAGAGCCGTACATTTACTACACCACACGCCAATTATAATATGCTTAAGTTCCATGTAATAGTGGCAGTACTATTACAAATTCTATGATAGGAACGAACGACACTATTGTTTCCAACCTAATTCGAGCCCAGAAGACCACGCTCAACAGCTGTATTTGTGACGAACGAGCCTAAAAAGTAGGATTTTTTCCTGAACCGGAGTTGCGCTTATAAACACACTAGCGACCCGCCCCTGCTTCTAGATAATAGCGGACCAGGCGCACTTCGCATTTTAGGTATGAAGCTACAAGTACGCGGCAGGTTCGTTCGGGTCGTCAAACGCGACGCCCGAAAGTCTTACCTAGGGGTATCGTACTACCCAGTAACTGGGTTGTGGAAGCCAGATAGGCAGTCACTCCATGTAAAATACTGGTATACAGCTGCATCCGGTTAGACTGGAAGCTGACCCTAACATAGTTGGGAAAAGGCTAGGCAGGTGATATATAAACCTTACGGACTAAATTCCCTAAAATAATGATAGTGAAATCCGCATCACCAGAAGCAAAAAGCTAGAAGAAAAACGCAATGCCTGCGACTTAAAAATAATTAAAAGGAGGCTTATTTTTATATGCAATGCCCTTTAATTTTTTAACTTCATTTTATTTTCACTATATGTTCTTATAGCGGCCATAGTACCAGTACACACTTTGTGAAAATTTTAAGTGTCTACTTATTACGGTTCAAAAGATATAGCCCTGTGACAGACGGACGGACGGACGGACAGTGGAGCCTTAGTGATAGGGTCCCGTCGACACCCTTTGGGTACGAAATCCTAACAACAGAAACGGTAATTTCTCTTCAATGCAACGTCAACCATGCATCAGCGATGAGGAGTCCTAACGTTAGTATATTGTGCAGCGGTAATAACTCACCATTAAATGACCTGTATACTCCTCTACTATAAATATAGTTAACGAACTTAAAATAGGAAGAGACGGAACGAAAACCATTCTATTAAAACCCCGTCGCTTATCAATTCAGTCTCTAAAAAGATCTCTTCAAGACAAACTAACGTTCACAATCAGCCACCCAAACCATAGAATAGACAGATACAGAAGGCCGGCTCTAAAACAGGCGCACGCGCACGTAGATGCGTACAATACGCGCCACGAAAGATAAGATTTGACCAGCGCCGTACCGCGCCTCCCGCGCTCTTTCCGCCGCCTTGATGAAGCACTCTGAACCACAAAAGAGACCTTCAACCCTTCGTACGTGATCCACGCACGTAGATCGGAACGTGATCCACGCGAGACACAATGTATTTTTAATTGTGTTTGTAATTACGGCATTCGACTCGTTAAATCGTCTACTGCGCAGGTGCAACCACGTGGTGTGTCAAGTCTCATCTTTAGTGGCACGTATTGTCCGTATGGAGATCTTACGCTTTTAGTCCAAACAAACATAGAACCAGAACAAGAGCATTATGTTCTTAATATTCTTGACATTTTAGTATGGAAGCAAGGAAATAATGCTCTGGTCCTGTTTCACACAACTAATTTGAATCGGGATTACTTCGGGAAAGAATGTGCATTCGCTTGTTTGGTCTAAACATGTCTAAACGGTCGGTGTAATGTTGCAAATACGTGCCAGGCGCGAGCGCACTTGATTTCGAAAGCAGTGCACTGCACTAATTGCACTTTAATGTATAATGTCTATGGTTTGTGACTTTTTAATTTTAAATCTTTGTAATGTACAGACGCCAGCAGGTCAAGCCACCCGAAACTGTCAAAATTTTCCAATCAACCTTGAACCTAACGCTTGCGCGATAAAGATGAAAATCTATTAAAGAACTTTGACAGATTGTAGTAGCTTGATGTGCTGGCGTCTGTACCAACGTTTTATTTGTTCGTTTGTTTTGTTGTTTTTGTAATGTACATTATTTTACTTTCTTTTTCCTTCATTCGCTGTATATAAAGCGTGTCTATGTGTGCGTGCGTTTGCGATCATTGTATCGAGCCTTCTGTAGTACCTATCTATTCAGTGGCTAAACTATCCTAATCTATAAAAATCTAGATTGCGATTCAGTCTAGACTCGATTTAGCCGAGTCAGCATGGCCGGGGCTAATTGCCACTAGACGGAACATCGCTCGGTTATTATCAAGAGACATGAAAGCACTATGCGATTAAGACGGACCCGGTTTTGTGGAGCGGTCACAATTGCATCCGGTTTCTGTACGGGTTTTGTTTCCGGATGTGGATTGAAACGATTTTCGTGGATGTGGTTGAGTTTATTTCTTCATTGTTTACGTTTTCCTTTTTAAGGCTGCTTTTTTAAGGTAGCTGTTTCAATGATTTAACATGAATTAACTTTCATTGATCTGTATTTCGTGATGCTGCTCATTATTTACTCGGTATAAGTAGGTACCTATATTACCTACTAGCTGCACAACGCGGTTTCACCCGCGTAGACCGGGATAAAAAGTAGCTTATGTAGCTATCTACATACCAAATTTTATCCAAATCGGTCCAGCCGTTTGAGCGTGAAGAAGTAACAAACACACACACACTCACAAACGTTCGCCTTTATAATATTAGTGTGATAAGTGTGTTAGTGTGATGTGACAGTGTGATGCAATGCTTTATTTTGATTTTGTCACTCAGTAAGTAGCAATTCGTTGATTTTGAGTACGTTTAATATGTAACAAATGCTTAGAGTGTATTTAACTACCCTACTATTTTCATACCTGTACCAAAACACAAGTTAAAGCTACGGTTTTCTAGATGGCCGCAGTGACGGCTGTCATGAAAATAAGTGCAGTGTCAAAGATTTAAATCATTAGATTCACCCTACCGCGTCAAAAGATTGTCGCTTTTCTGATTCGTTTTGACACCTCTGTCACACAATGACGCAGTGACTACACTTGATTGTGATGGAAATGTTATTCAATAATGTGTAGCTCACTCTCCTCAGTATGGACACTTTTTCTTGTAACTAAGTACGGAGAAAGCAAATCTAGTGATTTAAACCTTTGGGCAGCGGGGTTTGACTTAAGGGGGTAGCTCCAGGTAGCCCGTGAAATTCAAATTTTCTTATGAATCGCGACCGTAAAATATATGTATTTACAAAATTATAATTATTAGAATCAGTAATACAACTCCTTAAGTTAGTATAACCCCAAATGTCAAGATTTCATGAAATAGTCGTTCATTAGGATTAATTATATGAACTTAGAGACTTGAATTGATGATTTTAATGATCATAATTCTATAAATACAGATTTATTATGGTCGCGAATCATATTCAGATCAACATACAACCTGATACTGACCCGCGAATTGCAAAAAACGTAAGAAATTAGAATTAGAATTTCGCGGGCTCTCTGGAGCTTTCGCCTTAAGGTCAAGTATTGGGGAAAATGACAGATTTTCATGGCGGCCATTATGATTTGATGAAACCGCATTCCTACGACTCCAAAGCTTTACCTACGTTTTTTAAACGGTCCGTTGGGTCTACCTATATACCGTCAAAACTTTACCGGACAAAGAAAAACTAACCGGATCAAAACAAGTGTAAAACCCCTCCTAATAAGGCTATATACACACCACCGACCGCAAGTCCACAAATAAAACATTTTTACGATCAGCGGCATAAAACTAAGCGATGTTTACATCGGTACGTTACGATTATTTGTACGACGTCCATTGCATGCTAAAACAGAAAGCTTAGCCTTTAATGCTGTGTTTACGCAGACTTGTGCACCGAACAGTTGGAAAACGTCGTTTTTTTTCGTTTTATCGATATTGGAGTATGTATGAGTTAGTGTGGTTTAGCAATGAGTTTTCAACTCGAATTGTTGGTGGAATATAATTCTGTACGCAAGCTTTTGCCCTACAATGTTGTAGTCGACCTTCAGTGTATCATCCGGGCTTCTAATTACTCATAATAAACTTGTGTTAACCAAACCTCCAGAATAGACGGGCAAATGACTTGTAAGTATTGTCATAGGTCTGTACAATACGGCCGAGACCTTGGCGAATCCAAACTTCGCGCGGAAGGCTGCGCAGTAACATTTTTTAGGACCCAAATGGTGACATGAGACGAGTGTGAGTGAGAGAACGTGCGCAAAAGTTCGCAGAGCCTATGTTCAGACTCGCCAAGCTACATCGGTCGTAGTAAGTTGTCGAACGATGAACATACTTTCCGAAACACGTTTGTGTTAGAATGTTCGAAAAACTTTAATTTAACTAAAGGCACAATGAAAACTCCGCACTTTAAAAAGAGTGCGAAACGTCAGTACCTACCTATCTAAAAACTTTGGGTCTGCATGAAATTCAATCGTAAAAGGCCACCATTTATTGATACAAATTGCTCTTAGTTTCATCTAATCACTTGAAATTCCATCACAAATGTGTTTTCAATTCAAGTGAACACAACTATGTTATCAACAATAAATATCTTGATTAACAATACTATCACGTCAACCAATTACAGTAATTATTGAAAGGTCACGAGAAATATTTAAACAAATTCGATTAGGTTAAGTCATAGATATATCGATTTCGCTACACTTAGAAATAGTTTCAAGTACAGTCAGCCACAAATAGTGAACTGGAGACTCAATTAAATTAAAAAATAAACTAAAACTTTACTATTTATGATCTTAGTTTAGTAGCAGCAAAACATTTGCGTTTACATTACTTAATGTTTTCTAGAACTCAGGGGTGAATTTCGTCAGGTGCATAGGTAGATACTTGGAGCTCGTGGCTAAGTAATAACAGCCGCACGGGTCGATCCATCTGGTTAAGCTACGCTTGCCGAGGTTGATCTGTGGATGTGTGACTATCTTTACATGCCGAAACTCCTCAGTACCTCGGAAAGCACGTTAAGCAATTGGTCCCGGCTGTCATTCGTGGATTTTTGACAGTCGTTACGGGTAGTCAGAAGCCCGAAAGTCTGATAACCAGTCTTACCAAGGGGTATCGTATTACCCAGTTACTGGGTTGTGGAGGTCAGATACGCAGTTGCTCCATGTAAAATACTGGTATTCAGCTGCATCTGGTTAGATTGGAAGCCGACCCCAATATAGTTGGGAAAAGGCTAGGCAGATTGATTGCATAGGTATCTAATAGACACTTGTGTATTTTTGTTTCTCGTTATTCTCACCACGAATGGTGATAGTGGCAGTCATAAAAGTCAACTTCTTACTTGCCTTTACTTGATTTAAACATTGGCTTTTTTTTACAAAGACAATTAAAGGCAAGTAATAAGATGCAGCATCGTCTTTCTATCTGCTAATACCTACCTATTAACTGCAGTGACCTATTCGTTCGTAAAAATAACCAAAAATCAAAAGTCATGTAATCAAACTAGGCTGAGAATCAGCACTTTATGAACGTCAAAATTACCCCACAAAACGCCCGCCCTTCACCACTTCCTAGTGCTTTAGCTGGGAAGAAGTGGCGCTACAAACTCCCCAGCAGCACAGCTCAGTTAGAAAAAACTTGATTCTGTACAAAAGTATGCAATGTAAATAACATTACGAAACAAAAAACATTAAATTATTTGCCATATCGTCGCTCGGCCGCGACATCCAATACCGCGAATATGAAATTTTTGACGAATATCAGATTATTGTTTTATTACATTCTACACGTTCAAATACGTGATCCTACATTTAAATATTGGCCCAAAGTTATCCGGTCACATTGATATTTCAGTCATCCAAAACCGCGAACGTAATTTTCCACCACCAAATCCGCAAATATGCGTAAGTTCCTCAGTGCTGCCATACCCATCGCAAGCGCAACATGTGCCACGTTGTCTCCTGTAAAATTTTATGAATGTTGCTTTCGCGGTATTGGATGTTAAGCGACGATATGTGAGCTAGCACACGTCAATATACCAACAAAAACAATGAAAATTATACTCAAGCAAAAAAAAAAAAAACCATAGAATTAGTCATGGGAACTGCCGCTAGAACTGAAAACTTGACAGCTCAACACGTCACATTAGAATGTCGCGTGATGCGTGGCGCGAAGTCATAAGATTTTCCAGTATCAAAAATCACTCAAAGCGCCTAAAGATTTTTCTGACTGAGACTGAGAAAGTTTTCACTCAAATAATTAAAACGTAAACAGAACTTAATCTACGAGTATATAATAGGGTTAAAGTATGAAATTGCCGTTTATTGTATTAGGAACTTCGGATTGACATAGAACCTTCATGGTTTGAGATTTTTGAGTGAAACTTTTTTCACATGATACCTATGAAGTTTTTCTTTTAAAAAATGTGCAACATTCGATTATCGACTTTCAGTTGTTTTTTTTTATTCAGCTTAGACAGGAAAGATGGACACTTCGAAAATTCGAGTTATTTTTGAATACGAGTTCCGACGCGAAACTAACGCGGCAGAAACAGCTCGCAATATCAATGTTGCATTTGGAGAGGGGACTGCTAATGAACGCACCGTGCGATTTTGGTTTAAACGCTTTCGAGATGGAAACTTTGATTTGAAGAACAAACCACGTGGAAGACCGCCCACACAGGTGAATAACAATAAATTGAAAGAGATGGTGGAAGCCGATCCGAGCCAAACTACCCAGGAATTAGCGGCATGGTTTAACGTTACCTTACCAACAATATTGACTCATTTGCGTCAAATCAATAAAATAAAAAAACATGAGAAATGGGTGCCTCATGATTTAACTGATCTGCAGAAAGAAACGCGTGTTGAAACTTGTGTTGCCTTGTTGAATCGATACAGAAATGAAGGAATATGGGATCGAATTGTGACATGTGATGAAAAGTGGATTCTTTACGATAACCGTAAGCGAAAACTGCAATGGCTGACCACAGGTCAAACGCCGCAACAGTGTCCTAAAGCAAAGCTTACCCATTAAAAATCTTTTTTACAAAAAAATACAACCGACTTCCAAATACAACACTACGAAGTGAAAAATAACTTTAATTTCGGAAGTCGGTGTCTAGTTAAATGTATTTTCGTTTTTTGCCAGCGACTTCCGAAATTAAAGTTATTTTTCACTTTGTAGTGTTGTTTTTGGAAGTCGGTTGAATTTTTTAAAAAAAGTTTTAACTGACTTCAAAAAGGAGGAGGTTCTCAATTCGTTGGTTACTCGAAGATGGCTGAACCGATTTGGATTTTTTTTGTTTTATTCGAGAGGGTATACATCACAGTTGGTCCCATATAAAATTGATTAACTTTGCTTTGGTAGTTTTTGAGTTAGCTTCAATAATACGTATTTTTTCCTCACTTTTATATGGATGATGTTCTAGTTTGTTTTGCTGATAGTGGTATTAGAATTTGTGTGGGGTACGTATACAACTAAAAAGTGAAAATAAAATTTTTTTTACAAAAAAATACAACCGACTTCCAAAAACAACACTACAAAGTCAAAAATAACTTTAATTTCGGAAGTCGGTGGCAAAAAACGAAAATACATTTAACTAGACACCGACTTCCGAAATTAAAGTTATTTTTCACTAAGTAGTGTTGTTTTTGAAACATAGGAAAATTCACAAAATATGAAGTAAATTCATTTTCTTATACATGAGGATGGCAACGTCTGTCGGGTCAGCTAGTACTTAAATAAAAGCCTACAGGGGGCCAACCACCACTTCTTAAAGCAGTATTATTTTAATGTTACTTCAGTGTGAGAAAGAGATGGAGCTATACAGGACGTCTAGCTCCATCTCTTTCCCACACTCATGTAAGATTAAAATAATACTGCTTTAAGAGGTGGTGGTCTAGCTCCAGGCATAAAGGCCCTGCTCGCGTACATTTGCAATATCCTCTCATACCATAACATTATCATTAAGTAATATTATAAAATGGTCGTGATGGCCCAGTGGTCGATGGCCTAGCCCCTAAGCCGACGTTCGCACGGACGTAAAAATATCGCAGCGATTTTTTTTCGCACACTGGATTTTCAACGCTCTGCTTAGCGCCGAGAGTTGAAAATCCAGTGCCCGATAAAATGCCGCCCCGATATTTTTACGTCCGTGCGAACGTCGGTCGGCTAATGGTAAGGCCTCGCCTCTCATGCACGAGGTTGTGGGTTCAAATCCGGGCAAGTATCAATGCGACTTTTTCAATTCTTATGTACTTTCTGAGTTTATCTTGGACATTACTGACATCGTTGAAGGAAAACATCGTGAGAAAACCTGGACTTTTAGTTAATATAAGTCTAAAATCGCCAACCCGTCTTGAGCAAGCGTGGTGATCAATGCTCGTGCCTTCTCTGTATGAGAAGAGGCCTTTGTCCAGCAGTGGGACAATAATAGGCTGGAATTGTTTATTATTATAATATTATAACTAGCCCGTACTGTACCACCGCTGAGCAAAACTCTTTCCACTACGGAATACATCCAAGTCGTTCCGCCATCTTTCATTATTAACAGAACAAGCATGTTCACTCTCTAGTTTGTAACATATTGATGTCCCCAACCGTACCACTGTCGTGACAAATAATAGGACCTATCACGATCAAACAGTGCGGCCACAATATATTATTTAATAGTTTCGAAATGTCATGCGCATCCTTAACTAGCTTACTTTACTTAAATGGTATTAAAGAGATTGCTTTGAAAATAATATTTTCTTTCTTTCTATTCACCATAATTAAGGCTAGGCTTTTGAAGTCTGGGATTTTTAAATATAATAGAATATTAAAATTTAAACGACCTCAACTCGTAAGTCGAGGCCGTTACCATTGGGCCACCATTGCTCACAACTTTACGACTGTGAACAACTTTTACAAAGCCCTGAAATCGCAAAAAAAATCAGCTGATCCCTACACTTGGTCGAGTTACGCGAACATAAATGTATAGAGCAGCTGATATTTTTTTCGGGATTTCAGGTTAGATCCCTTCCTAAAAGTTGTTCCTACAATGTCTCCTTATCAGGTTTTCAGTTAAAAAACAAACAAACAATTCACAAAATAAAATAAAATTTAATTTATTTTTATTAATGTGAAATAAATTCCATTCTTTATACAAATATAGGGTGGAGTATACAGGGTGTTATGAAATTGTGTACCATAGCTTAGGAGTAGGTTTAGTATCGATAAAGGAACCCAAAAAAAGTAGAAAAAAAAATAAAAACATAAAAAAGATATTGCAAGATCAACCTAATTTAGTACCTACTAACTTAAAATACTTTTTTTTAGCGTTTAGAATTAAAATTATTTTATGAGCCGTTTTCAGTAGCAAATAATGCGCCGCCGCCGGCCCCTTAGTATTCGGACGCGAGAAGTGAAGGACAAAATGACAACGCGTTCGATAATAACTAAGTAATTAAGGCATTTAAACAAATAAAATAATTTTAATTCTAAACGATTGCTATTTTAAGTAAGTAGGTACTAAACTATGTTGATCTTGCAATATTTTTTTTATGTTTTTTATTTTTAATTTTTTTAGATTTTTTTTTTGGGTTCCTTTATCGATACTGAACCTACCTCTAAGCTATGGCACGCAATTTTTTTAACATCCTGTGATGTTTAATTTAAACCTACGTACATGATATTCTATCTCGTGCTAGGAGCTCGTGGCTAAGTAATAACAGCCGCACGGGTCGATCCATCAGGTTCCGTGGATGGGTGTCCATCTTTACATACGGAGACTCCTCCGTGCCTCGGAAAGCACGTTAAGCCGTTGGTCCCGGGTGTAATTCGTGGATCTTTGACAGTCGTTACGGGTCGTCAGTAGCCCGAAAGTCTGACAACCAGTCTTACTAAGGGGTATCGTATTACCCAATTAATAGGTTGTGGAGGTCAGATAGGCAGGCACTCCATGCTCCATGTAAAATACTGGTATTTAGCTGATGCCGGATGGGTTAGACTGGTAGCCGACCCCAACATAGTTGGGAAAAGGTTAGGCAGATTGATTTGTATATGATATTCTATCTCGTGCTAGGAGCTCGTGGCTAAGTAATACCAGCCGCACGGGTCGATCCATCAGGTTAAGCTACGCTTGCCGGGGTTGGTCCGTGGATGGGTGACCATCTTTACATACGGAGACTCCTCCGTGCCTCCGAAAGCACGTTAAGCCGTTGGTTCCGGGTGTCATTCGTGGATCTTTGACAGTCGTTACAGGCCGTCCTACCAAGGGGTATCGTATTACCCAGTTACTTGGTTGTAGAGGTCAGATAGGCAGTAGCTGCATTCGGTTAGACTGGAAGCCGACCCCAACATAGTTGGGAAAAGGCTAGGCAGATTGATTGTACATGATATTCTATATTAGCAACATTATACCAAGCGGCATATTCATGAAATGCCACAATAAAATGTACAACTGTATAGGTTACAACTGAAATTCGAGTCCGTTATTTTAATGACGCCATTTTACGAGCCGTGTCAAAATGTGGTTTTGCTCACCCTGTATAGTATGCATTTGTTTGTTATTATGTAACGTGAGTGAGCACCACTTTATTTGGTCCAATTAGGTAAGGTTCAATTGTGTCCTAAAAATCTGATCATTAATTTTTGTGTAAGCTCTCAAGAAATATATAATTATAATATATATTATTTATAATTAGTTATAGATTAGCTTAGATTAAGTTTAGGATAAGCGCATGTACCGCATTGGGTTACCCTGTTATGGTATATGTAAGTAGATAAATAAATAAATAAATAAATTCGTAGAGATTTTTGATTTTTGTTTTTTATTTTTTTTTTGTTTGAAAACACTTGGCTCAAATTGTGCCATTATAGGACATAGGATTCTTCTCATATAGAAAAAGTAATCAAGACACTTGTCTAATGTTGACAGATGGGGGTTTAAAAAAGTTTAGTGCTTATTTTATTTAGTAGCTATTATCAATTATCATTATCATGCAAACCAGCCTAAATGTCAGTAGCTATTTGATGCCCAATTAGCTTTTTCCAGCGGCTTCGCCCGCGTGGATGTCGGAAAATATCCCACGGGAACGTACTACTGGGAATTCCTTCCTTATTCCTTATCTACATTATAAAGGGAATCTCTGTGCAAAATTTCAGCTTTCTAGGTAGGATGAGTCAGTCAATCAGTCAGTCAGTCAGTCAGTCAGGACTTCTCTTTATATTTATATAGATAAAATAATATAAAAAAAAAATGAATTGAATTTCATTGATTTTTGTTTTTTTTTATTAATGTTTTATTTAATATTTTTATTATTAAAAAAAAATATATATATTTTGTGATCAGTGCTCCCACTTCCATTCATAAGAGGTCTCTTGCCATTTGAGTACAGATAGGTTGCTTTCAAAGCAGTACACCTACTCATAATATGGACCAAACCTTTTAGAACCCTTTGATCTGGAGTTGCGTCAAACGAATTTTACTTAGAAATAGATACAGTTAACAGAAGAGATAAGTAACCAGTCCTTTTTAAGCCATGCGTGTGTGATGTTCCAATTCCAATTTATAGTAGTGGCTTCATCGTTTTATCGATGATTCTGCCAAAGTCAAGGTTGAAAAAAAACAAAGAGCATACGTTGAGGTTGGTGTGTGATGTTACATAGTCGAGTCTTTGACAGTTTACACCTGAAATGTCTTACAATATGTTGCGCAAAGATATTATTTTGTCATACTTTTTATCGCTCGAGCGATTTAGCTCTTATACAACAGCTTAAAAATTGTTGATGTTTAAATGGTTGTAGTTCGTAGGTTTTCGTTTAAATCGCATGGTTTGTAAATAATATGTAGCAAGCTAATTATTGCGCAAGTCGCAACTCGCAACCTCTCCTGTCTGTGATTTTTGTGTTGGACGCATTGAAATGTTGCCATATAATTAATTATTATGTCTCTTTGTTATTATTAGAGGAGCTCGTGGCTAAGTAATAACAGCCGCACGGGTCGATCCATCAGGTTAAGCTACGCTTGCCGGGGTTGGTCCGTGGATGGGTGACCATCTTTACATATCGAGACTCCTCCGTGCCTCGGAAAGCACGTTAAGCCGTTGGCCCTGGCTGTCATTCGTGGATCTTTGACAGTCGTTACGGGTCGTCAGAAGCCCGAAAGTCTGACAATCAGTCTTACCAAGGGGTATCGTATTACCCATGGGTTGTGGAGGTCAGATAGGCAGTCGCTCCATGTAAAATAATGGTATTCAGCTGCATCCGGTTAGACTGGAAGCCGACCCCAACATAGTTGGGAAAAGGCTAGGCAGTCTGGATTGGTCTCTTTGTTATTAGTTATCTCTTAGCCACACGAATAAAAAGGTAGCTATAATTTTATGTCATCATCATCATCTTCCTGCCCTTATCCCATATTACTTGGGGTCGGCGCAACACGTTTTCTTCTTCCATTCTCCCCTGTCAACCGTCACGCTATCATTCACTCCCTTCTCTTTCATATCATTCCTCACACAATCCATCCATCTTTTCTTTGGCCTTCCTCTGCCTCTCCATCCATCAACATGTATATTCATCACTCTTTTAGTCACATGCGTTTCGTCTCTCCTCATTACATGCCCATACCAAGACAAACGATTTCCTTTCAACTTTTCTGTCACTGGCGCCACTTTCAAACTTCCTCTTATATACTCATTTCTCACTTTATCCATTCTCGTCACTCCACACATGCATCTCAACATTCTCATCTCCGCTGCATGCAATTTTTTTTCATCCGTCTTCTTCACTGCCCAGCATTCCGATCCATAAAGTACGACAGGCCTTATCACGGACTTGTAAATTTTCCCCTTCAACTTGAGGGGCATCCGTGGGTCGCAAGTTGTTCCTGTAACCTGTCGCCATTTCATCCATCCTGAGTTGAGCTATAATTTTATGTATGATACGTTTAATTTTTAGGATTGCGATGTAACTTGTTTTTATAATATGCTCTTTTCTTTTTTTTTAATACTATTTATTTGATTATAAATACCAATATTGTAATAATCATTGTGCGCGCCGATACAGCGTCGTTTTGTGTCTGTCGCTGTAGACAGAACTTGTGAGATTTTATACATGTTCTGAGACAGCGACACGCCTGCTTACGCTTAAAACCAGCGCCGTTGATTCGTGCCTTCGTGCACGGGCCACGGCATTATGCTGAGCGTTAGCCGTTACATTACAACTAGAGCTATGATCAAAATTGTTAGCCTGGTTTCATATCTTTCCAAACTGTCATAATTAGCCTATAATGTTCCCTCTGCTGGGACACAGGCCTCCTTTCTGTGAGAGGGAGTGGGCCGCAACCCACCACGCGGGCCCAGTGCGGGTTGGTAGATGTCACAAGTCTTCGAATTTATGGTTCTAGGACATGCTGGTTTCCTCACGATGTTTTCCTTCACCGTTTTGAGAGCAGTGGTGATGGAATAATTTACACAAAGTAAAGCGGCTGTCGGGGTTCGAACCTACGATCTACAACTCGTAAGTTCACCACTGCTCTACCCTGCTTTCCAAACTGTATCACAAAGTAATATTGAAAACATCCTAAAAATCATTTACTTATTCATAACTTAGCCTGGACCTTTAAACCGTAAATGAGAAAAAACCGGACACAATCGTCCGAAACCATCCGGATCCGTACGACTAACTACGTTAGTGTCACCGTTATTCAATTCGCGAAACGTGGGACATCTCGGAAATTGGCCATTTGGACCCAAACCTAATATTTCGATGCCCCGTCGCGACTACCGTCATATTTTTAGCAAAAATATTTGTACATTAAATCCTTATTATATGGTCACCGGAGTGAGTATAAAGGGTTGTTTATTGGTTTTGTTTCGATTTTATTTAATTACTTATTGACGTGAAATTATTTTTAGTAAAATGATGCACAATTTAACGTTTAACCCGCGGTTTAACCCATAAAGACTGGGATAAAAAGTAGCCTATGTGTTAATCCAGAGTATAAGCTATCTACATACCAAATTTCATCAAGATCGATCCAGCCGTTTGAGCGTGAAGAAGTAACAAATATACAAACACACACACTCACTCACAAACTTTCGCCTTTATAATTTTTTTTTTACTTCCGAAATTAAAGTTATTTTTCACTTTGTAGTGTTTTGTTTGGAAGTCGGTTGGTAATTTTTGTAAAAAAAATAAAAAATAATATTAGTAGAATTTTTTTACTTTGGAGGTTTATGCCCGTAGTCACCACGCTGGGCATGCGGGTTGGTGACCGCAGAGCCAATCCTTTCGCAACAATGACGCTGCTGCCCGTCATCGCTCTGGAGAATTTAGGTTGGCTTGTTGGATGGTTATACCGCCATCGGTCGGCCGCCAGGGCCTCGCCCGTCAGTGGCAGGGTGTGCCGCGCGCAGGTGAGGTTGACATTTGGGGAGTCCGGTTGTTGTGTGCTCCTCCTTACACCCAGGAGGACAGGAGGACAGGGTGGCGCAACCTTGCAGAGGCTTATGTCCAGCAGTGGACTGCGATTGGCTGAGTTGATTGATTGAATTTTTACTTGTCTTACATCTAATTAATATATTAGTAGAACACGACACTCCCACTTCTACACAGGTCATTGCTATTAGCTTTTATCGTATTGTGTAGAAATTAAATACCGTTTTTAGTTTTTCCAATCACAAGATTTTAAGACTTGACACTTACTAGTGAACTGAAGTGTTTAGCAACAACTTATAAATAGAGGATCAGCAACTAGAGTGGTACTTGAAATGTCAGATTATTACCGTTTGCACTAAAATAAATTTTTACCCTAAGTACTATCATGCCCGTACTTTTGAAGGAGTGTGCATAATTCACTTACATTTTGCGAGGAGCTCGTGGCTAAGTAATAACAGCCGTACGGGTCGATCCATCAGGTTAAGCTACGCTTGCCGGGGTTGGTCCGTGGATGGGTGACCATCTCTACATACCGAGACTCCTCCGTGCCTCGAAAAGCACGTTAAGCCGTTGGTCGCGGCTGTCATTCGTGGATGTTTGACAGTCGTTACGGGTCTTCAGAAGCCCGAAAGTCTGACAACCAGTCTTACCAAGGGGTATCGTATTACCCGGTAATTGGGTTGTGGAAGTCAGATAAACAGTCGGTCCATATAAAATAATGGTATTCAGCTGCATCCGGTTAGACTGGAAGCCGACCCCAACGTAGTTGGGAAAAGGCTAGGCAGATTGATTGATTCTGCTGGGCGATCATATTTTCCGGGTCCAAATCTAGTCTGCTACAGAAACATTTACCACATATAACATAACATCACACCGATAGTGTCCAAAGGGTTACGCAGAGCTGTAACTATAGTAACATCCACATTTCGCAAGGTATGTTTAAGTCTCATGCAATAGGAGGCGACCCTATTGCCATCATCCGGACAAAAACTCAAATTTGATTAAAACCCAATAACATTTTGCCCGACCTGAGGATCGAAGTCAGGACCCCTCACCCCATTAGTCGACTGCAAGCACTCGACCAACGAGGCAGACAAAACACAATTGTATGTAAATAATTAGCCTCCAGCACCCTAATTGCGTAACACATTATCGATCGGAGTTGGTTTCATTTTGAAACAAATTGCTAATCCTTTGCTTCATATGTTCGAAAAATTTGTCTGATCGACAACGTAAATAACGCAATGAATGTTGTTGAACCGTCAAAATAAAACCAACTCCGATTGATAATGTGTTACGCAATTAGGGTGCTGTTCTTATCTCAGTAGGGACGATGACTAAACATTTTTCGCCTGTCTTGTAGATTATAAAAAAATATTGGACACGTATTTTTCCTCGTCGTTTTTTCCTTTTGTTTTTTTTTATCTGTCTTGTAGTTTATTAAAAAATATTGGACACGTATTTTTTCTTTTTTTACATAATCAAAAGATTACGACGATATATTGAGTAAAATTTGGCATTACGTCACTCCTTGCTAGTTGGTTATACTCGTAGTTGTGACGCAGTGAGCCCCTACTCCCCAACTTTAAAGCGTTTTATCTAAGTAATTTTTGATTAATATGATACAGCAAAAAATACGTGTCTAATATTTTTTTATTATCTGAATGAAAGAAAGAAAATAAGTCTACTTGAGTTAACATGACGCAAAGAACACACAAAATAAAATAATTAAAGGAACAATTTGGGGGAAAATATGCGTCTCATCCACGCAAAACGGCTGTGACTGACGGATTAAATAGAATTTCTTTTTTTTTTACCCATTCATCATCCCTATTCTATCAGCCGTCATTTCAGAGTTCCCCCCTTCCTATCATATATAAGGTGTTATAAAAATATCTGCCACGGCTTCAATGGGGGATAGTATTGTGTATATAGATTACAATAGTGAAGAAATTTCGTGCCCCGGAATAGTGAAATCAATTTGAGAAGATAAAGAGAGATAATTACATTTACTTTATTCTGCATAACGTGGTTCACAAACTACGCGCGATGTGTCGCTTCGTCAATGAAAACAATTGCTACCTCTTTCTAACTGATCTGTGAATGAATACTAATTACATCGGCACAATTTCATACAAATAAATCAATTAAATACGCACATTTTTTGTATGAAAAAATTTATGACATAAGATCAATAATATAACTTCACTATTGTAATCTATATACACAATACTGCCTCCCATTGCAGCCGTGGCAGATATTTTTATAGCACCTTATGTATCATCCAAAATATCATATTAATGTGTGACAATAATTAAGCAACTATGACGCCATCTTATTAATAAAAGACTTCAGCAAGAGTGGAAACTTATGTTTTCATTTTACCCTTCATAAAGATGTGTGTATGTTTTGAAGGAAGCCAGCTTGAATTATGTGCTTAAACTTTATTGTACACACTGAGCGCAGTGGTGGTGAGTCTGTTTACAGTGGTGCTGGTCGCAGATTCGATATCTGCGTATTATATATCTGAGACATTCGCGGACAACCCATTGAAAAAAGGCTTTCATTTTCCTAAAATTAACTGAGAAATCCTCAGCCGTTTAGCCTTATAGGTAGTAACCGATAGGTATTTTACCTGGAGATACGGGCAGCAATGGCGGTGCTTGGGGGAGCCCTATTTCCAGCAGTGGACGTCTTTCGGCTGACATGATGATGATGAGATGATGAAGGGCAGCGAAGTTAATTGTATATACTGGGCAATAACGGTATTTAATGTTGTGTTTGTCTTTTGGTATTCTAAATTCAAGTAAAATTCTGACAACCAGTCTTTTGGTATGCTAAATTCAAGTCACGACTATCATAGGACTCATAGTTAGGTATTTGTAAGAATGCCAGGATTCCTATACGGATCTGCGATATACCTATTGGTGATTGTTTCGATTCTCGCTTTCATTAAAAGTTGATGTAAACCGAACTTATTCAAGACAACAATGTAGGACAAACATTAAAAAACCTATAAAACTTTTAGAATACTCTGTCGTATTTTGTGAGGTATGAGTGAATGCAAGAATTCTGGAATTATCACGGACGGTCGAGAGTCCCACTTTACGGCTTCCGAGTCGGTTTACGACCGTGCCTATGGCCAAAAAACGTCCCGACTTTGTATCCCCTCCTTATTCACAGTATTCACCCTGTTAATCAATAGTGATTTTCACGTAGGTAATAGTTTTTTTTTCGGCTACTTTGAATAAAAAAGTTTTTCGATTCGTTTTCGATTACCGGTAGTTTTCGGTTTTCGTGTTAAAAAGTTGTGAAGTTTGTAATGGAATAGTGTTGTGCTGAAGATTTTTATCGCGGATACGTTCATTAACCTGTTTTTTGATCGAACTTTAGGATTGAAACGTGGTCTGTAGCTTTTACTTCGGAAGATATAAAAATAGGAAACTTACAAACTTACACTCGAGAGCAATGAATTAGGGTCACACTCTAAACTCTGACTCCTAAGTCACAGAATCTTGGGAGTCAAGGTTTACTCTATTTGTAAGACCTTTATTCATTGAAATTCATGCGACTTAGTTTTAAAGCATTGTTGAAGGTTTTTGTATAAAATAAAGATTTATTATTATTTGTGTTTATAAAGATACCTACCTTGATTTGTGTGAAAGATGACATGGCTAGAAAGGGGGTGACTACCGAGATGACGAATATTAGAGAAGTATGGAAAAAAAGGACATGTTGCGACGACCCCAAATAGATTGGGATAAGGGCAGGAGAATGATGATATAAAGATACCAACCTGAAAGTCTCGGAAACTAAAATGCTAGCTTAACGAAATAAAATAAAATGTTAATGTTACCTCAAGATACGAACTATGACTACATTTCCAATCTTAAATCTCTTAAAAAGGGGTCCCACGCATTTTAAAATATTATTTGTGAATTTTAAAATCAATCCCTTAGGGAATGATTTTTCAAAAACGCTGAACCGCACATTTCTTTATTTCCTACCAAAAGCATAAATTTGAATTTTCATATACCTAACATTAGAAATGCTGGGTTTCCCATACAAACTTTCATCCTCTACATCACCCGCTGCAGGATTATTTTTGAGAAAAAAAGTAGCCTATGTAGCCACAGGATGCCATATAAACACAATTTATTTCATTAAGCTAACATTCTTAGTTTCTGACACTTTCAGGTATCTTTAGTTTTAGTTTTTTTTTGAGTTTTTTTTTAGTTATTTAAGCTGATGCAATAAACATTTTTTTTTTATGTGACCCTAATTCATTGCTCTCAAGTGTACATTAAAAAAGCCTGTGGTTTTCGTGATATTAATGTTTTTGCTGAAACTTTTAGAAATCCTTTACTGTCCGATATACACGAACATAAAAAGTAGGTACACACGGCTACATATCAAGCTATATTTTCCAGTATAAGCTGATCTCGCATTGTTTAAGATTTCCGTACAATGAGAGGTGAGCTTATACTGGAAATGTATGGCTTGATATGTAGCCGTGTGTACCTCCTATTCCTCCTTTCATTCCTATGAAAGGACCTCTTCCTTGCCATGCATACATGCGATTTCAACCAATGAAATAAAAAGCACTTAATAAAGACCTTTTTGAAAACTATCTAATTATCCAATTCAGTATTAAACGATCCAAAGCACTTATATCTACCTCACAAAGGATGAAAACTTCAAACTATCTCCTTTAAATCTTTGTAATAGAATCAGTAGTTCGCTCCCGATTTAAAGTGGCTTGAAAACAGAGGAGCAAGTATTTGCATACTGTCAGCACAATTATAAGCAGCTTACTGCGGCCTTGCGATGAAAACTGAGCTTAAATTTCAACACAGAATCAACCTTTTGGTAATTTTGTGGATGTATGTCTAGCTGTTGTAATTTAACGGGGTAGTAAACTTCTTGACCCTTCTTCTAGACTTGCTGTATTGTATTAGATCAGAATGTTGGACCACAAAAGGAATGAAAGCCAAAGGCATGCAGCTGAAATGAGATTTTGTTTTAGAACTTTATAAAACTAAATCATTTAGAGTTCTAATACAAAATGTACAATCTAGCCTGGTCTATCCGGTACAGGAAACAGTTATTAGTTTACCATCAGTTCATGGAAATATTTTGTGTACAAGCCGTGTATAAGTGGCTAGGCGCCCCGTTGCGCGCCGCTAAAAATGTTCGGGAATGTACAATGGAAATGTCGCGCGGGGTGAGGGATGTTTCCGTGCTTAAGAGATCCCACTCGCGTAACACCACACATCCGTGTGGATGGAATGGATAGAATAAGAAATGAGTATTTAAGAGGAAGTCTGAAAGTGACACCGGTGACTGAAAAGTTGTGCGGAAATCAGTTGTCATGGTATGGGCATGTGATGCGGAGGAATGATGAAAATGTCGTCAGGAAAGTTTTGAGTATGAATGTAGGTGGCTATACGAGTAGGGGAAGACCAAAGAGACGATGGATGGACTGTGTGACTGTGTATGACGACTAATAGAGAAGCATACTTCTCTATTAGTCGTCAATTTATTTGGGGTCGGCGCACATGTTTTTCTTCCATAGAAGATACCCCAAATAAATTAGGATAAGGGCAGGAGAATGATGATGGTTGTAAGCTTCTCCTCTCGTGTTGACATGAGAACAGCTTACTTATTGAGGTAAAAAAATAGCCAAATAGCAAGACTGGTAATGAAGTTGACTGCCTATCATCACCCACAGCCCGACTTCACCCACTGTATTTTCTTGTCCCAATCCCCACGCACTCCAGTGCCAGGTTCATCCAGGTTTCCCACAATAACTGTTATCTTACCTACTCATGAATGAATGAACTTAAGATTTGACTTAATTACAATCTTCGATTCATTCATTTATACATTGACAGACAAGCAGAGCCTAAACGGCTGGTATAGAAGCATGTTTAGCACAAGCATAATTGTTATAGAAATAATTTTTATCTACGAGCACAAGAGTTCCTTACACAACGTGTTTCCCATAACTCTAGGGTATTAATGAGACCATAATTTTGAACAACTTTTACTATGGCACCAAAACAGAAATCGCGAAAAAAAATCAGCAGTTCCCTACATTTTGACGAGTTATGCGAACATAAATGCAGGGAACAGCTGAATTTTTTTTCGCGATTTCATGTTTGGTCCCATAGTAAAAGTTGTTCAAAATGATGGTGTCATTAATATTCTAGAGTTATGGGATAAAGAAACACGTTGTATATTGAAAGTAGGCACTAAGGAATTTAATGATGAATGTAGTCACTATTTCCGATGGTAAATCCCATTAGGTAAGTGTTTGTTATTTATTACTAGCTGACTCGATAGATGTTGTACTGTCCTAATTTCAATAATACATACAAGATTCCCATAGAAAATGCACATTCAGTTTTCCCAAATTTTCATTCAACTCCCGACAACTTTTCCAATTTTTCTCTTCATAAGAACCTTCCTCGGACATCAAAGAGTATATGAAATAAAAAAAATAAAAATTGCCGAGTTGGTCCAGCCGTTCCCGAGTTTTGCTCTTAGCAACTTTAGCCATTCATTTTTATTTATTTATATATAGATAGTAAAAGTGTTCTTCAAGGGAAAGTTATTCCACAGACAGTTGCTCTGAGATCAAATGACAAATTTTTTTTGCTATTTCTTTTCTGCCTTATCTTCTAGCATAATACGTCTATAATTTTAGTTTACCTATGTATTAGTACATTCTAAATCGGTACAATCACTTACTTTTTAAAGTTACGAAACTAGCATTTGTCCTAGAACAAAAAATTCATAGTCATCACTTTTTTAGGGTACCGTACCTCAAAAGGAAAAACGGAACCCTTATGGGATCACTTATCTGTCTGTCTGTCAGTCTGTCAAGACCCTTTTTCTCAGAAACGCGTGGAGGTATCAAGTTGAAATTAATATTAAATACGTACCTAAGTTTATTATGGTCCCTAAAAAAATCAAGAAAAATACGGCCATTTATGCGACATATTTTGATATTCGCAAATAAATCAAACTCCCCATTTACCTAGAATAATGAAATTTGGCGAAAAGCAATAAGCAAGGTCTCACAGCACAAGTAAAGGAAAAAGTCCGAATATTGTTAATTTGTAATTTTATCACATAATTTGTTTTTTGGGATTACAATGTTAAGTTTGTTTTGGGATAAATTCTTTTCAATTACGGAACCCTTCAATGTGCGTGGTCTGACATGAACTTGGCCGGTTTTTTTTTTAAAACTTCCATATCTCCACTGCAATCACATAACACATTAACTATCTAAACAAGAACGTTTATCACCATCGCCGGTCGACACTACCAGGTTACAGGTAGCTTGGTAAGTTGATCAACGAATGATGAATTGGAGCAATGGTCATCAATAATAACTCGTATTTGGTTCATTAACGACCGCTGCGGTTGGCGGGCGCTGACGAATATCGATAGGGATGAATATTTTATTCGCTTACTTAAAAATGGATTGTGAATGAGAATACTTCGGGGTTTTTTTGTTTTTTTTTTTCTAGTTGTAGGTGTGTCCAGCATACGCGTGAGGGAGAGGTAACAGCCGCGCCCTCGCGCCCCTAGCCGCTGTAGGAGACGCCCTGGGCGGCGGGAATCGATTGCCGATTCCCGGCCACCGTAGGCGCGGGCTTGCGGACGACGAGTAATGGGCAGCTCGCCGTCCGGTAAGGACCAGGCCCGGGTCGACGGCGCGTTGTGTTCCACGCGCGCCTCAAAGAGATGTTAGCAGTGATGGGGTCAATTGGGCCGATGCCGCCGGGGTCGCGGGTAGTTCGAAACAGATACCGTGGCCCTGGCACGGGCAGCTGAAGGAGCATGGGTGGGTTTTAGTCAGTAAAAGTCTGACACGCCCTCCCGCTCTGCCCAGAGCGGGAGAAGTCATTTGATGATTTCCCATCCACAAAAAAAAAAAGGTGTGTCCAGCATTGCTAATATTATTAATATTCCAGCTAAAATATTACATAGCTAATGATTTAATAATTTATAAGTCATTAATAATTCGTAATAAATATGCGTGTATTCCTCAAATCAAAATTATTTGATTTGATTATTTGTTGGTAGTGAAGACATGGAATATTGTCAGGCTTGTTCATAATGATTTCACCTACTTTTACTCAAAAGCCCGTGTTTTTTGGCTGTTCCGCTTTGACATGGCACTTATCTACATATAAATTAATCTGCCTAGCCTTTTACCAACTATTTTGGGGTCAGCTTCCAGTCTAACCGGATGCAGCTGATTACTTGTAGCTTACACGGAGCGACTGCCTATCTGACCTCCACAACCCAGTTGCTGGGACACGATACCCCTTGATAAGACTGGTTGTCACTTTTCTACGGTGTTTGTAATATTATCTTGATACAAACCAATCAATGAACAAAAAATATTCTTTCTTATTTCGATGTCAACTGCCCAGTTCACATTATTAAAATCGAAATTTACAATGAAAACCAATTCTTAAATAGGGAAAATTGAGAATTGTCTTAGTCACTTCTATTTGGATAGTCAACGAATACAAATTAGGAGGGAAGAGGAAACACGCACAAAAAATGTGAGTAACTGTACAAAGAATTAAAGCCCGCGCTGACTGCGGTTAGGGGTAAACGTGATAGTCATCATGCATTGTGATATGCATGTATGCAAGTATGCAACAAATGCATGAGTGTCCAATGTGTCCATTCATTGAATACATGTGAATGTGAATGTCACCTTGTGTATGTAGGTTTTTTGTGATTAATCTTACCCAGCTGTTTTGTTCTATGTATTAATGTAAATGAAGCCTGCAAGTTTTGGAGTGCAGGCTGACATGTTATTGGCGCGGGGTTGCGGACGGCGAGCAATGGGTAGCTCGCCGTCCGGTAAGGCCCGGGTCGACGGCGCGTTGTGTTCCACGCGCGCCTCAAAGAAATGTCAGCAGTGATGGGGGTCGCGGTTTATTCGAATGTGATACTGTGGCCCTGGCACAGGCAACTGAAGGAACGCGGGTGGGTTTTAGTCAGTAAAAGTCTGACACGCTCTCCCGCTCCGTCCAGACCGGGAGCAGTCATTTGATGAATTCCCATCTACAAAAAAAGAGGCTGACATGTAATGTTAGGTCTATATTTGATATTTGCTTATTGTCTTACTTCTATACTTATCTTTTATGATAAAGATTGGGGGGTATATGTATCTGTGTCGTACAGATAAAAAAAAACTGAACGTTGGGTCTTTGTTGTAAGCTTCCAACATTTAATTTAATATTTTTGCATGGTAACAAAGTTTAACCTGTCTGATTGACAGTTGACAGTTTATAATCATGTGTCATGTGTTTTCTGATTGTCATGATTGTATCTGCGGGTAAATAATCACTTTTTCTATAAACTATAATATATGTATTTTTTATTTATACCAAGCCTCCTCTTTCGATTCAAGAAACCTAACTAACGTCCATTATTAAAACCAGTTCGCGGATTGTCGTTCAGGGGTTACTGAGCAGTCTACCTCGCCAGCACCAAATCCGCCGACGCCATAACCGTCTTCTCCCAACTATGTTAGAGTCTGCTTCCAGCCTGACCGGCAACTTGTACCAGTATTTTACATGGAGCGACTGCCTATCTGATCTCCAAAACCCAGTGTTTCTTTGTATTTTTAACCGACTTCAAAAAGGAGGAGGTTCTCAATTCGTCGGAACCTTTTTTTTTTATGTATGTTCCCCGATTACTCGAAGATGGCTGGACCGATTTGGTTGTTTTTTGTTTTATTCGAGAGGGTATACATCACAGTTGGTCCCATATAAAATTGATTAACTTTGCTTGGGTAGTTTTTGAGTTAGCATCAATAATACGTATTTTTTCCCCACTTTTATATGGATGATGTTCTAGTTTGTTTTGCAGATAGTGGTATTAGAATTTGTGTGGGGTAGGTACACAATTAAAAAGTGAAAAATAAAATCTTTTTTACAAAAAAATACAACCGACTTCCAAAAACAACAATACAAAGTGAAAAATAACTTTAATATCGGAAGTCGGTGGCAAAAAACGAAAATACATTTAACTAGACACCGACTTCCGAAATTAAAATTATTTTTCACTTTGTAGTGTTGTTTTTGGAAGTCGGTTGTATTTTTTTGTAAAAAAGTTTTTTTAAGTCACAAATACAAAGAAACAATGTATTCTACACACACCTAAGTCAGCAGGTATTAATTTCAGAATAACATAATACAAAAACGTTCGCCATGTCGAAATTCGCGACGCTACCCCGTTTTCGCTTCGCAACACCCGCTTAGTGCAACACATATAATTCATATGTCTAACAGCTTTGCGACTTAATTGAGTTACAGCCACCTAATTCCTATTTGCAATTATATTTTCCAATTAAATTTTCCACTCTCTTCCTTGGGTAATGGATTCTGTAACAATTTTAATACAATATTTTGGGGTTATAATTATAATTAAAAAAGGGTTTCGTATTGTGATGCTTTTAAATGTGAAATTAATTGTGTTTATGAGTTAATTTTGTTATTGCTGATTTTGATGGCTATAATTGCTTTGTTTTTGGCTTACCTGT
Source organism: Cosmia pyralina (assembly GCA_946251885.1). Classification (NCBI taxonomy): domain Eukaryota; kingdom Metazoa; phylum Arthropoda; class Insecta; order Lepidoptera; family Noctuidae; genus Cosmia; species Cosmia pyralina. The sequence continues at coordinate 19,708,567 of OX276363.1, forward strand.
GTAGTGGTGAGCTTGCTGTTTGGCTGTGTCAGACCGATCCAAAGCGGTTTTTTCTATCATTGACAAAACACTATATTTATTACGATTGATGTGAGTTGTGTTAATTTTTAAATTACAAATGTGTTACTTGTATCTTGGAGGTATCTTGGGATGGGACCATGGGGTATAGGAGCTTTGGAAGGTGTACGAAGGGTCGAAGCCAACTCGCTGAGACGCTTTCAATGAAATGAAGCATCAACCGAAATTATTAGTGTTTTATTGCAGAATGATTTCAAACACAATGTAAATTGTTTATGAATAAAATTGATTTTAATGTATGCTTAGTGTCTATTATATTTATCGGATTAATTAAAATGTAGTACTCGAAAACGCTATGGATAAAAAGCGTAAAAGTTTACTGTTTTGTGACAAATCAATCATTAATAATCATCATACAATACATAATAATAATAATTTTAAAAAAATCCGTGTAGTAAAACATTGATCAGGCAGTGGCAATAGTCCTTTCATAGTTCTAGGTAACCAGTCCACTTTAGCCACCCAAATCCATAGTCCAATATCTTTGTTTATGTCCTGCAATAGTCCTACACCAACCGGGGGTTGTCTTTGGGTGCACTTGCATTAGTGCATACAGGGATAATCGTCGCGTCGGTTGGTGCCTCCTAATCATTTAACATTGTCTATCTAAGGGGCCTCTGCGAGTTGGCTTCAGCCCCTCGTACGCCTTACAAAGGTCCGGGACCTCAGAATCCTGAGATATGACAAAAAAACAAAAGTAAATAATAATAATAAAGATTTATTTATTGAAAGCAGTACACAGTTAGTGCTATGATAAAAAAATAAATAATTAAAAAACACGACTGCCGTGCCAAAAATCGACCTAAAAAGTATAAAACAAGTTGTATTCCCTGACTAAACAGATAAATAAAATTGTCATTGCTGTCGGGGGACCGTTCTGGGGAACACTTTTAAATCTAAGAGGTCCCCAAACAGTCCCCCAGTTTGCAAGAAAAGATGAAATGTTTGTTTTGCATGAACACCCTACCTATAAATTATATAGTTTTTTTTGGAATGTGCTCATCAAAACCTTCCATTTGACACCCATATTGTAATAATTGAAGATTTTTTTTGCCACATTTGAAAAAGGAGTCATACTGCCACCATATTAAACTTATTAAAAAAATATATATAACACATGTCACTCAGGATGATGTAAGGAATCTAATGATACACCATACATCGAAATCTGTCCAAGCATTCAAAAGTTATGGTGGAATAAAGAAACTCACAAACACATAAATCCTGAAAACATTATACTCCTTTTTGGGGCAGTCGCGTATAAACAATAAAAAAAAAAAAAAAATATTGACAAAAAAAATGGAGACATTTTCAATTGAAGCCCTAACTCCTGTGCTAGGTGGTACCTGTGTTACAGGAGTCAGTGTCTTCACCCGATTTTGAAACATTAACAAATTATGCAACAAAAATTAAAATTAAAATATATCATAAAACGTACATGCATGCTCTTGAGTGGTATGTATGTGTGTGTGTTTGTTGTGTTTTGTGTGTATGTTTAATGTGTTGTATTATGCGTGTGTGACGTCGGGTCAATACAACAATCAGAGTACCTACCTATCCATATAATCCCACACAATATCTGTACAGAATTAATTCAAAAGCCCGTTGTAAAGTCAGTTAGTAAATAAAATTAATAAATGATTTTATTTATTTAAGTAGGTTTGTACAAACACTTTTACACGTCAATCATCAATCAATCTGTCTAGCCTTTTTCCAACTATGTTGGGGTCGGCTTCCAGTCTAACCGGAAGCAGCTGAATACCAGTGTTTTACATGGAGCGACTGCCTACCTGACCTCCACACACCAGTAACTGGGTAATACGATACGCCTTGGTAAGACTGGTTGTCAGACTTTCGGGCTTCTGACGACCCGTAACGACTGTCAAAGATCCACGAAGGACAGCCGGGACCAACGGCTTAACGTGCTTTCCGAGGCACGGAGGAGTCTTGGTATGTAAAGATGTCACCCACCCACGGACCAACCGCAGCAAGCGTAGCTTAAACTGATGGATCAACCCGTGCGGTTGTTATTACTTAGACACGAGCTCCTCACAAGCTTTTACACGCCTGACTACTCTGAGAAGAAAGGCTGAAACAAACTCAGAGGTCACAGTCTCTTTTAATGTCCAGACATAATCTTGGTCAGATCATGTGAAGACCATGTAGATAAATCATAATTTAAAAGCCATTATTAATTTCGCTTAAGTTTCAAAATAACAAAAACCTTTTTTTTGTTATTATAATACGCCAGCTCTACGGATAATTATATATTTTAATTATGCCACAACAGTATTTTGTTACAAATTATAATAAAATAAACCGCTTGCCCGATGGGGAACCCATCGGTAAAAATTACGAACTTCCATAAGAAAGCCCTTAGGGGATGAATTTTCAAAAATCCTTGTTTAGTGCTCACCATTATACACAAAGACATTAAATATTACTTTACAACAGACGGGACATAGCGAACAAAATCGTAATCCGATACTTATGACCAGTGGACAAAAGTCTACGCCTACATATGTCATGTCGCATGCGTGATGACAATACGTGTCTACCAAAAGTCACTGACACATGGGATCACAGTTTTTCTATGACATTTCTTCTGATAGCCTCTCTATAATATCTTTAATCTCTTCGGTTACCATCAGACTGAACAACTTTCTCCATGGACCAACATCGAAATTGCGAAAAAATAAACAGCTGTCCCATACATTTGGGTCGAGTAGGAATTGAAGTTTCGTATGGGACAGTTTGATAATTTTTTCGATTTCGATGTTGGTCCCATGGAGAAAGTTGTTCAGTTGATAGTCTGTACTTGACTTAAATTTAACCACACCTTTCTGATACTTCCTGTATAAGGAACTCATGTACGAAATGTCATGCTTCTTGTTCCATATTACGGCTGGTTAGAACACATTTTACCTTATATGACTCAAAGTTTTAGTAGTTAACTGTCTCATTATTTATTTATTTTATTTATCTTTTACTAGCTGCGCCCCGCGGTTTCACCCGCGTAGACCAGGATAAAAGTAGCCTATGTGTTAATCCAGGATATAAGCTATCTACATACCAAATTTCATCCAAATCGGTCTAGACGTTTGAGCGTGAAGGAGTAACAAGCATACAAATACACACATTCGCGCTGGCGATCACGAGACCAATAAACTGAAGATGTATGATGATGTTTATAAACAACAAACATCTACGTACATCATCATCATTTTATTGGTCTAGTGGTCGCAAGCGCGAATGCTGACCGTGAGGACCTGGGTTCGATTCCCGAGCCGGGTAAATTATATGGTTAGCAACAACCCCAAGTTAATATGCTGGGCTGCAGAAAAGAAGTTAAGCACTTTAAGGCTTGCACGACACATCATTCAATATGGTTAAGGTTTGGTTTCCTAGGTAAAATGGTTCCGTCATATTATTACGGCCGCCATGATAATCTGTCATTTTCACCAGTATTTGACATTAAGTCAAACCTCGCTGCCCAAAGATTTAAATCGCTAGAGTTGCCCTCACCGTACTTATTCACGCAAAAAAGTGTCCATATTGAGAAGAGTGAAGCTCACACTTTATTAAATTGCGTTTCCATGACAGTCAAGTGTAGTCACTGCGTCATTGTGTGTCAGAGGTGTCAAAATAAAACAGAAATGCGACTATCTTTTAACGCGGTAGGGCGAATCTAAGGATTTATTTAAATCTTTGCCACTGCCATCATTTCCATGACAGCCGTCACTGCGGCCGTAAGTGGCGACCTCTACTCTTCTAGGAAACCGTAGCTTTAGCGCTAAACATATTTCAAACATCATTCTGTCTCTGTCAACTGCAAGTTGTTGTTTGCGATGTTATCTCTCAAGTCCCGCATGGGTGACTGGCATCCCAAATTGCGTATCTACCGTCAAGCCCCGGATGGGATCCCATTGAACCATCCGTTTTACACGGCTTAAACCTCTATTATTACTATTAATAAGGGCTAATATTCTGTGTGGTTTAAGTTTTCACTCTGGTGCCTGATGGATATTCTCGTCAAATAAATTATTCAAATTTATAAATGACAGATGTTGAAAAAATTGACTGGGGCTTGAGAGGTGTTCGTTTAGCGTTAAAATGTAGGTATTTAGTGCTTTTTGGCCTCGCAGAGGTCTTTTTTTAGTTTGATTTTTTTAGGGTTCCGTACCCAAACGGAACCCTATTACTAAGCCTCCGCTGTCCGCCCGTCCGTCTGTCACCGGCTGTATCTCATGTACCGTGATAGTTAGACAGTTGAAATTTTCACAGATAATGTACTTCTGTTGCCGCTATAACAACAAATACTAAAAAACAGAATAAAATATATATTTAACGGGGCTCCCATACAACAAACGTGATTTTTTTGCTCGATATTGATAACGGCAACAGATAAACGCTTGAAATATTTACAGAATATTTAGTTATATATTCACTTTAAAAATAAATAATTAAAATAAAACAAATATTTAAGGGGTCTCCCATACAACAAACGTGTTTTTTTTTTACCGTTTTTATAGATAATGGTTACGGAACCCTTTGTGCGCGAGTCCGACTCGCACTTGCATTTTTTTTTTTGTTTTTTAAAAGTTTATTTTGTTAGTTTTATATTTATGCTCCTTCTTTACTGTATTTCCTGTGCGTGTCCCAAATAAAATATTCTTTTTACTTTCTTTATTTATTTGTGGTGCAAGCGGGCATAAATAAATCTCCGCTCGATTTAGGAGTTATATTCTACAAAAATAAGCACAAACAAGCAAAATAAATTATTCCTTTCAACAAAGATCTGCAGTTGGAAGAGTGCCAACGACATTAAAATAATGTGAACTTAGATTTAATTAAAAAACTTACGGGTTATAAAGTTTTACTAAAGTAGTGAGGGGCAGATTAGCTTTTGAATAAGATTTTACTCTCGAAAAGGATTTTTTATCCGTATCAAGCTGTTGCAATGTTCTTCTTTAGAAAGTTTTTGAAGCCAACTGGACTAAGGCACGCAAGTTTTTACGTATGTTCAGATAAGTTTCCTGCTCCCTTTGATCGACCTGTGGCGGCATCTACATCTACGCATTACACTGACGGATGTCACGTAAAATCCTGCATCGCGCAGAGTTTACCGCGCGACTAGCTTTAAATACAACGTCCCGACGTCAGTCGTCGGGCAGTTGCCCACCAGACAAGACACCCGTCTGGTCGGAGGATCCTCCCTTTTCTATGGAGGATGAGTGAACATTACACCCTGTTCTTCATGCCTCTATTCTGGTGGTCCCAAGTGACGTTCACGTCAGCGCAGCCTTCGTGCAACTACTTCAGCGTGACGTCATTAGCATCATAGCCAACCATCACCCATGGCTTCAACGGGTATTCTGACCACCAGCATGCATCGGACGCGCATTCCTGGTCATCACCCTCCGCCTCATCAGCAACCTTGGCACAGCACACTGCACTTTCGGCCGGACAACAAACCGAGCCCTTCAACCCTTTCCTGGTCGACGCCAGCGGTCATTCTTAACCCGGCGCTGTACATCCGACTCACTGACGCATAACGCAGCGCCACCTCAACTCACCAACACTCAACTTTTACCATTTAGGTTCAACAAATGTAGAAACGCCTAGCTAGCTTAGGTACAGTCAGCAACAAAAGTTGCAGTTTTTTAATCTTAATTATTAAGAGAAATATTTAATTCAAATCGGAACAGAAGTAGGTACTTAAAATTTCAAGAACATTAACTCTTAACAGTAAAACAAAAAAAAAAGCAGTTTATCAGATCATTTTGTGTTAATTTAGATGATGTGAAAAAGTAGCAGTGTTAACCGACTTTTGTTGCTGACCGTACCAGTGAAAAATTTTTAACTAGGCACAACAACCAATGCAGAGGGCCGAGACATGTGGCAATCACTTTCAAAGTGTTTCATATTTTGTACAGCGACTTTCAACTCTTGTTGAAATACTCAGCTGCCCATAATACTCAGCTTTTTATCTCGCTCGCACGATACTGATTGCAGACTGAGTGAGAGCGAGACTGAGTATGGTGGGTGCCGATAGTTTAGGTAATTGCTTTTTCATTCATTCATTCATTTTATTTCAGATAAATTACAAGTACATCACAGTTATTGTAACCATCCATACATTAAAAAAAATATAACACGAACACAAGAAACAGATATAGACACAAAACAATAAAAACATTACATTACATTTTTTTTTTACGGTGAAAATAATGGTAATTTGAAAAAATATAAAAACATAAGATCTACTTTATAGTTAGTTCAGTTACAAAGTTTCATGATTTAATTTGAAGTATTTTTTTAATACCAGCGGTTTATTGTTCGGTTTGGAGGTAACTATGGATTTTTTTTTCTATCGAGAAAATGTTATGGAATCTGGGGGCACGGTAGTGCCCCCGCCAAGACCAGCCAGCCGAGCGAAACGCAAGGGCACTACCTATCTTTTCTCGAAGTTCTTCGTCGTTTTTTTGATCATAACTTGGGTTTGGATAAACTAGATAAACCAAATTCTCGGGATATGATGTCAATAATAGACTTATTAAACATTTACAGTTTCAATTGCATAGCTCATATACTTTAGATTTTATTGATATCTAAAAAACTCTAAATTCGTCACTGACTCACTGATGATCATCAAAATTCTTAGGGTACTTCCTGAAGTCCTAGAAAGCTGAAATTTGGTATGTAAGCTAGTAATTTGTACACAAATAACCAAGAAATTCTATAACTTGGCACTTTTACCCCCAACCCCTTAAACTAGGGGATGGAAGTTTGTATGAGACTTCCGCAAATTTTTATGCTAGAGGTCTGAAAAATGATATAGGGACTCCTTGTTATAAATAATAAAATACATATTTCAGAATTTTTAGTAAATAACCCCCCACCCTTTAAAAACAAAATAAAAAAATATTGTCATAAGCAACTTACAAAAAAGAAGTGAAATCCCACCAAACACATTTTCATGTAAAATTTTGCCAAGACGAAACCATATGGCTCGCTCTGTCAAATAGTTATCAGATCTCATGTAGAGCCAAGCTTCTAACTCTACAAGTCCTAACTTCACAAACTCTACTCCTTAGTCAAAATATGTGGCTTGGCCGTTTCGCTACCGTCACATGGACGTAAGGTGAAAAATTTATTCACTATTCATTACTTTTTTGTTATACAATAGTTCTTGCAGCCAAGCCTACCAGAAACATTTTCACAATTATAATTGACTACTATGATACCAAACTTTGTCTAAAAAAAATATAAATCTTATAAAATCTTCAAAGCAATGTACAAAGTTGTGTTTGGAGCATCATAGTAAGAAAGCAAATATAGAGAAGCACCGTCCAGGTATAACTAGGTGTATATCTCAACGAATAATTGAGTTTCAAGTTGAATTCCATTTTCAGACTTTGCCCAATGCACTAGGGTTGACACAACTCCGTTTTAAGATCTTTCAGGGTTTCAGCGAGTGTGCAAAACTTGTGATTGACTTATGATTACGGGTGTAAACGCCATAACTGGGAACCTTATTTTAATATCTTCGTAACCAGAGGGTTAAAAACAAAGAAACAAAAAAAAATTTGTTTTGAAAGAGATGACAGATGTACAGAATGCGTAAGTGACGGATTTGTAATAGGCCTTTTTAGACCATGTATACATAAAACACCATCACCAGCTTATTCAATTCAATTCAATTCAAATTATTTATTTCAGACACGAGTCCTTAGTGTTAGTATAACAAAATTACTTAAAGACTAGTGTTAGTAAGTATAATACAAAATTATAAAAAAGGTTCCAATATATCCTCAACTGGTGTGGATCCTTACCCAGTGACGCAGCAGAGGGGAGTCCCACCGATCTCGAAACACACTCAGGATACTATTAGTGGCGGTGCGCAGCCGGCCGGCCATGGATGCGGGCCCTTTTTCTTATTATGGCGTAAAAATCATCTGTGTGCGCCTCCGCAAACATACCGGCCGCACTACAACGCCACGACAGCCCCAACAATATCCTGAAAGCGTTATTGTATTGGACACGCAGATACACGAAACAACAAACAACACGAAAGATACAATATTATCAGAAAAGGTAGGCAAAAATTCATTGATATATTAGAGGAAGATATGTTACGCGCTAACATCGCAATCACTAAACCTGGACTCGGCGCACGACTACATGCACTGCAACCCGCACATCTGTGATCACAGTCGCAAAGCTACAATTAGCGATAGATAAGGACAGATATAGGAGCCGGCGCTGACGTGCAAGCGAAATCGCGTTAGCCGCCGAATGTTGGCCGAATGTTTAAGATTATGAATGACATTGCATGTCTATCTCGCTGTCACTAACATGGCGAAGCAAACATCAAATATTATTATAATTGTCAACAAATTAACATTTTTGGCTGTACTTACGAGTGAAAACTAATCCCGTGGTCTTGTTTTTTGGTTTTTGAACTATTTGTGCACATTTTGAAAACATAGTAAGGCATTGTTGCTGCTTATTTAGACGATTACGTTAACTTTGCAAACGCCAGGTGAATTGTGACTAAGATTTATGCGGTCCACGTCGAAGAGCGCGAACCATATCTTCCTAATTTATACATCAATGCTAAAATTACTTAATGTGTGGTCGAGCCAGTCATACCGCTGCGACTTGATTAGGTCTTCGAAAAACTACAGTCAAAAAAGGTAATAATGCACTCAATCCAAACTATGCACTTTAAATCTATATTTTTGTTCAATAATAAACCACCTTACAAGGCAAAGTTAACTCAAATTTTCCAACATTGTCAGTCGTGACAACCCTAACAACAAGAGCTCTCTACCACAGCGCGTCCTAAATAAATAATACGATATTGTAAGGGGACGTTTTAAGAGGTATAGAGCCATAGCGGGCATTTCACGAACTTTCCATGCTTCATCCACGTAATATATAGGGGACAGAAGGTTGGGTTCCTAAAACGAGCTAAAACGCACGTACGCCACAAGCTTCATGTGCAGACGCCAGCAGGTCAAGCCACCCGAAACTGTCAAATTTTCCCAATCAACCTTGAACCTAATACTTTAGCGATTGTAGTAGCTTGATGTGCTGGCGTCTGTACTATCAGAGAAACGAACATGCTGAATATCGTAAGGACTGTTCTTGTTTGCAGCGCTCGGCCGCTATAGTAACGTGCGCTTGCTAAATGTGGTAATTTGTGGTCATCGTGTGCAAGGGATTTTTTTTCACGGTGTTCAGATGTTCGTTTCTCTCATGATAGGTACATGAAGCGTGTCTATGAGTGCGTGCGTTTTCATGCACACTCGCGACTAGGGTTAAAGAGAGAAGGGAAGAAGGTCGGAGAGAAGGTAGTAATTATATTGTTTTGGTGATTTATTTAATTTGATTCGATTCAATTTCTATTCAGTAGGTTTCTTTCGGTCAAACCGTTTGGTGGCCCAGTATGGTGGCGCCGACTTACAAGTTGTTGTAGGTCGTGAGTCTGAATCCAGATAAGCGCTTTACTTTGTGTAAATAATTTCATCACCACTGCTCTTTAAACGGTGCAGGAAAACATCGTGAGGAAACCGGCATGTCCTAGAACTAAAAATTCGATGACATGTGGTACCTACCCGCACTAGGCCCGCGTGGTGCGCCCTACCTCTCGGAGAGAGGAGGCCTGTGTCCCAGCAGTGGGAACGTTATAGGCTGATTATGCTATGCATGTTTGAATTACCATCACTACACTCTATCACTGTTACCAGTTCGAATTTAGAAAAGTTTTGGTACAAATCCGAAAATTTTACTTATTTTTTATAATTGTTTATTTTTTTATTTTCATTAAAATAACTATACTCGAAAAAATATATAGGGTGACTGGTAATTAGTGACCGATACTCAAACACATGATTGTACTCATGATAACAAACAACTTTTACTATGGGACCAAACCTGAAATCGCGAAAGAAAATCAGATCTTCCCTGCATTTATGTTCGCATAACTCTTCAAAATGTAGGAAACAGCAGATTTTTTTTTCGCGATTTCAGATTTGGTACCATAGTAAAAGGTGTTTATTATCATGAGTACAATCATGTGTTTGAGTATCGGTCACTAATTACCAGTCACCCTATATATTATTATTTTTTAAAAAACCTTTTCGTTCGAAAAATCAAGACAAACGAGAGGCCGAAGTCCGAACGGGGGTTAAGAAGTCCGACAGTTCGTTTAGGGTTGGTGAAAACGGGCATAAGACCACAGATAAGACTGTTTGTTCACCGCACTGGGAACGGGACGTCAACGATATTGCGACGATGGTTGAGGTTTTGCGTGGATGTGACGCATATTTTGTTGCGTGGATGTGACGCATATTTTGTTGCGTGGATGTGACGCATACTTTCCCCCAACTTGTTCTTTTTGTGATAGTGTTATTTCTTTGCGTCATGTTCACCGCAAACAATCGTATTTTCTTTCTTTAGATTATTCGGCAATAAGGCTGATTGTGATATTAATAATAATTACCTAGTTTAGTTTGTTTGGTTTGTTTAGTTTGTTTTAGTTTGTTTTGGTTGCCGCGTACAGAACATACTTAACACTTATTAACTACATATCACACAGCACACGAACACACCACTCGTAACACCACATAACACTAATCTCTCTTATCGTTCATCACTCTGACTCACATTTTGACAATACTACACTCCACAGGTAGTTGTAGAACTTAATTTTGTTATACCTACCTACTTTTTTATTTTTTGGTTATTTTTCTTTTGGTATTTTAATATTTTTTTTTCTGTTTTCTGCATGCATCCCTTACTTTTATTGTATTAATTCTGCATATATAATGAGAGAGCGCCTTGACTTCCATAGTACAAGCCCTACATAGTTTGGAAGTCAAGAGTTCATTTCCGTGTACGTTTTTTAATATGCAATAAACTTTTTTTAGTTTTTTTTTTCTTTTTAATTTTCCAATAAACTTTTTTTTTTTTTTTTTAATTTTTTTTTTGTTTTTTTTTTTTTTTTTTAGTTTCCCAAAATTAATAGAATACAATTCTCTTTATTATGCACAACATTTAAATTACAGGTTACAATGTTACAATGTTGAAATTTTACATAGAGTGACACAATGGGCGGAAAACGAACTTTTACAGACAACCTTTGGATGGAGTATGGGGACAAGGAGAGACAATTCTGTAGGTAGTCCGTGCTGTACCATATACATAATATGATTTTATAAGTACTACCAATTTGTATCGATATGTTTTAATTAAATACCCCATCACTAGAAGCTACCGCAGATGCTCAGAAAGGAAAAATGTTGAATATTTTGGATTGTTCCCTTTTGAGCACCACGTTAACGGGGGGTTATCCGAATTTTACCTGTTTTAGAATCAATTTTAAATGGTCAAATTATTGTATTAAGGTCCTGAAAAAAATATATGCCATAGATACATCCTTTCTTTAGGGAAATTAACGATTCAAAACACGATAAATTGTAATTTCCTCGATGAAAAAAAAATCCGAAACATAGTCGATTTCAAAACCATTTTCCGTTTCATTTCCTAATTACAGCATAAAATTATATGAAAATTGCATGTACCATGAGGTAATCGTATTTCAGAGGGAATTTAACGGTTGGATTTTTGAGTTTAATAGATTTTTTTTAAATAAACTCAAAATTAGTAAATTTGGCTAAATCCGCTCGCGGTCAGAGTCCTGCGGGACGTCATCGAGGTTGGACCTGTGTCAAAATTTTTAAAAATTCGCTCTCCCTGCTGTTGTTCATAAAAATTCAAGCAAAAGACGAACACATTAGATATGAAATTGCGACAGCTCAGAAAAAATATCTCGTAATTATATTATAGTTTTAATTCATAATATCGTTTTCGAAAATGTGATTATTTATATGTGGTATGATGACGTTTAATTGTCATCTTACGATAGTGTTAAGACACATTGCAAATTATTATCGATAAAATTATAGTCAAGCGCGAGTAGTTTATAATTTTTTATCGTGGTCTTTTATGAAGAAGTTTTAAAACACATTTTTCTAAAATTTTTCATCAGATTCATCCACATTAGTATTTTCACTCTCCATCGAACTGTCTTCACTACTAGTCTACTACCATATCCTATATAAATTACACATAATATAAATACAATGTGTCCGGTTGTCGGTTGTATACTAATAATAATCAACTTTCACTCTGGCAACAACAGTGAAAATTAGAAAAAAATAAAAATGTGCGGTCCGGGACCACCGTCAGGAATTTTATAAATTATAAAGTTCCTTATAACGTATGATTTAAAACACAAACACAAAATTTTCACATCCGCCATCTTGAATTTTCATTATGACTTCACTACCGGCTTTGGCTCCCTCGAAAACCATAAAAACGACACCCCATGATCAGTTTTGAGTACAAAAAGTCACAGTATACGATAAAATATCCTGTTCTATACATTCGAAAAATAGCGCTTTGTGAACGTAGCCATGGTTAGGCGGTAACCGTATCACTCAGTGCCCATGTTCTAAAGCAAGTTCGTCGATGACGTATCCTATTGTTGGTTTGTAACTTTTAACATAATGATACTTGCACTTTTGTTTAGGTAAATAGTCCTATGGGACGGCAATCCCACATGAGCGGGGCCGGTTAGACAATATACTAAATTAATTTTGATGTCTTAGAATAGTAGATTCGATAAATTATAGCGTAGCAGTAGGTACATCCCTTGATAATAAAGTACGGCAATTGTTCCTTCATATGTAGTTGTTAATAATTACAGATCTTCATGAGCAGTGGTCAACATCAAAAACAAAAGAATATGTTTGCAGCATAAGCAAAACAGTACGACCATTTTTAGCCAATTCTAAAAAAATTTTTTTTTATTCAGTCACTAAAGGGGTTATAGGGGATGCAAGTTAGACACACAATATACTAAAACAACAGCCACATTTTATAAAACTTTCCTTTACAGTACGTTTGTAGTTGTGGTCTCTCTCTCAGCAGCTTTAATACATAGAGAGTTAGGACTGGTGACGCGGGAGCAAGCGACCGACGACGAAGCAGCTTGTCCTGAGGTCGAAACGCGCAGCCTTCAGTAGCAATTTCCCACTGCTTGCGAAGTTTTTCGTTTTTAGTGGATAAATAAACAAACGCCTGTTCGTGACGTTCCTATGCAGGAACGACACGAACAGGCGTAATACCTAATGGCATAACACGAATACACTGAGTGATTCTTACAGATTATTTCTGACGAACCCGGCTATCGCTAAAAAATATAACAGTAGATTGTACACACGGGATTTCTCATTAACTGTCAGCTAACCATTAATATTTATTTTTATTATAAATATAGATGGTATAAGAGGCCTAAACTTCATGTTTTCTCTGTACGTTATGTGAACTATCAAATAACAGTAGGTTTATAACAAAATACAAAAAAAAAGAATCGAAAAAAATATAACAGTTGAGAATCAAACTTTTAACCACGGGTTTGCAAAGCAGTCGTCGAACCGTTAAGCTATTTGGTTTGATGAAAGTTTACTAAAATAGCCGTTTAAAGGTTCAATCTGTAACTATCTGCTATATTCGTTTCCTACTCAGCCCAATGAAGTAATGGAATAATTCGCTTTTACATTGTGTTTTAATGTCACTTATATCGTCGTAGACAACGACCGATACCGATTATCCGCATTCTCCTGCCCTTATCCCAATTTTTTTTGGGGTCGATGCAACTTGTTTTTATCTTCCATACTTCTCTATTAGTCGTCATCTCGATAGTCATTCCCTTTCTAGCCACATCATCTTTCACACAGATCATCCATCGTTTCTTTGGTATTCCCTTACTCGTATAGGTAGTCATCCAAATTCATAATCAAAACATTCCAGACGACATTTTCTGCATTTCTCCGCATCACATGCCCATACCATGATAACCGATTTCCACACACACCGATACCGATATCGGCACGATATCTACCGGCGAAGACAGTGCGGGGTGAGAGTAGCGGGCATTCTTTCAATTGAGCAAACTTTTTCAAACTGCCGCCGACTTAGTAGTGTGGTTGTTTGTCGTGTCGCGATGGTCATCGATATTCACCAACATCATGGGGCTGATAATAATTGTACCTATTGTTATTGAATCGTGTTGGTATAGTTATCTGATAATGTGAAAACAAAACGACATTTTATGTAATTATCTTAGTCCACTCCACCGTAGACACCATAAAATGTAAACCTATGGAAAAAAAAATCGACCTAAGAAAAACTAATTAACTCTTAAAATGTCGATTGTACACCATGTGTACAGATAACAATAGAATTTCAATTGTGTCTGCTAATTGGCGCGCGACGGGTTAAGTTGATCAACTGCAAATATTTTACACTGTAGCATAGATTTTCCGCGAAATCGTCGGCAGCGCGTCGTAAATAAACACGTCGCCCTACATTTGGGGGAGGCGGAGGTAGCGTTTCAAAGGCCTACAGGCCCGAACAACCTAGCCTTAAAATATTGACTGGTGCTCAATGCATAGGTGCTCAAAAAATAGGTGCTCAAACGGGAATACTTCATAGTAAATGTTTTGTCGCTACTTCGGCGCCGTCATCTTGTTCTCGTTGACGTCCCATTACCGGTGCGTTGGACAAACAGTGTAAGAGCATTCGTCCACCGCCAAATTAATGGGCTGTCATTGAGAACGAGATGATGACGCCGAAGTAGCGATACATACAGTTAATATGACCGCGTGTCCACCGTACACCGTCACCACGTTCATTTTGAATAATCTCGTTTCTCTACAACGAGGTCCCGCTGACGTTGTGCAGTGGACGAACAGCCTGTGTGCGCGTACGCATATTTTCGATCGTTGTATGGAGCCAACCTTCTGTATAATATCTATTTTGTGTTACATCCCTCGGTACGTGAGTTTGTTTATATTTTTACGATATTGTCAAAGTTAAACTTTTTAGAAGGTGTCGAGAAGGCATCAACTCACTTTATCTTTGAGAATTTTGATGTTTTTTTTTTCTTTTAGCGAAGAGGAAGTGTTTCAGTATATTTTGGTTAATTTTGTGTAAGAAAAGTTTGCTGAAACAATGTATTAGGTGACAGAGTCGAGTTTTGTCGGTCACGAATACTGAAAAGACGCAAAACATTACTAGTCCTTTTCGCATATTTTGAACTTAAAAATAATGCATATACTTGATGTGTCAATTCTTGTATGATTAACGAAAATAAATAACAACTTACTTGCTTATAAAACGAATAATATTCACAGAATATTCTGTATAATACTAACACGTAGACCAAATTCACACTGAGAATTATATGGAACGTGTCATCTCCATTTTCCAGAATAGCCTGAACAGGGTTAAGGAATATCAAGCAGACCGATCCTTAACCAGAAGTTAGAAATCTATAACACTATTCAGGGCATCAACAATTAAGCACTTTAATATTATTTCGTTAGGTAGGTAAAATTCTTACACTACCAGCTTTGTATATTATATATGAAACTGCCCTATTTGTGAGATTAAATCCAAATTCGTTTTCGTGCCTGTCTGATACTGTACAACGTAACAGACGTAACGACATGCTACGCGGTCGCAGAGCCAACACAGCTCTCATGCGGAAAAGCATATTCTGCAGAGCCCCGCAAATTTATAATAAAATTAATAAATCAATTAGAGAATTAGATTTGGCTAGATTTAAGAAGCAATTTAAAGAATTTTTATGTAATAAATGCTATTATAATTTGAATGACTACATAAATGACACTGACATATTAATTTAACTCAATTACTATTTATATTATTTAATTTGTAATCTGACATCCCTATTTGAATTTGAACTTAATTTATTACTAATAATCTTTCTTCAATGACTTGACATTTGTATTTGTACGCCCATGTGGTAGAATGGGTTGAGACAATCTTTGTTAACATAAGACCATGTAATATACATACCGACCATGTTCTGACAAATAAATGATTATGATTATGATTATGATTAGGTACGATTAGCAACAGAAGTCGGTTAACACTGCTACTTTTTGACATCATCTAAATTAACACAAAATGATTCGTTAAACTGCTTTTTTTTTTCATTTAACTGAAGAGTTAATGTTCTTAAAATTTTAAGTACTTCTGTTCCGATTTGAATTAAATATTTCGCTTAATAATTAAGATTAAAAAACTGCAAGTGTTAATCGATTTTTGTTGCTGACTGTACCTACTAAGTACTTACTTAAATACATTTTGAAAGATTTTCTGCTCCCGACTGATCTTATTCTAATAGTGTATCTACACTAGAAGAAGATAGGAAAGAAGGTAGACCAAAGAATGGATTGTTTTGAAAGACAGTGATTAAATAATGGCTGATAGATTTTTGCATATGGAAGAAATAGACATACAAACCTGGCTACAAATTAAGGAATGGTGACAGGAGAATGATGATGGTGGCAATCCATGTGGGGGCGACTGGGAATATTCGGTTAGTGGAACAGCTCCGCGGGATAATTGCGTAACACACACAAAATGACAATTGATCGCAATGGGTTTCATTTTATTAACAGTTCACCCTCAGATTATAGAAGAAAGGCAGATAGACCGCGCGGAACACTGAAAGTGAAGCCAAAAAAGCAAATACAAATTCAAAAACGAATTCAATCACGAGTCAGTGTAACTGTTCTGTGACAATATTCACACACAAACACACCCCCTCATACACAAACACACCCCCACATACACATACACACGCACACATATAAATCTCGCACACACTCGTATAAATTGATCGCATTTTTTCCTTGTTTTGTTTCTTTATACATATGCCTATTTGTACTCGTAAGTTTCTAATGTAAGGGAAGAGCGGAGCCTTCAACTACAGGCATATTATATGCCTAAATGGAGACTCCTCGACAGGCATTGTAAACCAAATATGCTATATGAAATAAATTTATTTATTATTTATTTATTTAATTTTTTTTTTTCTGAGACAAGAAATGATTTATTGTCTCAGAAAAATGCAGAGAGCAGTTATACATAAGTACATTTGACTCGAGATTGAATTGGTTTTTGAATTTGTATTTGCTTTTTTGGCTTCACTCTCAGTGTTCCGTGCGGTCTATCTGCATTTCTTCTATAATCTGAGAATTCACCCATGTTAATTGCGCTACGTGCGTTGTTTCAATCATATGAAGCATAATAGCAGTGATAGCAGCCTTATTATGATATCATAGTGCAAAACTAAAATCTCCTAAGCGTACTGCTTTGAAGTGAGGTCTGTGTTGCAAGCTACTTAAATATGTCATTCATTGGATATGTTCCCAGGTGTTTCATATGAATAGGTTAAGCGGTTAAGCTAAGTTTGTAAAGTGAGGTATATTTGTACACTAATTAGCTCTCGCTAGTTCTCGTTTGCCTAATATTATAGACACGAACGTTTTGATAAGCAAAATATTATTACTAGGACAATGTACACGAGTCTTTTTCAATAAAGTAACCAAATTCTAGCGTGATAAAACTGAATCATGTAATGTCTTTTAATCAAAATGAATCAATTGGTTGAAAAAAAAAAAACTTGACGATTGACGATTTTTCATTTAGTCACATAATTTCTGTTAAAGTAGAATGAGTATGTGTGTGTGTGTGTTATGTACATGCCCTTCATTAACGACTGCCTTACGAATGACAGCCGGAACCAACGGCTTAATGTGCTTTCCGGGGCACGGAGGGGTCTCGATATGTAATGAATAGTCACCCATCCACGACCCCACCGCGGCAAGCGAAGCTTAATCTTCGAAAGATTTTTTGGGTATTATTATTCAGCCACGAGCCCCTTACGTAAATGACTGCCCCGGCAATTGTTCGAGCCAGCCCACGCTGCTGAGCCTGTAGCTTTTAAATTCGTCCCAAAATAATATTAATTCCATCCAGCCTGTCCCTTGCCATCCTCCCCCAGCGACGCCTAAGCCGAAATCCGTACCTCACAGGGGGTGGCCTTAGCGAACTGTCACTTAGTTTATAAGTTTTATGCCCAACACGCGTATTGACACTTCTGTCTCTACGAAGAATAGATACATCTCTTTCTATACAAAGTGACATATTTTCGTTTCTCCTTTTTTGACATCGCACCTTAAAAATCCTTCCACAATATGACCTTTTTTTAGTATGTATACTATTTCGTTAGAAAGTTTTCTATTCCAACTGTTAAAATCACACTGACAACTCACAAACGTCTATGGTAGTGAAGTCAATTTGACTTTGTGTTAGAGACACTAAAAAACTTTCTACTCGACGGCCGCAAAGTATAAACGGTTATCTATAAAATCATGATTTCACAGGAGAGCGTTTTGAAAGCAAAACAAAGATATCTTCTTCCACTTTACATCATTTAGTTAATAGGGCATTACCAAGGAAATGGTTAATGCCAATATTACTGTAACATATTTTTTTCCCAAAATACGGTTTTTCGTCACTTTGTGAAAAATTGGTACGGTATAGTTGTCTGTATACGTGACTTAACATCAGTAAAAAATTAAGGAACAAACAGAAAAAAAAACCTATTATAAAACAAAGTCGAATTATGTAAAAAAGTGGATTTCGTAAAAAGTGCAGTTGCCTCTTTCCACTTTGTTGCCGTCTTGCTGTCTACACGGAAACGTCATTTTGTCTATTCTTCCGTCGACAAAATCCCTTTCTATGGAGGTCATGCTATGCTACGCGTGGCTGGAGGCCGTAATTTAATTGAGGCACCCACAGCAGCCTGGTTAAGCAGGCGAAACCTCCTAGGCCGACTTGCAAGATGCCATAAATAAAAAAAAATAAAAAATCTACCTTAACAGACAAGGCACAGTAATCATCAGCCTTTAGTCACAGTAGTGTTTCATATGTAGTCCTACATATAATTTTCATCACATATTAATATTTTTTATACTGGTAATTCGACCTTGTTCACGATGCATGTTGACTATCCTGCTGTTTACGTCCCCGAGGAAATTTCGGTAATCTCTGTCGGGCAGCCAACGTCATAAAAGGATGCTGCATTCTGCAACAGATATGTCATACTTTTGAGAAATGGTAAAATAATGTATGGTGTCATTCTTTTAATATTTATATGTGACTTGTTCTGGACACTTATATGCATTATTTTATTATATGGGGAAGTGATTGGTGGTGTTTGTCGAATGTGGGTTGGTAGGTGCGCAGAAGGGTGGAGTCCGCACATGATGACAGCGGCAAAGATGTAAATCGTTAGATTCGACTTACCGCGTCAAAAGATAGTCGCGTTTCTATTTTATTTAAACACCTCTGACACACAGTGACGCAGTAACTTGACTTGATTGTCATGGAAACGCTATTTAATAATGTGTTAGCTCACTCTTCTCAATATGAACGCTTTTTCACGTGATTAAGTATGGTAAGGGCAAATCTAGCGATTAAAATCTTTGGGCAGCGGAGTTTGTCTTAATGTCAAATATAGGTGAAGATGACAGATTTTCATGGCGGCCGTTATAATATGACTGCACCGCATTCCTAGGAAACCAATGCTTAACTGCGTCTTTAGGCGCCGCCGTTGACGTGCGTGACGTTCGTCCACCGCCGCGCCGCCCAGAGTCGTCATCCTGCACTGATGTCGACTATGCCATCCAAGCTTCTAAGAAATTTGTTTCTGAGCCCATGGATGAATTAATGTGGTGGGAAGTTGTTAAGTTGTACTCACACACGAGTGTAGGATGTAGGATGACAATAAAATATTATACTAATACTAGCTGCGCCCCACGATTTCACACGCGTAGACCGGGATAAAAAGTAGCCTATGTGTTAATCCAGGGTATAAGCTATCTACATACCAAATTTCATTCAAATCGGTCCAGCCGTTTGAGCGTGAAGAAGTAACAAACATACACACACACTCACAAACTTTCGCCTTTACGAGTATAATATTAGTATGATTATAAAGGCGAAAGTTTGTGAGTGTGCGTTTGAATGTTAGTCACTTCTTCACGCTCAAACAGCTGGATCAATTTTGATAAAATTTGGTATGGAGGTAGCTGACACTGTGGATTAACACATAGGCCACTTTTTATCCCGGTCTACGCGGGCGAAACTGCGGGGCGCAGCTAGTTATATCTATGATGACAATATCAACCACCTACACTATCCTAACGACACCCACGGAATGAGAGGGATGTTTTATTCTAGGCCGGGACCAAACAGTTAATCTGTTTACTATACAATAATAAATTAGAATAGAATAGAATAGAATAGAATACTCTTTATTATGCACACCATTTAAATTACTGGTTACAATATAAAAAAAAATAAAAAATAAATAAAAATAAAAATAAATATAAATAAAAAAAATAAAAAATAAATAAATAAAAAAAAATAAAAGTATAAATATAAATTAAAAAAAATATATATATATATAAAAAAAAAAAAAAAAATAAAAAAAAAAAAAATAAAAAAAAAAAATAAAAAAAATAAAAAAAAAAATAAAAAAAAAAATAAAAAAAAAATAAATAAAAAAAAAAAAAAAAAAAAAAATAATAATATAAATATATAATATAAATATAAATATATTAAAAAAAAAAAATAAAAAAAAAAATAAAAAAAAATAAAATATAAAAAAAAAAAAAATTAATAAAAAAAATATAAATAAAAAAATAAAATATATATAAAAAAAAAATAATAATAAAAAAAAAATAAAAATAAAAATAAAAAAAATAAAAAAAAATATAAATAAATAAATATATAAATATATAATAAAAAATAATAATAATAAAATAATATATAATATATAATAAAAATAATAATAAAAAAATAAATAATAATAAAAAATAATAATAATAATAATAATAATAATAAGCCCCCTAAACAACCACACGTCCTGATTGACCATCGAATCACGTGGGGGGCGGACACACGAACGAAAAATTACTGGCGTGGCTAACGTGGCTCTGGAAACCCATTCAACATGGAGACACGTTCAAAAAGAAAACGTATAGGACCGCTGCCCGGGGGCGATCGCCGGGGCGCACTTGGAGCTGGCGCTGAGTGTCTCAGCATGCGAACCGTCAGCGGTGAGGAGTTGAACAGGCGGGCTCCCACCGACAAAGATGCTACAGCCGAAATCATTGACGATGGTAATAGACTGACAGACAGGACAAACACCCCTGTTGAACCATATAGTCCAAGCACAGTATCTTACACACCTTCTAGACCATCATCACCATCCTTACCATCGTCACCCATAGCATTATCACATCCCATCACTAGTTTAAATTCAATTCCACCCACTCCGACCTTGAATGTTGCGCGGGAGGTTAGTTCCTTTTTACCCGCGTCCACCAAGGCTGGAAAAGCAAGAGTTCGCATGAGATGGAGCAAAGAAGTTAACCTATTTATCATGCGAACTTACTTTTATATCACTAAATTAGAGACCGACATGACCACCTACAGACAACAATTGCATGAACTTTTTACCTTACATTATCCTGAGATAACCGTTTCAGAACAACGAATCTCAGATCAGCGAAGAGCTATAGTTAGAAATAAACTTTTATCCCATGAAATAATAGAACAATTAAAAGAGGAAACACGAATACAATTACAAGAAGCAGAAAATAACACAGGCGCTAATGCTATCCCACTATCACAAAACATAACCGAAATTTCTGAACAGTCATACGCACAAACGCACACCCAAATACAACCTTATACACACTCTCAATCATACAACCAATCACAAGCTTACACGCAAACATCACACACATCCACTCAAACCGAATTTATAACCCTAACTCTAGAAAATGATATTGAGACCTTAACTGTTGCAGATCAATATACAACAGATATATATGTTCAAGAAATACATGATAAATTCAGAACTAGACTAGCACAATACTCTGGGATGGACCCAGCCGTTCGACCAAAATTACCTAAACTCCGATATAGCCCTAATCTTTTCCGATTAGTTAACTTATTTAATGAAAACATACTTAATCAATTTATTGCCGATGATATACAACTTATAGATATACACACACTTGTATATTGCACAGCGGTAGTCGTATCTGAAGAACTTAACTTTAAAATCACGCAACACACAGGACACACAAGACCAAAACAGAATATCAAACCAGCATGGCAACAGAGGTTAGAAAAAGACATAGAAAAATTAAGAGCAGATTGTAGTAGGCTTACACAATACATTAACAACATTAGGTCAAATAAAGTAATCAAGAGAGTTGAGGCTATATTTAGGAGCAATGTCACGCACACTAGACACGAAAATAACAACAGAAAACCTGAAGAGTTCTTAGACACCTTAAAACAAAAACTATCACTTAAAGCTCATAGGCTCAGAAGATACAAAAAAGCACAACAACGCAAAAACAATAATGCCATATTTGCCACTAATGAAAAAATGTTTTATAGAAATCTACACAAACCAGACACTGACACAAATGATGAGAATAATACAGACGCACCTGACCAACCAACAAAAGAGCAACTAGAAACATACTGGTCTAGCATTTGGGAAGAACAAAAACAACATAACGATAAAGCAACGTGGATATCAGAAGAAGAAGCAAAATGGGGGGCTATAGATGAAATGGAATTTACTGAGATTACAGAGGCTGATATTACACACTTAACAGGCAGATTACATAACTGGAAATCTCCTGGTATAGACAAAATACACAATTTTTGGTTCAAAAAATTAACTTCACTCCACAAACCAATAGCAAAAAACTTAACAGAAATAATATTAGGACAACAAATTATACCTGATTTCATTGCAACAGGTATAACATACATGCTGCCTAAAACTAAAAATTCACCACAACCTTCCCAATATAGACCAATCACATGCCTACCCACGATATATAAAATATTAACATCAGCAATAACAACGAAAATTAACTCACACATTGAACACCACAATATAATGGCAGAGGAGCAGAAGGGATGCAGGCGGGGCCATATGGGATGCAAAGAGCAGTTAATTATTGATTCTACTATCCATAAACATGCCACCACAAAGAATAGAAATCTTCATTGTACCTATATCGATTATAAAAAAGCTTTCGACAGTGTTCCACATTCCTGGTTGATACAAATACTAGAAATTTATAGGATAAACTCAAAAATAATAGATTTCCTACGAAACATTATGCCATTGTGGAAAACCACACTTGAAATAAATTGTAATCAAAATAATATTACAACGCGACAAATAGCTATCAAAAAAGGTATCTACCAAGGTGATTCCCTGAGCCCCTTGTGGTTCTGTCTCGCACTAAACCCTCTGTCTCATCTGCTGCAGCGCTGTCGGGCCGGTTATTGTCTCAAACACACGACAGAACAAACAACAGTCTCACATCTCATTTACATGGACGATATTAAACTATATGCACAAACCGAAAAAGATATGAAGAAACTAGTAGAAGCTACAGCAGAGTTTAGCCTAGATATAAACATGCATTTTGGTCTGGATAAATGTAAAACACTTCATATCATACGTGGCAATATACGACCCGGCAGCTATATAATAAATGACACAGACACCATAACAGCAATGGAACCGACAGACTTATATAAATATTTAGGGTACACGCAACTAAAGGGACTAGATCATGTTAGGATTAAAGAAACACTTACTGCAGAGTACAAAAGGAGACTTAACGCCATATGTAAAACACAACTTTCAAGTAAAAATCTCATCAAGGCCCTAAATACATTTGCCATCCCCATATTAACATATTCATTCGGAGTTATTAAATGGACAAAAACAGACACAGAACAATTAGAACGAACCACACGCACCACTCTTACAAAACATAACAACTTACACCCTAAATCTGCAGTAGAAAGACTTACTATCAAAAGACAAAACGGAGGGAGAGGCCTAATAGACATCCAGCACCTTTGGCGGAAACAAGTCTGTCGACTAAAAATATTTTTTTTTTTTTACTCAAAATCCAGCACTAGTAACATTCATAAAGCCATAGCTCAAAATGATTTCAACTACACACCACTTAACTTAAATGAACAGCTAGACACTCCACAAATTACTAGCGATGACCCGCAGAAACAAAAAATTGAGGACTGGAAGAAAAAGGTACTTCATGGCCGACATCCTCATGACCTAGAACAATCTCATGTGAACAAAGTAGCTTCAAATAAATTTCTTAAAATAGGCAATTTATTCCCTGAAACTGAAGGATTTATAATTGCAATACAGGACCAGATTATCAACACTAAAAACTATAGAAAATTTATTATCAAAGATCCTTCAGTAACAAATGATAAATGTCGCAAGTGTCACATTCAACCAGAAACAATTCAGCACATAACAGGAGCTTGCACCACTCTCACGCAGACAGACTACACACACAGGCACAATCAGGTGGCAAATGTAATTCATCAAAAAATTGCAGTCAAATACACACTCATTCAAGACACATACACTCCTTACTACAATTACACACCACAAACTATCTTAGAAAATGACACACATAAACTTTACTACGACCGCGCCATTCTCACCGACAGGACAATTCACTACAATAGACCGGATATAACCCTACTGGATAAAATAAACAAAGTTACTTACCTAATAGATATTGCCGTTCCCAACACACATAACATTCAGAAGACAATATCTGAAAAAATTAGTAAATACGCAGAACTCAAAGATGAAGTAACTAGAATATGGCGCCAACAAAATGTTTATGTAGTCCCTATAGTCCTCTCCACAACAGGCGTCATCCCAAATCATCTTCTCCATAGCCTTAAACTACTAAACCTAAAAGAAACCCTCTATATCACCCTACAAAAAGCTGCAATTTTAAATACATGTCGAATTGTCAGAAAGTTCATGCAAATAGATGAAAATGAAATAGGTCCTCATCATAACACATCCTCAAATTAACACACCACACGCTGCATTTACTTGGCTTCGGTCCGTAAATGTTGCAAAAACCAGCCATAGAGCTGAGAAGAAAAAACAGTCAACAAAAAATAATAATAAAACCCGCAGGGCAGCATGTGGCGAGCTGTTGGGCAGTAGCGACCCCACGGGCCCTATTTCCCGGGAGAAGTCTTGTTCTTCACCTCTGGCTTGCCTTTATTGGCCGGCTGGAGTGAACACTGACGGGAACAGAGCTCCCACCTCATTCTTGCCTTTATTGGCTGGCTTGAGTGGAGATTCGCAAGAGCAAACGTGCTCGGAGGAAGGAAGTATTCCAGTAAGTGCTTGTAGGGATCTTGACCATCTTCCGGGCTCTGGGATTGTTCTGAGAGCCGTGGAATACCTCTCCACTCCTCAAGCACCTCAGGACATGTTGCCCCTTGTCGCTACGTCACTATGTGCTAGCGACCGTTTCCGGGGGCCCACTATTGAGTGTGCAAGTCACCCCCTGCCAATTTTTCCGTGTAGATAAACATTGATCAGGCAGGGGCCATAGTCCTTTCATAGTTCTAGGTAACCAATCCATTTTAGCCACCCAAATCCATAGTCCAAAATCTTTGTTTCCATATCCTGCAATAGTCCTACACCAACCGGGGGTTGTCCTTGGGTGCACTTGCATAGAGCGCATAGGGATAATCGTCGGTTGGTGCCTCATTTCATTGAAAGCGCCTGACGGGCCTCTGCGAGTTGGCTTCGGCCCCTCGTACGCCTTCCAAAGGTCCGGGACCCCAGAGTCCCGAGATATGTAAACTTAAAAAAAAAAAAAATAATAATAATAAATAAAGCTGGCAACACTGACGTCAACAAGTCACATAATTTGTTTTCATAATTATCTTAGTTTTATTTATTTTAGACGCAGTTTTTCATTTTATCAGAAACCCCAATTAAATGTAGAAGTCCATAAATCAATATACAACCTAAAAATATTGAAATCAACCTACTTATATAATGTAATTATCAAATAATGCCGAATCGGAGGTGACATGACAGATGTCACCAAACAACAAAACAAAATGAAATAAAGAAAACAGGATGAAAATAAAGTATAAATGTTGACAAGATCAGCTACACGAAGAGCACGCCTACCACCTCCGGACTCGTCGCTCAGCTCCGCCTCGCCGCCGCTGGTACCCAGCCCCATTGTAAGCGCTGTGACGACACCGGCCGCGGTAGCTGCGTCGAGCTCGAGCGACGAATACTTCTCCCCGCCCACGACGCCACCACCTGCTCGCCGACGGGGAGGACGCCGGCCGCCGGATGGTTTAGGACCTCGAGGCCCACCGGCCTCTGAAAGGGTCCCAGCTCCCGGCGGAAGTGTGCAGCGCATGAGATGGACGCCATCCATTAATGAGAACGTCATGCGCTCATACTATGGGGCTACAGAGGGAGGAAACAATCTGACCGCGTACCGTGTTCGGATGCTCTCTCTTTTTCAGGTGCTTGAACCAGCTGTCAACGTTTCGGCACAACGACTGTCGGATCAGGTGCGGGTCATCCAGCGTAATCATATGTTGGATGACACTGTACTTGATCGCCTGCGAATTGAAATGCAGAGTAGCCATGTCATTGCCCCCCCGCCGTCGCAGACTAATATATTACCACCACAGTCTGACACAAACCGAGTTGACGAGGGAAGTGATGACAGGGCTACAAACGTAAGTACCCAGTGCAATGAAGAATTGAGGAGTGCTTTGGAAGGTGCGATTCGGGAATATCGATTCATGTCTCCCAAACTTAGACCACGCTTACCTCGTTTGCCCATGCATAACAAAAATAGGGCGCTTATGGCGGCTCTGGATTCGCAGTTGTCAAACTATTTTGATGACTGCGAAGACCTCACCGATACTCATTCGATTCTGTACTGCGCGGCTGTAGCGGCATGTCGTGTAGCTCACGTCAAATTTGCTAATGACTCTAGAGCTACACGACCGAAACCAGCCGTACCAGCTTGGCAGTGCAGAATTGAGCGCCGTATTGGTGGGGCCAGAGCGCTCATCGGCAAACTAACCTGCTTCAGGGAGGGCAATACTCGCCCTAGAGTGATGCGCTTTGTGAGGCGGGCGTTCTCAGGGACTGATGTCAGCCCTCAGGACTATATGTCCCGTGTCACAGAGCGCATCGACTTCCTGAAGCAGAAAGTCTATGCATGGGCAAACCGTATTCGTAGGTATAAGCGGCGAGTGGACCGATACACTCAGAATCGCACCTTCCAGAGCGATGAAAGGTGGGTTTATAGGGGTTGGGAGCGACCGGACCAAGGTGTGACTGACACGCGCCTGCCGGATGATGATGCCATGTGTTCTTTCTGGCGCAGTATCTGGTCGGCGTCTGTCAGTCACACCGAAGGTGATTGGGCTCGGGAAGTCGAGCGAGCCTGCGATCCAATACCAGAAATGGGGGCTATTACCATCTGTCCCCAAGATGTAGCTCGTGCAGTCCGTCCGTTACCTAACTGGAAGTCTCCAGGGCCGGACGGATTGCACAACTTCTGGATCAAATGGTTTCTTCGGTCGCACGCTCGTTTGGCGGCTCAGTACCAGTCTGCATTAGAATCTGGTTCGCTACCCCAGTTCCTAACGACAGGAGTTACCCACCTGCTCCATAAATCAGGTAGCACCGCGGAACCCAAAAATTATAGACCGATCACGTGTTTACCGACGGTCTATAAAGTTCTTACATCCATTTTGAGAGCTAAAATTAACGAACATATAGACAACAACTCCATCATGTCTGCCTCTCAAAATGGATGTAGGAATGGGTCCCGTGGTACTAAGGAGCTACTCCTCATTGATATGGCCATTAGCCAACAGGTTCGTCGTTCCCGAAAGGATCTGTCGACATGTTGGATAGACTACAAGAAGGCCTATGACTCGGTGCCACATACATGGCTCATGAGGGTGTTGGAGTTGTATAAAGTAGATGCAACTCTGCGCACCTTCCTGATGTCATGTATGGGGCAATGGAGGACGGTCCTTCGCTATCCAGGATGTCGAAATATCCAGAGGAATAGCGAACCGATAAGGATCGAGCGAGGCATATTTCAGGGCGATAGTTTGAGTCCGCTTTGGTTCTGCTTAGCCTTGAATCCTCTAAGCACACTGCTGGAGGATTCAGGTCTAGGCTATCGGCTGCGGAGAGGTGGTCAGGTTATATCCCACCTCCTCTACATGGATGACCTAAAACTCTTTGCCCCCAACAATTTGCAACTGATGAAGCTACTGAAAGTAACTGAAACTTTCAGTAGCGCCATCAGGATGGAATTTGGTGTGGACAAATGTGCGGTCATGCATGTAAAGCGAGGAGAGATTGTGGAATCCGTGGGAACCCAACTCTCGGATTCCATAAACCTTAGAGCCCTCTCCGCACCCGAAACCTATAAGTATTTGGGTATGTCGGAAGCGTTGGGCATCAATGTTACTGACATGAAGCAATCGTTGAAGGAGCGCTTCTTTGGCCGCCTGAAGAAAGTATTTAATAGTCTTCTATCAGGCGGAAACAAGGTGCGCGCCTTCAACGGTTGGGTCATGCCGGTTTTGATGTACTCTTTCGGCGTACTCAAATGGACTCAGACGGAACTCGACGCCCTGGATCGGCGGGTCCGTACGCTGTTGACTGCATATCGAATGCATCACCCACGGTCATCGGTAATGAGACTGTATATCCCGCGCAAGTGTGGAGGCCGAGGCTTTTTAAACGCTAAGACTCTCCACAACCGCGAGATATGCAGTCTCAGGGAATATTTCCTAGAAGCCGACGTGGGGATGCATCGCGATGTGGTCGCGGTGGACAAGGGCCTCACTCCGCTCTCCTTGGCTAAAGAGAACTGGCGCAAACCTGTAGTGCTTGACATTAACGATCGCAGGGAGGTATGGCAGAGTAAAGAGCTTCACGGACGCTTTTTCCGGGCCCTATATGAACCCGATGTAGATTTGTTAGCGTCCGTAGCCTGGCTGCGTTCCGGTGACCTCTTTGGGGAAACCGAAGGTTTTGTCTGTGCAATTATGGACGAAGTTATGATGACGAACAACTACCGGAAATATATTATGAAGGACGGTACGGTTGACATCTGTCGGGCATGCCACCGTCCGGGAGAATCAATCCGACACATTATCTCCGGGTGTTCTCGTCTTGCTAACGAAGAGTACTTGCATAGACACAACCTTGTAGCCAGGATTATCCATCAGCAACTTGCACTGAAATACAACCTTGCGGAATCGGAAGTGCCGTACTACAGGTATGTGCCCGACCCAGTTCTCGAAAATGGAAATATCACATTGTACTGGGATCGATCCATCATCACTGACAGGACTATTGTTGCCAATAAGCCTGATATAGTGGTGGTGGATCGAATAGAGCGGCGCGCAATGATTATTGACGTAACAGTCCCACATGACGGGAACCTCGTGAAAGCTGAGAAAGATAAACAAATCAAGTATCTTGACTTGGCTCGCGAGGTTGTCGACATGTGGGATGTGGACTCAGCAATCATTGTGCCGATAGTTGTATCAGCCAATGGTTTAATTGCCAAGAGCCTCAACCAACACCTAAGGAGGCTCTCGTTAGGTGGCTGGATCAAGGGCCTGATTCAGAAAGCAGTACTTCTGGACACGGCCCGCATTGTTAGGAGGTTCCTCTCTCTGGAGCCCTGACCGCCGGTAGCTTGGACCCTGTTCCTGATACCGGTGGGCTACTATTTTTTATATTTTTAAATGTTTTTTATATATTTTTTAAGAATGATTTAAAAATGTATTTGATAAGAAGAAAAATTAATAAACGAAATAATAATAATATATAAATGAAATGATGATAATGAAAACTAAGGATGAAACTAAATAAATGTTGACAAGATCAGCCGCACGAAGAGCACGCCCACCACCTCCGGACTCGTCGCTCAGCTCCGCCTCGCCGCCGCCGGTACCCAGCCCCATTGTAAGCGCTGTGACGACACCGGCCGCGGTAGCTGCGTCGAGCTCGAGCGACGAATATTTCTCCCCGCCCACGACGCCACCACCTGCTCGCCGACGGGGAGGACGCCGGCCGCCGGATGGCTTAGGATCTCGAGGCCCACCGGCCTCTGAAAGGGTCCCAGCTCCCGGCGGAAGTGTGCAGCGCATGAGATGGACCCCATCCATTAATGAGAACGTCATGCGCTCATACTATGGGGCTACAGAGGGAGGAAACAATCTGACCGCGTACCGTGTTCGGATGCTCTCTCTTTTTCAGGTGCTTGAGCCAGCTGTCAACGTTTCGGCACAACGACTGTCGGATCAGGTGCGGGTCATCCAGCGTAATCATATGTTGGATGACAATGTACTAGATCGCCTGCGAATTGAAATGCAGAGTAGCCATGTCATTGCCCCCCCGCCGTCGCAGACTAATATAGTACCACCACAGTCTGACACAAACCAAGTTGACGAAGGAAGTGATGACAGGGCTACAAACGTAAGTACCCAGTGCAATGAAGAATTGAGGAGTGCTTTGGAAGATGCGATTCGGGAATATCGTTTCTTGTCTCCCGAACTTAGACCACGCTTACCTCGTTTGCCCATGCATAACAAAAATAGGGCGCTTGTGGCGGCTCTGGATTCGCAGTTGTCAAACTATTTTGATGACTGCGAAGACCTCACTGATACTCATTCGATTCTGTACTGCGCGGCTGTAGCGGCATGTCGTGTAGCTCACGTCAAATTTGCTAATGATTCTAGAGCTACACGACCGAAACCATCCGTACCAGCTTGGCAGTGCAGAATTGAGCGCCGTATTGGTGGGGCCAGAGCACTCATCGGCAAACTAACCTGCTTCAGGGAGGGCAATACTCGTCCTAGAGTGATGTGCTTTGTGAGGCGGGCGTTCTCAGGGACTAATGTCAGCCCTCAGGACTATATGTCCCGTGTCACAGAGCGCATCGACGTCCTGAAGCAGAAAGTCTATGCATGGGCAAACCGTATTCGTAGGTATAAGCGGCGAGTGGACCGATACACTCAGAATCGCACCTTCCAGAGCGATGAAAGGTGGGTTTATAGGGGTTGGGAGCGACCGGACCAAGGTGTGACTGACACGCGCCTGCCGGATGATGATGCCATGTGTTCTTTCTGGCGCAGTATCTGGTCGGCGTCTGTCAGTCACACCGAAGGTGATTGGGCTCGGGAGGTCGAGCGAGCCTGTGATCCAATACCAGAAATGGGGGCTATTACCATCTGTCCCCAAGATGTAGCTCGTGCAGTCCGTCCGTTACCTAACTGGAAGTCTCCAGGACCGGACGGACTGCACAACTTTTGGATAAAGTGGTTACAAAGGTCGCACGCCCGCTTGGCATCCCAGTTCCAGTCAGCATTACATTCAGGGTCGCTGCCCCAGTTCCTAACGACAGGAATAACCCACCTGCTCCATAAATCAGGTAGTACTGCGGAGCCCAAAAATTATAGACCGATCACTTGTCTACCGACGGTCTATAAAGTTCTTACATCCATTTTGAGAGCTAAAATTAACGAACATATAGACACCAACTCCATCATGTCTGCCTCTCAAAATGGATGTAGGAATGGGTCCCGTGGTACTAAGGAGCTACTCCTCATTGATATGGCCATTAGCCAACAGGTTCGTCGTTCCCGAAAGGATCTGTCGACATGTTGGATAGACTATAAGAAGGCCTATGACTCGATGCCACATACATGGCTCATGAGGGTGCTGGAGTTGTATAAAGTAGATGCAACTCTGCGCACCTTTTTGATGTCGTGTATGGGGCAATGGAGGACGGTCCTTCGCTATCCAGGATGTCGAAATATCCAGAGGAACAGCGAGCCGATAAGGATCGAGCGGGGCATATTTCAGGGCGATAGTTTGAGTCCGCTTTGGTTCTGCTTAGCCTTGAATCCTCTAAGCACACTGCTGGAGGATTCAGGTCTAGGATATCGGCTGCGGAGAGGTGGTCAGGTTATATCCCACCTCCTCTACATGGATGACCTAAAACTCTTTGCCCCCAACAATTTGCAACTGATGGAGCTACTGAAAGTAACTGAAACATTCAGTAGCGCCATCAGGATGGAATTTGGTGTGGACAAATGTGCGGTCATGCATGTAAAGCGAGGAGAGATTGTGGAATCCGTGGGAACCCAACTCTCGGATTCCATAAACCTTAGAGCCCTCTCCGCACCCGAAACCTATAAGTATTTGGGTATGTCGGAAGCGTTGGGCATCAATGTTACTGACATGAAGCAATCGTTGAAGGAGCGCTTCTTTGGCCGCCTGAAGAAAGTATTTAATAGTCTTCTATCAGGCGGAAACAAGGTGCGTGCCTTCAACGGTTGGGTCATGCCGGTTTTGATGTACTCTTTCGGCGTACTCAAATGGACTCAGACGGAACTCGACGCCCTGGATCGGAGGGTCCGTACGCTGTTGACTGCATATCGAATGCATCTGAGACTGTATATCCCGCGAAAGTGTGGAGGCCGAGGCTTTTTAAACGCTAAGACTCTCCACAACCGCGAGATATGCAGTCTCAGGGAATATTTCCTAGAAGCCGATGTGGGGATGCATCGAGATGTGGTCGCGGTGGACAAGGGCCTCACTCCGCTCTCCTTGGCTAAAGAGAACTGGCGCAAACCTGTAGTGCTTGACACTAACGATCGCAGGGAGGTATGGCAGAGTAAGGAGCTTCACGGACGCTTTTTCCGGGCCCTACATGGACCCGACGTAGATTTGTTAGCGTCCGTAGCCTGGCTGCGTTCCGGTGACCTCTTTGGGGAAACCGAAGGTTTTGTCTGTGCAATTATGGACGAAGTTATGATGACGAACAACTACCGGAAATATATTGTGAAAGATGGCACGGTTGACATCTGTCGGGCATGCCACCGTCCGGGAGAATCAATCCGACACATTATCTCCGGGTGTTCTCGTCTTGCTAACGAAGAGTACTTGCATAGACACAACCTTGTAGCCAGGATTATCCATCAGCAACTTGCACTGAAATACAACCTTGCGGAATCGGAAGTGCCGTACTATAGGTATGTGCCCGACCCAGTTCTCGAAAATGGAAATATCACATTGTACTGGGATCGATCCATCATCACTGACAGGACTATTGTTGCCAATAAGCCTGACATAGTGGTGGTGGATCGAACAGAGCGGCGCACAATGATTATTGACATAACAGTCCCGCATGACGGGAACCTCGTGAAAGCCGAGAAAGATAAACAAATCAAGTATCTTGACTTGGCTCGCGAGGTTGTCGACATGTGGGATGTGGACTCAGCGATCATTGTGCCGATAGTCGTATCAGCCAATGGCTTAATCGCCAAGAGCCTCGACCAACATCTAAGGAGGCTCTCGTTGGGCAGCTGGATTAAGGGCCTGATTCAGAGAGCGGTACTTCTGGACACGGCGCGCATTGTTAGGAGGTTCCTCTCTCTGGAGCCATGACCGCCGGTAGCTTGGACCCTGTTCCCGATACCGGTGGGCTACTATGTTTTATATTTTTAAATGTTTTTTTTTTTTATTTCATGTTTTTATAAAAAATATTTAAAAATGTGAAATATATGTACATAAATGAAATAAAGGAAATAATAATATAATAATAATAATAATAAACCCGCAGGGCAGCATGTGGCGAGCTGTTGGGCAGTAGCGACCCCACGGACCCTATTTCCCGGGAGAAGTCTTGTTCTTCACCTCTGGCTTGCCTTTATTGGTCGGCTGGAGTGAACACTGACGGGAACAGAGCTCCCACCTCATTCTTGCCTTTATTGGCCGGCTTGAGTGGAGATTCGCAAGAGCAAACGTGCTCGGAGGAAGGAAGTTTTCCAGTAAGTGCTTGTAGGGATCTTGACCATCTTCCGGGCTCTGGGATTGTTCTGAGAGCCGTGGAATACCTCTCCACTCCTCAAGCACCTCAGGACATGTTGCCCCTTGCCGCTACGTCACTATGTGCTAGCGACCGTTTCCGGGGGCCCATTATTGAGTGTGCAAGTCACCCCCTGCCAATTTATCTGTGTATATTATATAACATTGGTCAGGCAGGGGACATAGTTCTTCCATAGTTCAAGGTACCCAATCCATGTAGCCACCCAAACCCATAGGCCCAATGTGTTTTGTTTCCATGTTCTGCAATAGTCCTGCACCAACCGGGGGTTGTCCTTGGGTGCACTTGCATAGTGCATACAGGGATAATCGTCGGCTGGTGCCTCCTCGTCATTTGAAATTGTCTAAGGGGCCTCTGCGAGTTGGCTTCGGCCCCTCGTACGCCTTCCAAAGGTCCGGGACCCCAGGGTCCCGAGATAAGCCAAAGACAAATAATAATAATAATAATAATAAAATAATAATATATAATATATAATATATATATATAAATTTATTAATATATAATATATATAATATAAATATATTTTATTATTATTTATTTTTTTCTTTGACGTATCTCGGGACCCAGGGGTCCCGGACCTTTGGAAGGCGTACGAGGAGCCGAAGCCAACTCGCAGAGGCCCCTTAGACAATTTTAAATGAAAAAAAGGCATCAGCCGACGATTATCCCTGTATGCACTATGCAATTGCACCCAAGGACAACCCCCGGTTGGTGCAGAACTATTGCAGAACATGAAAACAAAACACATTGGGCCTATGGGTTTGGGTGGCTATAGTGGATTGGGTACCTTGAACTATGGAAGAACTATGTCCCCTGCCTGACCAATGTTATATAATATACACAGATAAATTGGCAGGGGGTGACTTGCACACTCAATAATGGGCCC
The DNA here is from genome assembly GCA_946251885.1 of Cosmia pyralina. NCBI lineage: Eukaryota > Metazoa > Arthropoda > Insecta > Lepidoptera > Noctuidae > Cosmia > Cosmia pyralina. Next base: position 19,743,361 of record OX276363.1, read on the forward strand.
CCGGAAACGGTCGCTAGCACATAGTGACGTAGCGACAAGGGGCAACATGTCCTGAGGTGCTTGAGGAGTGGAGAGGTATTCCACGGCTCTCAGAACAATCCCAGAGCCCGGAAGATGGTCAAGATCCCTACAAGCACTTACTGGAATACTTCCTTCCTCCGAGCACGTTTGCTCTTGCGAATCTCCACTCAAGCCAGCCGATAAAGGCAAGAATGAGGTGGGAGCTCTGTTCCCGTCAGTGTTCACTCCAGCCGGCCAATAAAGGCAAGCCAGAGGTGAAGAACAAGGCTTCTCCCGGGAAATAGGGCCCGTGGGGTCGCTACTGCCCAACAGCTCGCCACATGCTGCCCTGCGGGTTCACGTATCTCTCTTGGTCTGGCTCCTCACCCTAGACCTGTTTCGGCAAAGTAAACTCCATCGGCACAGACCCAGAGTTCGGAGCGCGCAAGCCCCACCACGACGTCAACGTAGAGATACGGCGGTGGGGTTATTATTATTTTGTTTTTTATATTTATTTTCTCAGGTTGATAGAACCTGGTATTTTTAAAATCTCACGGGTGTTAACCAAGGTGAGATTTTAAGTTTGAGTAGATGGATTAGGTACTTTATACTGCATTGAAATTATTGTCTAAATCTAACTGTAGGAATTTCCGGACTATACGACATGTGTTTAATATAGCTGCTTTCTGAAGTGTGAGGTAAGTATATTTGGAAAGGTTTATTGCATTTAAGCTGTTAAATAACTGTTTTGGGATAATACCAGTCGTCGATACCACTATTGGGACTATGGTTACTCTGTTCATTTTCCAGACTCTGGTGATTTCTTCTTGTAGTTCTGTATATTTCCTAATTTTTTCCGAGATAGTTTTCTGTATATTATTAGTGTTTGGGACTGCTATATCTATTATGTATGTGTATTTGTTTTCTTTATCAACAAGTGTTATATCGGGTCTGTTGTTATATATTGTATGATCAGTAATTATAGTACGGTCATAATATAATTTGTACGATTGGTTTTCTAGTACAGCCCTAGGTGAGTATTTGTAGTATGGTGTGTAAGGATCCTGCATGAGATTGTGTTTTGTTGCGAGTTTTTGGTGTATAATATTAACAAGTTGATTGTGTCTATGAGTGTAATCATTTTGGGTGAGTGTGCTACAAGCTCCTGTGATGTGTTGTATAGTTTCCGGCTTGCTGTGGCACTTTCTGCATAAATCGCTTCTTATTGTGTTATCTTTAATTATGAATTTTCTATAATTTTTGGTGTTTATGATCTGGTCTTGAATGGCTAGCATAAATCCTTCGGTTTCCGGAAATAATCCACTCAATTCCAGCCATTTGTTGGAAGCTTCTTTGTCTATGTGTGTTTGGTATAAATCATTAGGATGTCTTCCGTGTAGTTCTTTCTGTCTCCATTTTTTATGTATCTCTTCTATATGTCTAGCTTTATCTATTGTTTCAATATTGTCTTCGCTAAGGTTCAGTGGTGTATATTTTTTATCTATCTCTACTATTGTTTTGTGTAATTGGCTGGTATTTTTCTTCCTATTGAAAAATTGTTTTAGGTTTATTATTTGTCTTTTGTGTATGTGTGATATTTCAATTAATCCTCTGCCCCCTTCTTTTCTGGACATAATTACTCTTTCTATTGCTGATTTGGGGTGGTGATATCTATGTTGTGTAAGAATTGTTCTAGTTTTAGTTTCCAGAGCATGTAATTCTGTGTTGGACCATTTTATCACGCCGAAAGAGTAAGTTAGTATAGGTATAGCATAAGTATTTATGGATTTGAATAAATTTTTACTGGCTAGGTACATTTTACATAATGAATGCAGCCTTTTATAGTATTCCTGTTTGAGTTTATCTTTAATAGTTTTATGCTCTAAAAGTCGTGCTTGGTTGTATCCTAAGTATTTATAAAGTTCTTCGTTTTTCATTGCTTCTATTACTTCTTCCGCCTCTGTTGAGTAATTTCCTCCCACAATCTTACCTTTTTCTATATTGAGTTTTCGGCATTTGTCTAGTCCAAAATCCATTCTAATATCTTTCGAAAACGATGTTGTAATATCTAATAAACTATTTAGCTCTGTGTTTTTATTGGCATATAATTTTAAATCATCCATATAAAGTAAATGTGTTATTTGGTGTAATGTCGATCTATTGTTTTTGATGTCAAAACCTAGTCTAGATTCAGTTAATGCGCGAGAGAGTGGATTTAGGGCTAGGCAAAACCATAGAGGGCTCAGCGAATCCCCTTGAAATATACCCTTTTTAATTGCTATTTCATCTATGGTTAAGTTTGTGGTTTTCGTTTGTAGTCTAAGTGTAGTTTTCCAGGCCCCCATGATATTCTTAAGAAAATTTATTAGTAATGGATTAATTTTATATATATTGAGGACTTGAACCAACCATGAGTGTGGTACGCTGTCAAATGCTTTTTTGTAGTCTATGTATGCTATGTATAAGTTTTTTCTTGCTCTCTGAACGTGTTTTAAAAGAGTGGAATCAATAATTAGTTGTTCCTTGCAACCCATATGTCCTCGTCTGCAACCTTTCTGTTCTTCAGTTAGAATATTATACTGTTCTGTGTGTTTGATTATTTTATTAGTAATACATGATGTAATGATTTTGTACATAGTTGGGAGGCAAGTAATTGGTCTATACTGTGAGGGATCTTGGGTTCTACTCGATTTTGGGATCATGTATGTGATTCCCTTAGTCAGAAATTCTGGAAGATTTTGGTCACCTTTTAAAATATCATTAATTTGTTCAGCTAATATTCTATGTAGTGCGTGTAATCTTTTTATCCAAAAATTATGTAAACCATCTATTCCTGCTGCTTTCCAGTTGTGGGTTTTATTTATAATTGTATTTATTTCAAGAACATCTATATCTTCAAACGGCATTTCTTCTATTGTTTCTGATCTAACTATTTCTTCTTGTAACCATTCAGCTTCTTTATTATGTTCAGTACTATCTGACCAAATCCCTTGCCAGAATTCTTTTAGGGCCTCTTCAGATGGAGGGTTTAGTATTGTGGTATCGTTACCTTTAAGCTTTCTGTAAAATTGTTTCTCACTTGTTGTAAATAATTTATTGTTATCCTTTCTATCTTTTGCTTTTTTGTATCTTGCTATTTTATGACTCTTAACTAATAGTTTTTGTTTTAATGTATCTAGGTGGTCTTCTATTCTCTTATTTTTTCATGTGAGCTGTGTTGTTTGGTCTTTGTAATGATTTGTTTAACTTTTATTTCAAGTTTTCTTGATGTGTTACCATTTTTGTATTGTGTTAGTCTATTTATATCTTTTCTTAGTAGGTCTATGTCCGTTTCTAATCGTGTTTGCCATGGTGGCTTGTTGAATATTCTGGTTTTATAGCTAGACCTATCTATATTAATTTTTATTTTTAAGTGTTTCGCAACTGTGAGAGCTATGCAATAAATTAATGAATGTGTGTCGGATAAATTTTCTAGAGTTGAAAATTTGAGCGGGATAATTTTTTGGTTAAAAATGCTAATGATATCTGATAATTTATGACTTGGTCTCAGTTTCGGCAATAATGGTCTACACGAAGGATCCATTCCATTATATTTTAGTATATTTGTTTCTAATTCGTTATTTAATGTCTCTATTAAAGAAGAGTCAAAAACAGTTTGGGTTTGTGGTAATGCTGAATTATCTAAGGTTGATTGAATGCTGTGTGGTGTGTTTAATGTTATTTCGGTTTCAAAATATTCAGTCACTGGACTCGTGTTGTGTTGCAAAGTGTTTATTCGTTGTATAGGATTAATGTTTTCTTCTTCTTCTTCTTTTTTTTTAAGTTGTTCTGCTATTTCAAATTTAATTATATTTAAAGTGTCATCTGATAACAGTTTATTTCTAATAATAACACGCCTTTGGTCTGCTATTCTCTGTTCTGTTACATTAATGTCTGGGTATTGTAATTTAAACATTTCAAATAATTGTGTGCAGTACATTGTTCTGTCCTCTTCAAGTTTTGTAATAAGGTAGTATGTGCGCATGATGAATGTGTTCATATCTTCAGTCCATTTCATGCGTACTCTGGGTTTTCCCGCCTTGGTGGTCGCAGGCTGAGTAGCTGACGCCGCCTGCGAAACATCCTCGGCAGATATAACTGCTCTAATGTCATCACTATTGTCTATCGGTTCGGCTGTAGTATTTTTGTCGGGGAGAACCCGCCTGCTCAGTCCCCCACCGCCGATGGGTCGCATGCTGTGACACCCAGCATCGGCCCCGGGTGCGCCCCGACGATTGCCCTCGGGTAGCGGTCCTATACGTAATTTCTTCGATCTAGTCTCCATGTTAAATGGGTTTCCAGAGCCACGTTAGCCACGCCAGTAATTTCTCGTTCGTGTGTCCGCCCCCCACGTGATTCGATGGTCAATCAGGACGTGTGGTTGTTTAGGGGGCTTATTATTATTATTATTATATTTTTATTTATATTCAATATAAATTAATATATTTTCAAGTCATCGATACAGGTATGAGTCACGCACGAGTGACTTGTTTTGAGCAGGATTTCGTAATGAAGTGAATAAGTGAGTTTATAGGGTTCCGTACCCGAAGAGCGCCAAACAAAATACAAATACAAAAAAAAAAAAATACAAAAGTGTTTATTTCTGACCATAGTTGATAACATTTTGTTGGTGAATGACGCCTCCTATTAAGCAGAAAATGCCTGTGTTAGAAGACGCCGCTCCTTCTTAGGTAGGATAAAAGGTGATAAAAAACTACTTATTACAATTTTACAAAAGATATAGTATGTGTGTTCGCTTGTGAAGTAGGAGGGGTGGGGGGGTGTAAGTGTGAGAGTGGTGTGATGTGAAAGTGACTGACATTCGAAACCAAACGAAACCTTATTACTAAGCGTTCGCTGCCCGTCTGTCCGTCTAGACGGGCTGTAACTCATGAACCATAATAAATAAACTTTAGTGTTAAATATTGTACGATTGTACGGAACCCTTCGTGTGCGTTTCCGACCCGCACTTGGCCGGTTTTTAATCAAGATCAACTATTCAAACAAAAGGGTTAACTAATTCGCATAAATAGTAAACAACGAAATTAGCCCAAAACAAAATAGAAAACACGATCGCACAAACCATGAACTTCCATTCGCATCATTTACACAAAAAAAAACCTATCGCACACAAAAAGCCCTAAGATGGCGCTTTCAACTCCGTATTGTAGAATAACTCACAAAGAGCTATTCAACCTCTGCGATATTAAAGGTATTATCTGGCTAGAGGAGATCGATTACTGCCTGTGAACCGGCAATCTATAATAAGATCTCATTCTGTAGTACACCGCACAATGGTTGGGAAGCTTTGTCCAAAGGTATGGTGTTGCCAGGGAAGCGGTAAGATGGCGCTTTTAGGCGAAATTATAATTCAATATTTTATGGGCGGGTGGATGATCTAAAAAGGAATGTGTAGGTAAGACCTGGGTAAGACTAGCATTAACCAGGGAAGCATGGCAGAAAAGAGAGGAGACATATTCTAAGCAATGTAAGTTGATGTAACAAGGCTGTTCATGACGATGACGATTTATCATTTAAAATTAGATCCGTGGTGATTCGGGAAGAGAGAGGAGAGGAGATGTGTTGGAAACAACCAATATGATTTTGTTATTTACATATCTCATCTCCGCTTAGCTTCAGTGGATATAGTTGAGCAGAGAGGAGAGGATATGTCTCATATTTGCTTAGCGCGAACAAAATAGAGATGTGAGCTGTGCCTCGCATGCTCGCAAGCTGTCGATGGCGTGCAGCGGAGATGAGAGGAGATGTGAGCGGCATGCGGCGAGCGGCACCACTGGATCCCCCGCTTCGCACAACCCGCCAGCCCGCTCTAGCTAGTACACATCTCTGCTCCGGTCTAGCCGCAGTACGCATTTCCGAACAGCTTCGGTGAATACACCTTAACTGTTAAGAGTCCCTATCAATTTCGCGGTCTAAAAACAGAAAATTACAGTTTTTTCAGTGCAAATTTCTCAACAATCTTAAGATATCCGATTTTTTTTTAATGCACAGTTATTCATCACCTATTTATCTAGTAAGTCTAAAAATCTAAATTTTGATAAATACTCAAAACAAATTACGGAAAATAAAAATCTCACACACGTTTTTACGTAAGCACAAAACACCAGGTTTTTCAATTACTTTTTTAGCTTACTGGTAGCTAATAACAATCTGAGAAAAATAGAAAATCTAAATACTGGGCATCTCCTCTCCTCTCCACTTCGCAGATCTCCGCCCGTCTCCGCTTTGGTGAAGTCCAGGCCTAATAAGTCACCACTTGCTACCTGCTTCAAAAAGCGCCATCTTACAGCCCCTCTCATAGAATAGAGATTCGACTCATTAGCAATTTTACGCTAGCTAAAAGGCATAAGGATTAGAAGCACTTAAAGCGGCTTTACCAGATCGTTCAATTAAGCTGGCTGGATCGTCTATTGATTTTTTATATCACGCTAATTTTTAAAAGGTGGGTAGATAGGATTCTGTACGACGGTTGGGCCTAAACGGTTTTAAGAATTCTTGGGGCTGTTTAAAGGGCATTTTCGTGGCTCCACAGTTGAGTTTAAACTTTTTTTTTCTGCATATGGGAAGTCCCTATTTTGTTAGATGGAGAAATGAATATCCGGACTAGGTAGTGTCTGTTAGAACTTTTCATATTTTTTAAATATTTTTTTTTAATTACGATGTCGACTATTCTGCCAGCTGCAGCGTCACGTTTATACGGTAGCGCAGAGATTTAGCCCTTTGTGATCATTGAGATAAAATATACGCTAGTAATAATAGTTCTATGTTTGTGATAGATCTAGCTGTGTTAGTTGCTGAAAAGATGAGGACAAGGGTTTATATGAATGATCGAATGAATGAAATGCACCGATTCCAGTGTGGTTTGACCAGACTCGATTACCTAAATATTCTAAATTATAATCGATGAAACAGTACAAAGTCATACAATACATAATGATATTATTTACACCTGTTAAGATTTTTAGAACTTATTTGCACGTTTTCCATTCTAAGAAGTCGTGTCTTTACTCCTCCGTGCCTCGGAAAGCATGTTAAGCCGTTAGTCCCGGCTATCATTCGTGGATCTTTGACAGTCGTTACGAGTCGTCTCAAACCCGAAAGTCTGACAACCAGTCTTACCAAGGGGTATCGTGTTACCCAGTTACTGGGTTGTGGAGGTTAGATAGGCAGTCGCTCCATGGAAAATACTGGTATTCAGCTGAATCCGGTTAGATTGGAAGCCGACCTCAAAATAGTTGGGAAAAGGCTAGGCAGATTGACTGATGATTGATAAGTTACTGTGAAAAAAACTAAAATTGCCAAAAAAAATACAGTATTTTTTCCTGTTTACAAACTCAAACTCAAACTCAAAGCATTTATTTCAAATAAACCAATTACAGGCAGTTTTGAATTGTCAATGGGTCGGTCAGTCAGAAAGATGAAGCTAGTTGCCCATTCCAAAGCGTAGTAGATCCCTATGGAGAAGAACGGGCAAGAAACTCCACGGGCACTCTTTTAAATCATAATATTTTTACAAAATATTGGTTACTTCGTTCATGTTGAAAATATTATATACATGTGAGAACAATGTAGAAAGACGTGCACGTTAAAAAGCGTCCGTAATAAAAAGATAAAAACTAAAACAACTAAATTAAATATTTAAATTACAGTCATCCAACTGTAAACAGGAAAAAATACTGTTTGTTTGTTTAGTCAGATACACGTAAAAACAGCTAATCCGATTGACATGAAACCTTTTGTACCCAACGTATTACATTCGTACGTGACTCGAAGATTTGTTTATCAAGCAGAAGGAGCCTTAAAGAAACGAAAATGAAAAAAAGCTTTCAACTTAATTAATTTAGTTAAGTTAAGGTTGGTTTAAAAGATTTGTGTTCTGCAGTAGATGCTATGGTGAAATATTCTTTTTTGTAAGTTTGTCTGAGGATGTATCGTCACACTTATTTATAAGACCAAGGGCCGGTTTCACCACCTACGATTAAGTTCCTATTACGAGTAGCTTACTTGGCAGATAATTTCATACAAATTCGTTCCATTTTTGAATTTATTCGGTGAGTAGTGGCTATTCGTACATCGTGAAGTAGGCCCTTAGGGTTGCAAACCAGGCCCGGGTCGACGGCGCGTTGTGTTCCACGCGCGCCTCAAAGAGATGTCAGCAGTGACGGGGTCAATTGGGCCGATGCCGCCGGGGTCGCGGGTAGTTCGAAAGAGATACCGTGGCCCTGGCACGGGCAGCTGAAGGAGCACGGGTGGGTTTTAGTCAGTAAAAGTCTGACACTGATGACTTCTCCCGCTCTGCCCAGAGCGGGAGAAGTCATTTGATGATTTCCCATCCACAAAAAAAAAGGGTGGGTTGCAACAAGGCTACTTTATAGTTTCCGTCAAACTTAATTTTAATAGAATCTAGCTAGTCATGTCAAATGTAAAAATTTAAAGTTCGGAACAGGGACATGACATTCGACGCGTCTGACAGAAGTGACTGATATTTAACAATAACATTAACCAGCGAAGCGTGGGCAGTTAAAGTTATGACGTCAGCTAACAAATTGTCAAATGGAACAACCCATTTTTTGTCCAGTTACTTTAACAACGGTGGGTTGCACCATCTTACTTTAACAATACCAAACACCGCACTGAAGGTGCGACCCACCTAATAAGCATCTAATAATATCTATCTTTATAAGTAAAGAGAAGTCTTGACTGACTGACTTTTTTTTAAGTTCTTTTTAACCGACTTCAAAAAGGAGGAGGTTCTTAATTCATCGGAACCTTTTTTTTTTTTATGTATGTTCCCCGATTACTCGAAGATGGGTATACATCACAGTTGGTCCCATATAAAATTGATTAACTTTGCTTTGGTAGTTTTTGAGTTAGCTTCAATAATACGTATTTTTTCCCCACTTTTATATGGATGATGTTCTAGTTTGTTTTGCAGATAGTGGTATTAGAATTTGTGTGGGGTAGGTAGGTACACAACTAAAAGTGAAAAATAAAAACTTTTTTACAAAAAATACAACCGACTTCCAAAAACAACACTACAAAGTAAAAAATAACTTTAATTTCGGAAGTCGGTGGCAAAAAACGAAAAACATTTAACTAGACACCGACTTCCGAAATTAAAGTTATTTTTACTTTGTAGTGTTGTTTTTGGAAGACGGTTGTATTTTTTTGTAAAAAAGTTTTTTAACAATTTTACTCGCCAAACTTTCAAGACTAATTGACTCATCAACGCCCAGCCCAAACCCTTAGACCTACGAGTAGATAGCTGAAATTTTGCACAGAGGTTCCCTTTTAATGTAGGCAAGGAATACGGAAGGAATTCCCGGTAGTACGTTCCCGTGGGATATTTTCCGACATCCACGAAGCCGCGGGCAAAAGCTAGTAACACATAAATATAACATCATTGCGCGCCTTGTTCTTCAAAGGGTTCGGCAGAGGTGTACCTACAGTACACCCACATTTCGCCAGTTTATGTGTAAGTCCCATGTAATAGGGGGCGAGCCTATTGCCATCAACCGGGCACAAATCAATACTCCGGGCTGTTACTGAGTAATTCCAGATGGAAAACCCAATAACGCTTTGCCTGACCTGAGAATCGAACCCAGGACCTCATGCTCAGCAGTAGCGCTTGTGACCACTAGACTAACGAGGCAGTCAACTAATAATCTTTCATTATAATCTTTCTACCAAGTGATGTTGTGTCCATTGCCATGGTTGTCACTTTGTTGCGGTTTGTTATTTTGACATCTGTGCAGAAGAACCGATTCTACAGGGTTACTGGTAACTCGACGTATTCCTTGCAGGACGTCATAGTAGGGTTAAAATGCAGCAAATTAGGCCACCAAATGTTCTACCGAAATTCAGTAGTTTTTGAGTTAATTCGATTTTTAGCTTTTTTATGAAAAATCCCAGATTAAATCATTTGGAGCCAATTTAAAAATGATTTACGGCGCGACTGTACTGAAATTTAAGTTAACATCATAGCTGACGCCGTAGCAGATCCTTGTTAATAATTCAAAGTTCAAAAATGCCAAAAACTTTGGCAAATATCACTAAAGAAACATTTAGTTTTTTGTGAATTTTGCTATTACTTCATACAAAATGTTGTCTAGTGAAAATAAAAATTACTACGCCTGATGTACAAATTACTAGAAAAATATCCTTGTCTTATCAGCTATTCAGAAAGGTATGATTGTCAATACTTTTGCATGTGTGACAGGGAAAGAATGAGTTTTATGAGGAGCAGGTAAAATTGCGAGACGGTCAACCTATTGTTTCATATTCGTATTATTCGTAGTTTTTACCTGCGCTTGAACCCCAAACACTCGGCAAGCTTTGTGATTGGTCACTATTGTTCTCCCGGCATGACACGGGGTGCGACTTTACAAAATCTGGTCGTCAGAGTCAGTTAGTTTCAACTCTACGTCGCGCAAGCTCGTGTTTTGTTATCTGGCTATTTCCTTAACTGATACTGCGTATCTTGCTCTTGTGCTGTGCTGTGCCTTCATAAGTGCTGACTATGGCTGCATATTCTAACCTTGAATACGCTGACATAATGTACTGTTACGGACTTAGTGACGGTAACGCTGCTCAGGCGCGGAGAGAATATCAACTTCGTTTTCCCAACCGCCGACTCCCACACGTTAGTGTTTTTGGATCGACTTATCGGCGATTATCTGAAACTGGCAGCGTCCAAAGAAGCAGGCAAATTGACACTGGTCGTTCTCGGAGATACACGGCTGAGGACGAAGAGCTGATTCTTCAACGTTTTATTGACGACCCCAACATATCGACAAACATCGTAGCGCGTGAGCTTGCTATGTCACAGTGGAAAGTCTGGTCTGTAATTCACTTATCAGGCCGACATCCATACCACTATCAACCTGTCCAGTCATTAGAAGAGGGAGATCCGCCAAGACGGCTTGAATTTTGTCGTTTTATGCTAAATGCCGACGCCGAAAGCGAAAACTTTTTAAAAAACATTCTGTGGACCGATGAGTCATGTTTTGACCGTGATGGTATCACAAATTACCACAACTTACATTACTGGGCACCGAAGGCAGAAGCAAATCCTAAGAAACTGAAACCAACCGCATCCCAGCGTAGATTCTCGCTTAATGTTTGGATGGGTATTATCGACGACAAATTAATTGGCCCACATTTTTTACCCCAAACATTAAATGGGGAACTTTATGAAGATTTCCTAAGAAATCATTTAACACCACTGCTCACGGATGTACCGGAAGACAGAAGAGCAAACATGATGTATCAACATGACGGATGTCCAGCCCACTTCCGAATCACAATTCGACAATTGCTGGATGAAACCTACCCAAACCGATGGATAGGGCGCGGTGGGCCAATTCCGTGGCCTGCACGTAGCCCTGATCTTACGCCACTAGACTTTTACGTCTGGGGTCATATGAAAGACCTAGTTTATGTGACCCCAGTAAATTCAATTGAAGAACTAAGGGAGAGAATAAGAGATGCAGCGGACCAGATGAGGGCAACAATCACATCAAGAATCACAAAAACTGAAGTGAGGAAGCGAATAAGAACGTGTATTAGAAACCGAGGGCAGCACATCGAACAAGACGTGTGAAAGTGTAGTAAAAGTTTTTAAACTGATATTTTATTATTAAAAATAATGCTAATATTCACGAAATAGTTTTATTGATTTTCCGAATAATCACCTTTTTGTGAGACGCACATAATGTAGTCCTTAACTTTGTATTAACTTTCATACCTTTCTGAATAGCTGATAAGACAAGGATATTTTCCTAGTAATTTGTACATCAGACGTAGTAATTTTTTTTTTCACTAGACAACATTTTGTATGAAGTAATAGCAAAATTCACAAAAAAACTAAATGTTTCTTTAGTGATATTTGCCAAAGTTTTTGGCATTTTTGAACTTTGAATTATTAACAAGGATCTGCTACGGCGTCAGCTATGATGTTAACTTAAATTTCAGTACAGTCGCGCCGTAAATCATTTTTAAATTGGCTCCAAATGATTTAATCTGGGATTTTTCATAGAAAAGCTAAAAATCGAATTAACTCAAAAACTACTGAATTTCGGTAGAACATTTGGTGGCCTAATTTGCTGCATTTTAACCCTACTATGACGTCCTGCAAGGAATACGTCGAGTTACCAGTAAGCCTGTATAATTTGGAGAGATAGCAGGAGCTCGTATTAAAGTATTAATTAATTATTATGTCTCTTTGTTATTATTAGAGGAGCTCGTGGCTCAGTAATAACAGCCGCACGGGTCGATCCATCAGGTTAAGCTACGCTTGCCGGGGTTGGTCCGTGGATGGGTGACCATCTTTACATACCGAGACTCTTCCGTGCCTCGGAAAGCACGTTAAGACGTTGGTCCCAGCTGTCATTCGTGGATCTTTGACACTCGTTACGGTTCGTCAGAAGCCCGAAAGTCCGACAACCAGTCTTACCAAGGGGTATTGTGTTACTTAGTAACTGGATCGTGGAGGTCAGATAGGCAGTCGCTCCATGTAAAATAATGGTATTCAGCTGCATTCGGTTAGACTGGAAGCTGACCTCAACGTAGTTCTTTGGGAAAAGACTAGGCAGGTGATGGTAGGTATGCAAAGTAATTGTACCTATTTCCTAACTAATATGATATATACGAAAGTAGATTTGTTTGTTACCTTTTCGCGCCTAAACCACTGAACCGATTATCTTGAATTTTTGCATCAACGTTGTCAGGTGTACAGAAATGGACATGGGTACCTTTCATCCCGAAAAAAGTACTGTTCCTGAGGAAAACAACAATAACGTTCTTACGATAATAGATGGCGCCACGTGCCTTTCGAATCATGATTCAATTATATTATTACAAACAGAGTAGGTACAACCCGAATTAATTGTCAAATACTAAATTAACGCGAGCGAAGCCGCGGGCAAAAGCTAGTAATAAAAGACATAGATCAACCAGTTAGGTATCTAAACACAAAACTTGTATCAGTTACTTGCACTTAGGTATAATATTACAAAGTTCATAATTATATATAGGCTGACTGGTAATTAGTGACCGATACTTAAACACATAATTATACTCATGATAGCAAACAACTTTTACTATGGGACGAAACCTGAATTCGCGAAAAAAAAATGAGCTGTCCCATACATTCATGTTCGCATAACTCGTCAAAATGTAGGGAGCAGCTGATTTTTTTTTCGGGATTTCAGGTTTGGTCCCATAGTAAAAGTTGTTTGTTATCTCATGATAACAAACAACTTTTACTATGGGACCGATACTTAAACACATGATTGTGCTCATGCACAATCATGTGTTTAAGTATCGGTCACTAATTACCAGTCACCCTATATAGGTACTCGTACATTCATGCCTTACCACTTAAATATATAAAAAAAAGCCACAACATTGTCTTCCAATAAACTTAGTTACACAACTTATTTCCCCGGCTTCTCCTGCATTAGCGTTCCTATTAAAAACTGGCTTGTGTTCTCATAATTAGATTTGGTTGTGGGTAGAGCAATTTTATACTTCAGTTTCCTTGCGCTCCGTAGTGCAATTACTTAGCCCGGGTAATATAATTGTATGAAAGTTTTATGTTGAAAACTAGACGGTTTTTGTAGGTTTATAATATAATTTATCAGTTCTGACTATCCGTCATGAAAGATGGCATGTCCAGTAGATATTGAAGTTATTGTTTGGATGGTGAAAAAGGGTTTTAGGAGCTCGTTGCTAACTAATAACAGCCGCACGGGTCGATCCATCAGGTTAAGCTACGCTTGCCGGGGTTGGTCCGTGGATGAGTGATCATCTTTACATTCCGAGACTCCTCCGGGCCTCAGAAAGCACGTTAAGCCGTTTGTCCCGGCTGTCATTCGTGGATCTTTGACAGTCGTTACGGGTCGTCAGAAGCCCGAAAGCCTGACAACCAGTCTTACTAAAGGGGTATCGTATTACCCAGTAACTGGGTTGTGGAGGTCAGATAGGCAGTCGCTCCATGTAAAATTCTGGTATTCAGCTATATCCGGTTAGACTGGAAGCCGACCCCAACATAGTTGGGAAAAGGCTATGCAGATTTATAGGTAAGTGAAAAAGGGTTTTGACTTTTGAATACAAAGGGTCAAATTAAATTAGCAAGCGAAACTCTGCAGACGTGATGAGTATCGTTATCTAAACATGATAAAGCAAAAAATTAATTAATTTCATGTTTTTTTTTGGGGTCATCAACCGCAGTGTAGTTAAAATATCAGTTTAAAAGTCCGTTTTTTTTTGCGTAAACTTCACAGACGTGATGAATACACGATTTACATACGATTTTTTCTTTAAATTACACGATTTAAAAAAAAAACTGATTTTTCAACTCCTATTTCAAGAGAGCAGTGGTGGCCCAGTGGTAACGGCCGCGACTTACGAGTTGTAGGTCGTAGGTTCGAACCCAGATAGGCGCTTTACTTTGTGTAAATTATTTCATCACCATTGCTCTCGAAACGGTGAAGGAAAACATCGTGAGGAAACCGGCCATGTTCTAGAACCAAAAATTCGAAGACATGTGACATCTGGACCCGCGTGGTGGATTACGGCCCTCATAGAGAGGAGGGTGTCCCAGCAGTGGGAACGTTATAGTCTGAAAATGCAACTACAAGTAACGACAGTACCATCGGTCGTAGACCCCAAAAAAAAATCATAAAATGTTTTTATTTCTCAAGAGTTATTTTTTATGTCATAGGACTTTAATAAAACATGGTCAGTGGCAAATTGGCAATATAAACACCCTTATCACATCAAATAGAGGTGAGTCAAAATCGGGCTTCTTTTTTAAAAGAAAATCGGCCAAGTGCATGTCGGACCACGCACAATGAAGGGTTCCGCAGTTAAAAAAAAAATATTCCAAAAACAAACTTAAGATTGTAATCCCAAAAAAAATTGTTTTATGTGATAAAATTACAAATTAACAATTTTCAAGATTAGATAATTTTGCGTAAAACAACGACGACTGTCAAATATCCATGAATGGCAACCGGGACCAACGGTTTAATGTACTTTCCGAGGCACGGAAAGGTCTTTGTATGTAAAGATGGTCACCCATCCAAGGACCAACCGCGGCAAGCGTAGCTTATTCTGATCGATCAACCCGTGCGGCTGTTATTACGGTTGCAATACTATTTAAGTGATTATCCAATACAAGTGTGGCGAACCAAACTAATATCTATGGTTCCCACTATTAGTTCACTGACAACACTAGTTGGTCTAGACGGTTTGTCTATGTTGCATGATAGAAAACAAGTGACTATAATTTTGAATCTGAATCATCTGAATGTAAAATATTATAATGATCTCCATGTGATAATTCAACTAGATTCCTATCCTGTGTTTATGTGTATAGATAATGTTACTGTCGTCGTTTGGATATTGTGCTGTGGTGCAAATACAAATGTACTACAACAGGACCGAGTTTCAATTCCTAAACAAGCTATTGATTGCTTAAATGGCTCTGAAAGCCTTCACGTATGAATTGTAGGTACCATGTAGGTATCATATACATAACTAGGTAAGTACCTAGCTGCTTACATCCTCTGTATATTTACATGTACTGGTGTAATGCTTCCGTCAGTATTAGGATGCGGTAGTGGGGCTATGGAGCGGGGACTTTGTGGTATTTGTCCCGAAATTTAGTTCTAGAATAGAATATACTCAAGGAGCTCGTAGCTAAGTAATACCAGCCGCACGGGTCGATCAATAAGGTTAAGCTACGCTTGCTGGGGTTGGTCAGTGGATGGGTGACCATCTTTACATACCAAGATTCCTCCGTGCCTCGGAAAGCACGTTAAGCCGTTGGTCCCGGCTGTCATTCGTGGATTTTTGACAGTCGTTACGGGTCGTCAGAAGCCCGAAAGTCTGACAACCAGTCTTACCAAGGGGTATCGTATTACCCAGTTACTGGGTTGTGGAGGTCAGGTAGGCAGTCGCTCCATGTAAAATACTGGTAATCAGCTGCATCCGGTTAGACTGCAAGCCGACCCCAACATAGTTGGGAAAAGGCTAGGCAGATTGATTGATTGAATAGAATATACTCTTGACTGTATTGTTAATAGTATATTTACGAGACAGCTATGGCAATGCCATCTCCAAAAAGACGATCAGACTCTCCAAAATCATTTTAGAAGTATCTTGTTAATTTATTTGACGTAAAGTTAAATCCCAATCATAAGGGGAACCAAAAGCACGATGAGGTAAACTGGCATAACCCACAGTTTATAGACGTTAAAAAGGTTAACAAAAAACCTAGTATCCTATGTAATTATTCCAAAATGTCTCCGAAAACCTTTAAACGGTGGTGACAATAAAGTGCATAGTAGTTAGCGCAAATTCTCGTTAATGCCATCGTTATGTTGAACAGTGTAGGCGTCGCTTTAGCGTTTACGGGTTTCCACCAATTTCTAGCGTTTCTGGTGGAAACACACGGGAAGTTTTTAGGAGCGCAAACGTTCTCTTATTAAGCAAATAATTGTTTCCTAGCTAAAATGTTAGACAGTTGTTGGTTTGGATTTGTCTGCAAGAATAATGAAACAGTGGAAAGTTTCATGTTAGAGCAACTGGCAGTTAGCAACTTTTTAAAACCTGGCAGAGCTTTGTGTTTAGATTCTTGTGAAATTGTTTGGCCATATAAATAATAATAATTCTGGAATATTTACAGCCTTTTAGTTCTGTTTGTGTTTGCAGATGCGATATTTAAATATTGTATAGCCTTTATCAATCCCATAATTAAAACGAATCTAACGATACCTCATAATTTTAAAATCCGTCATGTCGTTATAGAGCTTGCCAAAGTTTTTTACCTATTGTGGTACGAGTATAATAATTATATTCTAGGTGCATTGCCTTCACATTATAATGTTATAGAAAATATTGTAAAAAATTTTTAAATAAAAGCGTAACGGTGGAGTTTCTTGCCCATTCTACTCTATATGAAAAGAACTACCATTTGGAAGGGGCGACTAGAATCAATTATTTTTTTTTTTTTTTGTAAATTTTGATGTTCAAAAGTGCCTTTCGTGTGCATATCTAAAATAAAGATTTGTCTTTGAAAGAAATAGACATACTTACATACTCTCGAAAAATATTACCCTCCTTCTGGGGCATTCGGGTAAATTAGGCACTGTAGCTTATTTTATGAATAACCGCCGCGTTTTCGCGACTTTATTCATAAAATAAGCTACCTTAAATTTCAAAGTGACTATTTAAGAAGATTTCGGCGACACAGTGGCACTACGTGTTAATACCGAATGCTCCCAATTGCTCCCAACACCTAGATGTTACCATTTTGCGAAAGAAAGGGATTAAACTCTTAATGATATTGCTTCTATTAATCTTTTTATGTAGGTTAGTTTTGTGTTAACGGACCTATTTGCTTTTTAGTTTTGGCTAATTTTCTTAGCTTATTTTTTTTTGCCAATTGCTTTTAAACTTTTGTCCTAGACAACTATGTAGTCGCGTCACAACAGGTGCCTACAGACATGTCATCATTCTCCTGCCCTTATCCCAATTTATTTGGGGTCGGAGCAACTTGTCCCTTTTTCCATACTTCTCTATTAGTCATTATCCCCTTTCTAGCCATGTCAACTTTCACACAGTCCATCCATCGTTTCTTTGGTCTTCCCCTACTTTTATAGCCATCGATATTCATACTCAAAACTTTCCTCACGATATTTTACTCATTCCTCCGCATCACATACCATGGCAATCGATTTCCGCACAACTTTTCAGTCACCGGTGCCACTTTCAGACTTCCTCTTATGTACTCATTTCTTATTCTATCCACTCGTGTAACACCACACATCCCTCATAGCATTCTCATTTAAGTTGCATGCAAATTGCCTTTCAGTCATCCCTTTTGTGGCCCAACGTTCTGATCCATACAAGACAGCAGGTCTAACCATTGTTCTATATATCTTCCCCTTACCCTCCCCCCCTTAGTTCCCGTGACGTGCCGAGACATGTATCTAGACATAATGTGCCTACAGTACTTTTACAGTTACTTCTTACTTGCATCACTATTCTCGTTGCAATAAGGTTGCTGGTAGGTTGCAGCTTGGGTCGCTATCAAAGGTAAAATAACTATGAAAGGACTATAATGTTATTTTTTATACAAAACTCGTTGAGTTTCTAATGATGGGTCTCCAAAACACTGTATTGGACAGTAAAGAAATGATTCTCGACGGTTTGGTGATCGCAAACAATTCATGTGGAATTTCAGACTTATGCCCAGTTTCTGGCGTCCACAGACAAATTCTCAATAGTTATTAATTCGACAAAGTTATATGTTCAAAGCAAAGTTTATTCACAAAAACACGCAAAAACGTAACATGCACGCGACACGCATTGGTTGTTCAGTTGATGTTAAACCAAAATACTAAATTAATATAACCATAAATATATAAAAACATCAAAATAGCTCTCAAAATTACATTTGATGCAAATTTTGATATTTACACGAAATGTAGTCTTATTTGCAACAAATTTAACTAATAATGAATGTTGATTAACATACAATATCATCATCTGCCTAGCCTTTTCCCAACTAAGTATGTTGGGGTCGGCTTCCAGCCTAACCCGATGCAGTTGAATACCAGTATTTTACATGGAGCGACTACCTATCTGACCTCCACAAACCAGTTACTAGTAATACGATACCCCTTGGTAAGACTCGTTGTCAGACTCTCAAGCTTCTGAAGACACGGTAACGACTATCAAAGATCCAGGACGAATGACAGCCAGGACCAGCGGCTTAACGTGCTTTCCAAGGCACGCAAGGTTCTTGGTATGTAAAAATGGTCACCCATCCTCGGACCAACAGTGGAAAGCGTAGCTTAACCTGATCGATCGACTCGTGCGGCTGTTATTACTTAGCCATAAGCTCCGCTTTTAATTAAGATTTAAACAAGAAAATTTTAATTTCGCAGCTACATTGAAGTCCATCAGAAACCGGACAATAGTCCAGCGATGAACAGCTGCGTTAATACCGCCTTACGATCTTCCCTTCCTCGCGTGAATTTACGAAAAGAGGACAGTAAGTTCGGCTAAAGTTTCACTGCATTTCGTATTACCATATTTTGCTTGTGGTTTCAATATGTGGCCTGCATAGTCTGCGAGGACCGCAACGAAATAAAAATGAAGCACCCACTTGCAATCAACATGGTTTTGCAAAAATATTTGCTTATGATATTATAGGTATGCTGAATTTTGCTGCAGTAAGCTGCATGGTGCTGGCGAGAATTTTTTTACATAATTTTTCATATTTTTAACCGACTTCATAAAAAGAGGTTCTGTATTCGATCCGTATGTATGTATATATGTATGTCTAATGAACCAATTTTGATAATTCTAAAACACATAATTTCAGGAAGGTTTTAGTTTATAATACATTAGGTAATCATTCTTATGTACGAAGTTATATGCATAATATATGTACTGTATCTCCGGCGTTTCCAAGCGGATTTTTTTTTATTTTTTTTTATTTATTTATTATCATTGGCCACCATACTGCTCAAACGAGGACGATTGACAACTAAAACATTTTTTTACGATTCACATTAGACGACGATTCACGCTTTCGTTTGCCATGTTGACATTAGTTAATTAATAAAGGCCCTTAAGCAGAAGTAGGTACAATAATCAAAGGCTTCTTACCTTAATTCCCACCTCAGTACCTTAATAAATTCAAGTAACTAAGTAAGGTAGTCGGTACATTTCGTTTCCTTTTATTTTGTTATCAAGGGAAACACATAAGCTTTAATTTCTGATTATCTTGCTCCTACATTTCTATTGTGTTGTGTTTGATTCTTTGCACATAAACAAGTAGGTTTGGGATACACCGAGCTGTAATTTTTTTTTTGTTCAAATTTGGAACGATATTTTTAGCGAAAGCAAAAATAATCATTTTACCTCTGGCTGTTTGGATACCGGTGGGATATATTAGTTTTTTTTATAATTCTTAGCGATTATTATAAAACTTCTTTGGTAGTTGTTTTCGAGGGTTTCTGCTTTTGAAATTATTCAAGAGCTATACAAATTCTTGTCTCTGATCTGGAGGGCGATACAGCCGCACGAGTCAATCGAAGGTTAACCTACGCTTGCTCAGTTCATGGATGGGTGACCATCCATTACGTATTGGCTCGGGAAGCAACCGTCGGTCTCGGCTGTCATTCGTAGATCTTTGACAGTCATTACGGGTAGTTAGAAGCCCAAAAGTCTGACAACCAGTCTTACCAAGGTGTATCGTGTTACCCAGTAACTTGGGTTGTGGAAGACAGATAGGCAGTCGCTCCATGTAAAATACTGTATTCAGCTGCATTCGGTTAGACTGGAAGCCGACCCCAACATAGTTGGGAAAAAGCTATGCAGATTGAGTTTTGACATGTCTCTGGTTCATTCCTTTTTTTTCTTGTTTTTATTCTTAATTTTAAGGGCTTTATCGCTGAGCGATAACGTCGCCCAGTAATAATGAACAGCACAAATAATTAAATCCTAAAATAATTAACACAGCTACTAAACAAAAAAAAAGCTAGTTTATACAGTATCCTAGCTTGTTCCGATAAAGGACAAGCCAGGATAGCATTACACTTTCCAATAACGAGTTTATTTGTTGCACCAAGTAAATCACATCGCAAGGCCTCATTCCGCACACACTCCATCAAAACGTGTTGCACATCTTCGATTACTCCACATTATACACAGTTGGGTGACATAACCTTTTTCATGAAAAAACCAAACTTTCTTGAAGGAATGTGACCGGAACGAAGTCTTAGTGCCATAACTAAATCCATAATGCAGCCAAAATGTTGTCTGTAAACATGCTGTCGAATAGGTAAGCGACACTTTTGGCAAAATGGCCGACATGTAACCTAAAATTCACAGTTCTCGTGACTACTGGAGTTTATACGACCAATAAACAATTATTTCTTCTTTTTAAAACGGTGTTTATGTAGTTTAGAACATTTCTCGACACTTGTTGCAATCGCTTGCTGTCAGGGAAGACGTGTTGAGTATGATAAATGTTCGCCAAAGCAGTTATGTTTACTGTGACGATTTAGTAATACATCCACTAATAAGTAATCTAGATGGAATATTATAAGGTATTTTGCGCCAAAGAATGATCATTTAGTTAGGCCCTGGTCAATGTCAAATAATGTTGTTCAATCAATCAATCAACTCAGCCAATCGCAGTCCACTGCTGGATATAGGCCTCTCCAAGGTTGCGACACAACACCCTGTCCTCCGCCTTCCGCATCCAGTCTGCCCCAGCCACTTTCTTCAGGTCATCGGTCCATCTAGCTAGGGGGCGTCCCACGCTATGCTTACCGATACGCGGTCTCCACTCTAGGACTCGTCTGCTCCACCGGCCATCGGTCCTTCGACAAACATGGCCAGCCCACTGCCACTTCAGTTTGCTTACTTTGAAAACTATGTCAGGTTCTCCGGTTCTTTTCCGGATAACTTCATTCCTGATTTTATCCTTCAAAGAAACTCCGAGCATAGCCCGCTCCATAGCGCGCTGAGCGACCTTGAATTTGTGGACCAGCCCGACCGTCAGTGTCCACGTTTCAGCACCGTTTTCATAACGGGCAGGACGCACTGGTTGAAAACCTTAGTCTTCAAACATTGCGGGATAGGTGACGAAAAGACACTAGACTAATAATGTTGTTATTAGAACTTATTTTTAGCATATAGGTATCAGAATAGCAATGTCTCCTGGGTAAAAAAAAGAAATTATTTTTAGTCCGTCAGTCAGATAATAAAAAAAATATTAGACACGTATTTTTTGCTTTATCATATTAATAAAAAAAATACTTAGATAAAACGCATTAAAGTTGGGGAGTGAGGGGCTAGCTACGTGGGCACGCTACAATTGCGGTGAAGTCCCCTCTTTGAGGAGTGGTTGGAGAGGGGCCACGGCGTCCTCACCTTCCGCCTGACGCAGGTCCTCACCGGACACGGTTGTTTCGGGAGGTTCCTGTTTCGGATAAGGCGGGAGGAAACGCCTGGGTGTCACCATTGTGTGGATCACCCGGAGGACACGGTGGAGCATACAGTGGAGGTCTGCCTGGCTTGGGCGGAGCACCGCCGTGTTCTCAAGGAGGTGATCGGCGGCGGCGACATCTCGCGTCCAAACCTGGTCCAGGTAGTAGTAGTAGTAGTATATATCATTTATTGTCTCTTCACAAAGCTGACTTAAAGTTAGTGTGTACAAAAAAAAAATGTTTCAGCTGTATTCCACCTTTGTGAGAGACTGGTGCCTGATATAGGTGTTTGGGAAAAACCTGTGTTATAGGTCACCAGGCCCCCTTACACTGCTAGAATTAGCTTTCACAGAGATACCGTGCAAGAGTCGAAGTTTAACAATATGCATAACAAAAAAAAATAAAAAAATAAAAGCTAAACAAGAGTCAAACAGTGTACTTGTTTGTTACTTTATCTGTGTTAAAGAAATAAAATAAGAAGTAATAACAATAAGAAAAACCTAATTATAATTATGCAGAAGTTATTGAGTCATGATGAGAGACGATGTGTGAGTGAGTGTTTATTGTTGTGGAGTGTAAGACTAATAAGGATGTATGTAAATAATTCAGATGAGAAGTGTGTGAGTGAAGGTGACTTTTGTGGAGTGAGTGCAGCGAGAGTTGTTTTTCAAGGAAGTGAGGAACAGATAACAGTGTGGGGTTGGTCAAAATTAGTTTCATTTCAGAACAGTCAAAATATTCTCAGTTTTATCATAGTCTAGAGCTTTTGTTATGTATGCATGTGTGTGTAAGGTGCGCGCTCCCGCGCCACCACTAGGTACTTGTAACGACAATAAATCAGTGCGTTGCTAGCCAGCGAGCGTTTCACTTGTGTACCCTCTTCCCCGCAGCCGCATACTTAACATTGGCGACGAGGATTTTACCAACCTACCGCTTATTAAAAATGTCTGGTTCCGTTCAATTTGGAATATTACATACGTTTGACCATAACATACAGACATGGAAAACATACAAAGGGCGTATAGCACAATATTTCGTGGCGAATGGCGTCAACGAGAAGACGGATCCTGCGGGTGAAAAACGGAAGGCCATCTTGCTCAGCGCACTCACTGAGGGTACCTACAAACTAACGTCGGATTTAGTTTTACCAAAAGCCGTTGAAGATGTGCCCTACGCAGATCTATTAACAATACTGGACAACCATTTCACCCCCAAATGTGTTGGATTTGGTGAGCGTCACAATTTTTACGCGGCGTCTCAACAAGCAGAGGAATCTCATTCGCAATGGGCAGCAAGATTGCGAGGGTTGACAGAAAAATGCGATTTTCTCAACGTGGAGGAGGCACTCCGCGACAAGTTCATTATGGGGATGCAGCCAGGACGAGAGAAGGAAAAGCTGTACACGAAAGACCTGACCGACCTCACGCTGGCCAAGGTCGTGGAAATGGCAGAGAACCTCCGATGTTCGCGCGCCGCCGCTGCGGCCAGTGCAGGAGTGCTGGCACAGGCGTCTGTGGCAGACCAGCAGCTCTTCAAGATAGCGGATAAAGTAAAAAGTGCAAAAAGCGAAGTGAAGGTGAAATGTAGTGTATGTGGGTATACAAATCATAAATCGGCTGACTGTAGATTCGCAAATTATGTTTGTAAAAAGTGTCACGTAAAAGGCCACTTGCGTAAAATGTGTCCAAAAGTGAATTACGTACAAGTGGATAGCGGTGACAAGGGTGACGATGATGATGACGGTAAGATTTACTATATCCGTTCGTTCAGGGGAGAACCCATGGTAGATACGGTTTGGATCGATAACGTGCCATTCAAGTTCGAAATTGATAGCGGGTCCGCGGTAACCGTTGTTTCGGAGGGGTTTTACAAAAGTAATTTCAAAAGGGTGCCATTAACAAGTACATGTAAACAGCTCATAACGTATAACGGCGGAAAAATTGTGTGCTTAGGTACGTTGCGTCTACCGATACGCTACGCGGATCGAACGAATGATATGTACTTGTATGTAGTCCGCGACGGCGGCCCGCCCATTCTTGGTCGAGATTTCTTATCATTGTTTTGCTTACAGTTAATACCGGTCAACTATTGTGAAACTTCAGAATTGCAACTGCAATACCCGAAGTTATTTTCGGATGAATTGGGAACATTTAATAAATACAAAATAAAACTATCGTTGAAGGAAGGAGCAAAGCCGGTTTTTTGTAAAGCGCGCACCTTACACACACATGCATACATAACAATTCCTCCCTCTAGCCCCGCCGCCCCGTAGCATTTGCGTTGCGAACAATGGTTGACAAAGAAATCGACAGGTTGGTCGGCTTAGGTATTCTAGAATCCATAGAATATTCGGAATACGCATCACCAATAGTTCCAGTACTTAAGCGGAACGGAACAGTCCGATTGTGTGCCGACTATTCAGTTAGTATAAACAAACAATTATTAGTAGAACAGTATCCGCTTCCCACGACGAACGAACTATTTTCAAAAATCCATGGGGGTCAACAGTTCAGCAAACTAGATTTATCAATGGCCTATAACCAATTGGTTTTGGAAAATGACTCAAAAAACCTAACCTGCATAAATACAAACCGCGGGCTATATAGATTTACACGTCTAGTATTCGGGTTAGCCAGCGCGCCGTCTATTTTCCAGCGTGCTATCGAGGGCTTGTTATCCGGTATAGATGGAGTGTTGTGCCTGCTAGACGATATTTTAATAACGGGAAAGGATAGACAGGAGCATTTACAAAAATTAAATTTCGTTTTGAAACGCTTAGAAGAAGCAGGCTTAACATTACAAAAAGGAAAATGTAGTTTTTTCCAAGACGAAATCAGTTATCTAGGATATATTATCACTAAGGATGGCATAAAAAAAGCGCCCGAAAAAATTAAAGCAATGTTGGAAGCACCGGTGCCCACAAATGTTAATCAGCTTCAATCGTTTTTGGGCCTAATTAACTATTACAGGAATTTCGTTCCTAACGCATCTAGTATCCTCAGTCCATTATACGATCTGTTAAAAAAGGGTTGCAAATGGACATGGACTGATATTCATGACTCGGCTTTTAGGTCAATAAAAGAGTTCATGACATCGGAACAGGTTCTCGCACATTTTGATCCGAACGCGACGATAATATTAACGGTGGACGCTTCCCCAAGTGGATTGGGGGCAGTCCTCTCACAAGTAGGATCAGACGGTGTGGAAAAACCTGTTTCGTTTGTTTCGCGTACCTTAAACTCTGCTGAAAAACGGTATGCACAGATCCAAAAGGAAGCTACCGCCATTATCTACGGTGTGAGACGGTTTCATCAATATTTGTATGGCCGGTCGAAACCGTTTATTCTTCGAACGGATCACAAGCCCTTATTGACAATTTTCGGGCCCCATAAAGGCATACCGGAAATTTCAGCAAATAGATTACAACGGTACGCCTTGTTCCTAAGTAGCTACAACTACAAAATAGAGTATGTTCGCAGCGCTGATAACAGCGCAGATTATTTCTCCCGTGCGAGCTTGCCGCGCGCGGTACACGAGTGCGCGTGCACCGAACAGTGTAAGTGTTGCGATTGCGAAGTGTCATATGACCGAGCGACTTACGTTTGTTTTGTTGTAGATGGAAGCATGCCCGTGACAATAGATAAATTACGGGAGGAGACAAGTAGTGACGTAGTGTTAAGGCAAATAAAAGACTTCATTTTGAATGGTTGGCCACCAAAGATAAACGATATAAGGGTTAAACCGTACCACTTATGCAGATCACAATTATCTTATGAGAACGGTTGTGTCATGAGAGGACACAAGGTGGTTATTCCTTCGAACTTATACAAAGTAATTCTTAGAGAATTACATTCTTCCCATTTAGGCGTAGTAAAAACTAAGGCCGAAGCGCGATCAAGATTTTGGTTCCCGGGAATTGATCAGGCTATAGAAACAATGATAGGAACATGCGATGTATGTATTCAGTTACGCCCCTCACCGCCGCGCGCGCCGCCAGCTCAATGGGAATATCCACCTTGTCCCTTTTACAGAATACACATAGACTTCCTAGGTCCGATTAAAGGTTACGTTTATTTGGTAGCGGTAGATGCACATACCAAATGGGTAGAAGTTTACAACATGAATGCGTCTACTTCTTCGACCGCGGTGATTATGAAGCTGTGTGATCTTATGTCAAGGTTCGGAGTTCCGAAAACGATAGTAAGTGATAATGGCACAGCTTTTTGTTCGCGGGAATTTGAACTTTTTTGCGCGACAAACGGGATTAATCATTTGACGTCACCGGTCTATCACCCACCCAGTAACGGCCAGGCTGAAAGTTTGGTAAAGGTAGTTAAAAAGGGAATAAAGTCTTGCATTATGACCACTCATAGCGCGAAAGAAACATCGGTGAGATTACTAAAATATCTTATGGATTACCGTAATTCAGTTCACTCTGCTACTGGGTTGTCCCCTGCTCAATTAGTGTTCGGGCATAAGTTGAGGTCGAGATTGGATCTGATGGATCCAAAGTCATCGGCACCTTTGTCACCGTCTGCATCTAACGATGTAAAAAATCAACAGTGTATGCAAACTGAGCAACATGGGAAAAATAAAACAAAATGTTTTAAAGAAAACGATGTTGTATTATACAAAAAATTTGTAAATAAAGCAAGATATACATGGTGTAAAGGCGTCATACTAAAAAAAATAGGAAAAGTTGTGTATTTAGTAAAAGACAGTAACAGTTCAGCAAGTTACAAAAGGCACATAAATCAGCTAATGATTTATAAAGGAACAAACAACAATAATAATGAAGATAATATACAGAACTCGGAAGTGAACTTACCTGGGTCATCTTGTCCCCCTGCTCCGCAACCGTCACCGCCACACTCGCCGTCGTCGTCACCTCCGTCGCCACCATCACACTCGCCGCCGTCGTCGCCGCTGTCATCACCGTCGCCGGCTACACCACAAGCGCGCATACTCCAGCCGGAACCTTACTTACCAGATACCTTACCGGATAGTCCGACAAGAGGGAAGAGAGATGAATTGAGCGCACGAAGTATTTCTTCGTCGTCGAGAGAGGACGACCCTGAGAAGGACTTACAAGAGGCCCATGATAAGGAACAACAAGCTGGTACAAACGACGTAGATGTTGAAAGAACAGAGAGACATATGAGCTCCGAGGACATTGTTCACAAAGCAGGGACTGAACTCGATACCCAGACCACACAACACGATAAGCCTGTTACACCAAAGAGATCGTTACGTAATCGCCCCGTTATTTGTTATAAAAAGTACTTCTAGCGTAAGCTGTGATGTAGTTTAGATTAGACTATGTTTATAAATACCTACAAGGATGTTGAATTGTATACAGTGTTTTGGACTAGAGGGAGGAATTGTTATGTATGCATGTGTGTGTAAGGTGCGCGCTCCCGCGCCACCACTAGGTACTTGTAACGACAATAAATCAGTGCGTTGCTAGCCAGCGAGCGTTTCACTTGTGTACCCTCTTCCCCGCAGCCGCATACTTAACAGCTTTTAAGTATTTTTTTAATTCTTTCATACAGCTTGATCGAGTTTTTGGACATAGATTTAGGAATTTATTCAACTTATTGTAAAGATAATGCCCAAGGAAGCAATAGAACCTTTTAGGGAGTGTAGATTTGAATTGAACCGTGGGACATACCCTACCCTTTCGTCGGTTGCCTTTGAGTAGCTTAACGTCAAACTGCAATTCCGAATGTTTTTTAAGTAATGTACGCAGTATGAACGTTTGTCTTACAGTGAGAGTGTCCCATTCTTTGTGTAGGTCATTAGTTGGAAAACGAAAGGGGAGACCGGCTCCAACCTTGAGTATCCCCTCACACGAGTGCGGTGTGAATCGGGTCCGTGAGTCATTTTACCTAATATTGTACGTGGTATGAGTTCTATACCAAGAAAATTTTTTTTTATTATTAACGTTGTTCCATCACTATTAAGTAATAATAAAAAAATATTTTCTTGGTATAGAACTCATACCACGTACAATTTTAGGTAAAATGAGATTCACACCGCGCTCGTGTGAGGGGGTATGGTACGCTGTGCCCTTTCAACTTCGATGAGGTGTGTTTTAGCGGCACCTCCCCATGATGTGATGCAGTAGTCAATAAGTGATTGACATAATGCATAGTAGACCATTTTAATA
Source organism: Cosmia pyralina (assembly GCA_946251885.1). Classification (NCBI taxonomy): domain Eukaryota; kingdom Metazoa; phylum Arthropoda; class Insecta; order Lepidoptera; family Noctuidae; genus Cosmia; species Cosmia pyralina. Next base: position 19,771,606 of record OX276363.1, read on the forward strand.
GTGTTTCGGTCAGCCGAGTGTCGTAAGGTTTTGAAAACGTAAATAACTTTTCGTAACCTGGTCACGAGGGTTTCTATGTGTGGTTTAAAGGTGAGACATTTGTCAATAGTGACTCCAAGGTATTTAATATTGTCAGTCATTTCAAGGGAAGAACAAGAGCACTGGGCATTTTCAATGCCACAGGTGTGAGCAATAATCGTGAGAGTTGAGGGTGGGAGCAAGTTAGATCTTTGAGCAAATGCTATGTACTTTGTTTTAGAGACGTTAAGAGTCAAAACATTGTCTTGAAGCCAGTTACTAACACGATTGAGACCCAGTTGTGCAACATCGAAAACCTCCTCCCATCTATCACCACTAAAGAACAGTGCAGTGTCATCGGCAAAGGTAATCTTTCCTTTAAGAAGAGAAAGTTGGCAGAGGTCATTAATGTACACCAGGAATAGTGTTGGGCCAATTATACTACCCTGTGGTACACCGAAATTCACTGTGAGCTCGTCACTGAGCGAGTCATTTATTCTTACACGTTGTTTCCTACCAGTAAGATAGTCCTCCATCAGTTTCAGGGAAATTCCTCTGATACCGAGCCGTTCAAGCTTATTTAGAAGGTGTGGAATAGAGACTGTGTCAAACGCTTTTGCAAGGTCGAGGAACACCGTAAGGCATCTCTTTCTGTCATCCATGCTGACCACAATAGAGTTTAGCAACTCATGAACTGCATCATTGGTACTTTTGCCAGTTCTAAAGCCAAATTGTGAAGACGAAAGGAGATTATTTGCTTCCAAGAACTTAACTAAACGTTGATTTATAAGGTCATGGTGCGGAGCGAGAGTGCATGGGAAGCCGTCACTTCCTTCTGCGAAGCAGTAATGCTCGCGAAGGAGGAGGCGGAATGCGTGAGGGAGAGGCAACAGTCGCACCCTCGCGCCCCTAGCCGCTTCAGGAGACGCCCTGGGCGGCGGGAATCCACTGCCGATTCCCGGCCACCGTAGGCGCCGGCTTGCGGACGACGAGTAATGGGTAGCTCGCCGTCCGGTAAGGAACAGGCCCGGGTCGACGGCGCGTTGTGTTCCACGCGCGCCTCAAAGAGATGTCAGCAGTGACGCGGTCCAATAGGGCCGATGCCGCCGGGGTCGCAGGTAGTTCGAAAGAGATACCGTGGCCCTGGCACGGGCAACTAAAGGAACACAGGTGGGTTTTAGTCAGTAAAAGTCTGACACGCCCTCCCGCTCCGCCCAGAGCGGGAGAAATCATTTGATAATTTTCCATCCACAAAAAAGGGACTTGCTACGTCACAACTATAACAAACTACGTATAAAATTTGGCAAGGAGTGACGTCGTAAATGTGATTACTTTTGATTAGGTAAAAAAGAAAAAATACGAGTCCAACATTTTTTAATAATCCAGATGACGTACAAAAATAAAATTTATCAAGGTCCCTATTCTCAAAGTTTTTTTTTTTCAAGAAAGAGGAAGGTAACAATACACTTAAGCAACGAGGGGATTTGTAATTGAATTTTCGATCATTTGGCTGGGACGATAATGTTATTTTACTCTGCATATGTTTTAAATTTTCGTAATATTGTTGAAGCCAACATTATTTTACGATATATTTATATACGATTTCTAACAACCTGTCTCATCGTCATATGACTAGGCATATGATGATGAGACAGGTTCAAAAAGGCTGGCCTTTTCCCAACTATGTTGGGATCTGCTTCCAGTCTAACCGAATGCAGCTGAATACCAGTATTTTACATGAAGCGACTGCCTATCTGACGTCCACAACCCAGTTACTGAGTAATACGATACCCGTTGGTAAGACTAGTTGTCAAACTTTCGGGCAGAAGCCCGAAACCGAGAGTCTTTGACAGTCGTTACGGGGCCTCTTTTGACGACCCGTAACGACTGACAAAGATCCACGAATGACAGCCGGGGTGCTTTTCAAGGCACAGAAAGATGGTCACCCATCCACGGACCATTTGTGGCAAGCGTAACTTAACTTGAACGATTGATCCGTGCAGTTATTATTACTTAGCACAAGCCCCGCTCTAATAGCCTATCTATGTAATCTCAAATAAAAATCGAGTTCCCATTATTCTGTAGGCATACAAAAGTAACAAGCAAAGGCTTTTTACATTTTGTATGTTTGTGTTACTATAAGATATAAAGGAAACTATTTTTGTACATATTTTCATACGACTTGAGATTCCAATTACAGTGACATTACTGTATTTTGTTCGTAATTGGCAATTTGTAACAGAGATATGTTCGTACAGTCGCGGAATGCATAGGTTAAGGCCTATTTTATAAGCAAATTTTTAAAGACTATTTTTCTGAATACATGCTGCTGATATTGCGTTTGAAAATAGCCGTTTGGAATGGTGAAGAAGTAAGAAAGAAAAGTGTCTAAAAATTGCTTAATATTTTAGTTCTGCGTCTTTACTTTTCATGGATGTATTATCCTTTCTTTTATTATATCACCAGTGATATATTAGAGGGTTGTTGACAGTACTCGCCGGTGACTGAGCAACCAATGACAAAAACCAATAAATATGTATTGCGTCTATATACTTCTTTGCATGTGAGCGTAACCGCTGTGGAGGGGCGTTCATTTTAAGAATGGTTTAACTCTACATTATAATAGTCTGGGTTTATAGGGTCCTTTTTTGAGTTTTTATACACTTAAGTTTATAAACCAGGGAAACCGAGAATCGGAAGTTTCCCTCATTATTAATGATTTTCTTTTATTTTATTTATATTCATGTAATTTACATTTTTAAATATTTTAATCCTACTAATATTATAAATGTGAAAGTTTGGATGTTTGTTACTCAATCACGCAAAAACGGCTGAACGGATTTGGATGAAATTTGGTATACAGATAGTTTAGAGCCTGGATTAGGACATAGCATACTTTTTATCCCGCTAGAAGGTTCCCGTGGGATAATTTCCGACATACACGCGGGCGAAGCCGCTGGCAAAAGCTAGTAAAAAATAAAAAATATTTAATAATATAAAATGATTGTAGCCCACCGGTATCGGGAACAGCGTCCAAGCTACCGGCGGTCAGGGCTCCAGAGAGAGGAACCTCCTAACAATACGCGCCGTGTCCAGAGGTATCGCTTTCTGAATCAGGCCTTAATCCAGCTGCCCAACGAGAGCCTCTTTTTTTTTTTGTGGATTGGAAATCATCAAATGACTTCTCCCGCTCTGGGCAGTGCGTATCAGACTTTTACTGACTAAAACCCACCCGTGTTCCTTCAGTTGCCCGTGCCAGGGCCACGGTATCTCTTTCGAACTACCCGCAACCCCGGCGGCATCGGCCCTATTGGACCCTGTCACTGCTGACATCTCTTTGAGGCGCGCGTGGAACACAACGCGCCGTCGACCCGGACCTGGTCCTTACCGGACGGCGAGCTGCCCATTACTCGTCGTCCGCAAGCCCGCGCCTACGGTGGCCGGGAATCGGCAATGGATTCCCGCCGCCCAGGGCGTCTCCTGCGGCGGCTAGCCTCTTTAGGTGTTGGTCGAGGCTCTTGGCAATTAAGCCATTAGCTGATACGACTATCGGCACAATGATTGCTGAGTCCACATCCCACATGTCGACAACCTCGCGAGCCAAGTCAAGATACCGATAGATAAGATTTGTTTATCTTTCTCGGCTTTCACGAGGTTCCCGTCATGCGGGACTGTTATGTCAATAATCATTGCGCGCCGCTCTGTTCGATCCACCATCACTATAATGTTATTGATATCTAATGATTTTTACTATTACATTTCTTTAGTTTCTGAGTTCTAGATGGCGCCACAAGAAACTTACGACCTTAATCCTTTATGCTCTCGGTGTATCCCCACACTATATCGTGTTATTTTAATAGGACTGCCGTTAATAGGGCCCGTGTTAATAGGCCGATACGTGCTGAGCAATAAATTGTACGGAGATAGGCCGCGCCGATTCTATTACGATATGTTCAGAGTGAGTGGTGTAACTCTACTACTTTAGTTAAGGCGCTCGACGGGTATTACTTTATCTCTGTCGAAGTCGTTTAATCTGACAGTCGACATAATGGGAGGTGGTTCACGCTGTCAACAGACATACAGAGATGGACAATACCCTAGAGCCAAATCTTAAAGTCTTAAAATGATACCTATATATTATGTACAGTCAACAAAAGAGATATCTAAGCAGGGTATACTAACATATTTGTATGTGAATTGCTTCATGTTCAATTTCGTGACAATGTACCATTTTGTGTTGGTGTAATAGAAGGTAGGAGTATTGCAAACACAAAGTAATATATATAAAATTGAACATGAAGCCGATAATTCACATACAAATATGTTACTCTACCCTGCCTAGATATCTCTTTTGTTGACTGTACGTTAGCGTCAAAACAAACCGATCTCTACAAATATAACATTTTCTACAACACCTATTTTATCTCTTTTGTTTATAAAGATTTGACTTTATGTGACAATAAATCCAGCGGCACCGATAACAACGCTATAACGAACGACAGGAAAACATATAATTTTAGGGATTACGTTTATTACACTCGGGCTCTACTACTAAGTATTAAATGTCCGGTAATTAGCAAAGTACTAAAAAAAACCTAACTCAGTTATGCTGAAAAGCAATCAGTGTAGCAGAAAAATATCCGCAGAAATCACCCCATTTCGAGGGTCGGGAATAAACTTGCCCACTTACACAGGCGCTCGGCAAAAGAATTAGCAAAATGTTAGGTAGAACAATAAATTACTGGGAATCAAACCATTAGTGGCTCGCCTGAAATGTTTTAACATAACAACGGAAAAAAGGCTGGAATAGTATCTAGAATCTAGATTTAGTTGACCTAGTTTAGTTCTGGGGTGCTAGGAGAATGAAGGAATGAGAATAATTAGATGTTATTCCAGTAATTTTAAGGAAAAAATAGTGGTGCTACTCATCTTACCAGTCACATGTAGCAATGTATAAACTTATGAACCCCAGAGGTTCGTGTCAATGTGTGCTCGAATGTCAACCGAACCCCCTAGGTTCACAACTACTGTGAGCCCGCGGTCGCCATCGGATGATGGTATTTTATGTTTATATATTATGATATAATAATAATAATAATAATAAGAAATAAATAAATAATGGCTGGCAACACCAACGTCAACAAACGTCTTGGAATTTGATTTTATAATATACAAATATTTTATCAGTTTTAACGATTAGGTATCAACAATATTTTGAATTTCATAAGTGCTTTTTAAAAAAAAACCCAGCAATATACCTACAATCAATTAAATCCAAAAAGAGCATTTCGATATGAATAAAAAACTACCGAATAGGAGATGACATCTGTCATGTCATCTCCGAAAATAACATCGATGAAAAATTCCGACAAAATATGTTGACAAGATCAGCCGCACGAAAAGCACGCCTACCACCTCCGGACTCTTTGCTCAGCTCCGCCTCACCGCCGCCGGTATCCAGCCTCACTGTGAGCGCTGTGACGACACTGGCCGCGGTAGTTGCGTCGAGCTCGAGCGACGAGTATTTCTCCCCGCCCACGACACCACCACCTGCTCGTCGACGGGGAGGACGCCGGCCGCCGGACGGTTTAGGACCTCGAGGCCCACCGGCCTCTGATAGGGTCCCAGCTCCCGGCGGAAGTGTGCAGCGCATGAGATGGACACGATCCATTAATGAGAACGTCATGCGCTCATACTATGGGGCTACAGAGGGGGGAAACAATCTGACCGCGTACCGTGTTCGGATGCTCTCTCTTTTTCAGGTGCTTGAGCCAGTTGTCAACGTTTCGGCACAACGACTGTCGGATCAGGTGCGGGTCATCCAGCGTAATCATATGTTGGATGACACTGTACTTGATCGCTTGCGAAATGAAATGCTGAGTAGCCATGTCATTGCCCCCCCGTCGCAGACTAATATAGAACCACCACAGTCGGACACAAACCAAGCTGATGAGGGAAGTGATGACAGGGCTATAAACGTAAGTACCCAGTGCAATGAAGAATTGAGGAGTGCTTTGGAAGGTGCGATTCGGGAATATCGATTCATGTCTCCCGAACTTAGACCACGCTTACCTCGTTTGCCCATGCATAACAAAAATAGGGCGCTTGTGGCGGCTCTGGATTCGCAGTTGTCAAACTATTTTGATGACTGCGAAGACCTCACCGATACTCATTCAATTCTGTACTGCGCGGCTGTAGCGGCATGTCGTGTAGCTCACGTCAAATTTGCTAATGACTCTAGAGCTACACGACCGAAACCAGCCGTACCAGCTTGGCAGTGCAGAATTGAGCGCCGTATTGGTGGGGCCAGAGCACTCATCGGCAAACTAATCTGCTTCAGGGAGGGCAATACTCGCCCTAGAGTGATGCGCTTTGTGAGACGGGCGTTCTCAGGGACTGATGTCAGCCCTCAGGACTATATGTCCCGTGTCACAGAGCGCATCGACTTCCTGAAGCAGAAAGTCTATGCATGGGCAAACGTATTCGTAGGTATAAGCGGCGAGTGGAACGATACACTCAGAATCGCACCTTCCAGAGCGATGAAAGGTGGGTTTATAGGAGTTGGGAGCGACCGGACCAAGGTGTGACTGACACGCACCTGCCGGATGATGATGCCATGTGTTCTTTCTGGCGCAGTATCTGGGCGGTACCTGTCAGTCACACCGAAGGTGATTGGGCTCGGGAAGTCGAGCGAGCCTGCGATCCAATACGAGAAATGGAGGCTATTACCATCTGTTCCCAAGATGTAGCTCGTGCAGTCCGTCCGTTGCCTAACTGGAAGTCTCCAGGGCCGGACGGACTGCACAACTTCTGGATCAAATGGTTTCTTGGATCGCACGCTCGCTTGGCGGCTCAGTACCAGTCTGCTTTAGAGTCTGGTTCGCTACCCCAGTTCCTAACGACAGGAGTTACCCACCTGCTCCATAAATCCGGTAACACCGCGGAACCCAAAAATTATAGACCGATCACGTGTTTACCGACGGTCTATAAAGTTCTTACATCCATTTTGAGAGCTAAAATTAACGAACATATAGACACCAACTCCATCATGTCTGCCTCTCAAAATGGATGTAGGAATGGGTCCCGTGGTACTAAGGAGCTACTCCTCATTGATATGGCCATTAGCCAACAGGTTCGTCGTTCCCGAAAGGATCTGTCGACATGTTGGATAGACTATAAGAAGGCCTATGACTCGGTGCCACATACATGGCTCATGAGGGTGTTGGAGTTGTATAAAGTAGATGCAACTCTGCGCACCTTCCTGATGTCGTGTATGGGGCAATGGAGGACGGTCCTTCGCTATCCAGGATGTCGAAATATCCAGAGGAACAGCGAGCCGATAAGGATCGAGCGAGGCATATTTCAGGGCGATAGTTTGAGTCCGCTTTGGTTCTGCTTAGCCTTGAATCCTCTAAGCACACTGCTGGAGGATTCAGGTCTAGGATATCGGCTGCGGAGAGGTGGTCAGGTTATATCCCACCTCCTCTACATGGATGACCTAAAACTCTTTGCCCCCAACAATTTGCAACTGATGGAGCTACTGAAAGTAACTGAAACATTCAGTAGCGCCATCAGGATGGAATTTGGTGTGGACAAATGTGCGGTCATGCATGTAAAGCGAGGAGAGATTGTGGAATCCGTGGGAACCCAACTCTCGGATTCCATAAACCTTAGAGCCCTCTCCGCACCCGAAACCTATAAGTATTTGGGTATGTCGGAAGCGTTGGGCATCAATGTTACTGACATGAAGCAATCGTTGAAGGAGCGCTTCTTTGGTCGCCTGAAGAAAGTATTTAATAGTCTTCTATCAGGCGGAAACAAGGTGCGTGCCTTCAACGGTTGGGTCATGCCGGTTTTGATGTACTCTTTCGGCGTACTCAAATGGACTCAGACGGAACTCGACGCCCTGGATCGGAGGGTCCGTACGCTGTTGACTGCATATCGAATGCATCACCCACGGTCATCGGTAATGAGACTGTATATCCCGCGAAAGTGTGGAGGCCGAGGCTTTTTAAACGCTAAGACTCTCCACAACCGCGAGATATGCAGTCTCAGGGAATATTTCCTAGAAGCCGATGTGGGGATGCATCGAGATGTGGTCGCGGTGGACAAGGGCCTCACTCCGCTCTCCTTGGCTAAAGAGAACTGGCGCAAACCTGTAGTGCTTGACACTAACGATCGCAGGGAGGTATGGCAGAGTAAGGAGCTTCACGGACGCTTTTTCCGGGCCCTACATGGACCCGACGTAGATTTGTTAGCGTCCGTAGCCTGGCTGCGTTCCGGTGACCTCTTTGGGGAAACCGAAGGTTTTGTCTGTGCAATTATGGACGAAGTTATGATGACGAACAACTACCGGAAATATATTGTGAAAGACGGCACGGTTGACATCTGTCGGGCATGCCACCGTCCGGGAGAATCAATCCGACACATTATCTCCGGGTGTTCTCGTCTTGCTAACGAAGAGTACTTGCATAGACACAACCTTGTAGCCAGGATTATCCATCAGCAACTTGCACTGAAATACAACCTTGCGGAATCGGAAGTGCCGTACTATAGGTATGTGCCCGACCCAGTTCTCGAAAATGGAAATATCACATTGTACTGGGATCGATCCATCATCACTGACAGGACTATTGTTGCCAATAAGCCTGATATAGTGGTGGTGGATCGAACAGAGCGGCGCACAATGATTATTGACATAACAGTCCCGCATGACGGGAACCTCGTGAAAGCCGAGAAAGATAAACAAATCAAGTATCTTGACTTGGCTCGCGAGGTTGTCGACATGTGGGATGTGGACTCAGCGATCATTGTGCCGATAGTCGTATCAGCCAATGGCTTATTCGCTAAGAGCCTCGACCAACATCTAAGGAGGCTCTCGTTGGGCAGCTGGATTAAGGGCCTGATTCAGAGAGCGGTACTTCTGGACACGGCGCGCATTGTTAGGAGGTTCCTCTCTCTGGAGCCCTGACCGCCGGTAGCTTGGACCCTGTTCCCGATACCGGTGGGCTACTATGTTTTATATTTTTAAATGTTTTTTTTTTTTTATTTCATGTTTTTATAAAAAAATATTTAAAAATGTGAAATATATGTATATAAATGGAATAAAGGAAATAATAATAAATATGTTTGGACATATCACACAACGCCATCTAGCCCCAAGCTAAGCAACCTAATGCTTGTGTTATGGTAACGAGATGGCTGATAAACTACTTATATACATTTTTTTTTTTTTTTGTAAATACATACATATTATAGATAGAAAAACACCCAGACTCGGAACAAATACTTGTAGGTCGTACAAATATTTGTTCCGTGCGGGAATCGAACCCGCGACATGCTGCGCAGCAGTCAATCGCTCAACCACTGCGCCAACCGTGTCGTATATACGTTTATATACCTATTATATGAAGGGTTCTTTTTGGTTTTTAACCGACGACAAAAAAAGGAGGAGGTTCTCAATTCGACACGTATGTTTTTTTTTATGTATGACCAGGCATAACTTTTTACAGAGTCGTCCGATTTAAAAAAAAAAAATGTTTTATTCGAGGGGGTATACCTCAAAGTTGGTCCCATATAAAATTGATTAACTTTGCTTAGGTAGTTTTTGAGTTAGCTTCAAGAATACGTCTTTTTTCCCCAAGTAGTGGTATTAGAATTTGTATGGGGTACTTACCCCACAACTAAAAAGTGAAAAATAAAAACTTTTTACAAAAAAAATACAACCGACTTCCAAAAACAACACTACAAAGTGAAAAATAACATTAATTTTGGAAGTCGGTGGCAAGAAAAGAAAATAAATAAATTAAATAAACCATTTATTTCAGGCGACACAGCCCATAGATAAATACCTTAACGTAAACATACATATTTCAATATTAGGTCTTTACCTATGAAATTGCCGTTCTGCAGTACTGGCCATTTCAAATCAAAATAATTTTTGTTTGGCTAAGAATTCTAATTTCAAATTCATTTTATTTTAAAAACATGGATTTTTTTTCCAAAAGTAGTCATTTGTTTATTGATTAGTGTTACATTTTCATCGCATTTCAATCTTTTTCGTCATCATGGATACGTTAAAAATTCGAGTAATTATGAAATATGAGTACCGTCGTGGCAGCAACGCGGCACAAGCGGCACGCAACATCAACGACGTTTACGGAGCTAACATTACAAACCAACGCACCACTTGTTATTGGTTTGCTCGCTTCCGTTCTGGAAATTTCGACCTGAAAAATGAACCTCGCGGTCGTCCGAAGACTTTGGTCGACAATGACGAATTAAAGGCGATTATGGAAGCTGATGATACACAATCTACGGCTGAATTAGCAGCAGATTTCGACGTTAGCGTCAAAACAATATTGGTCCATTTGCGTCAAATTGGCAAGGTAAAAAAGCTTGACAAATGGGTGCCCCACGAACTCAATGATCGCCAGCGCGAAGTACGCGTCGAGACGTGCCTTGCACTGCTCAACAGACACACAAATGAAGGAATTTTGAACCGCATTGTTACCTGCGATGAAAAATGGATTCTGTTTGATAACCGCAAGCGCTCAGCAAGTTGGTTGGATCCTGGTTCAGCACCTAAACAATGCCCTAAACGAAAACTTACCCCTAGAAAAGTGATGGTCACTGTTTGGTGGTCTAGCGCCGGTGTGATTCATCACAGCTTCTTACCAAACGGGGTAAGCATTACTTCAGATGTGTACTGTGAAGAACTGAACACAATGATGGAGAAGCTGGCACATCTCCAACCAGCATTAGTCAATCGCTCGTCTCCGCTGCTCCTGCACGACAACGCGCGACCTCATACTGCACAGCAGACGGTCTCCAAGTTGCAAGAACTGGGGTTGGAAGCTCTCCGTCATCCGCCCTACTCACCAGACCTTGCGCCTACAGACTACTACTTTTTCCAGAATTTGGATAACTTCTTGGCGGGAAAAAAATTCAATACCCGAGAGGCAGTACAAAATGCCTTTGAAGAATTTGTTGCCTCCCGTCCAGCTGATTTCTTTAAGAAGGGTATCAATAAACTGCCACTGCGTTGGCAAAGATGCATTGATTGCATGGGTGATTACTTCGATTAATACAAATAAAAAATGCATGAAAAAAATTCGTTTAAATTTTTTCATACAAAACGGCAATTTCATAGGTAAAGACCTATTATAAACAAAACTTCTGTTAATAAAATAGGCATAAGACTATGTTAGTAGCACTCCTCTTTGCACTAGCTTGACCTTAAGTGCTGCCCTGTGGAACTTGTCCGCGGAAGCGACGGAACACCACGTCCTGCGGCCAAAAGTCTTCCTCCATGACGAGGGGCAGGTAACAGTTCGGTACACGCACCACAGACGCCTTGAAGTTGACGTTGCGGCGCGACTCCAGTAACTGCACCCTCGGCGTGTACCTAGTCTTCTGGCGCACGTACTCCACGATGTCCTCCGCCTTAGTGGTGTAGTGGGGTGGTGGTGTAAATTTAACCAGACACTGACAGACGCACTGACCGACCCGAAGACGCAAACATGGGGAGCGTCTGACATTTCTGGGCTGCTAGGAGAATGAAGGAATGAGAATAATTAGATGTTATTCTAGTAATTTTAAGGAAAAAATAGTGGTCTATTCATCTTTAAAGGATTTTTTTAACATAACATCACGCGTGTATCCTCGGGTAGGCAGTAGTAGTGTTTAGTACACTCACTTATCACTAGTTGTGTTTTTTTCTAATTGTCACAATTTCACAATGTATTATATTATTAATACTGTATACAGGGTCAAATTAAATCACACACACATACATAACACACATCATACATACATAACATAACACACACCATACATACATAACTTTTCTTTCACTACACATAACAAAATTACAGAAGCTTATTAGCATCAACACCGTTCATTTCTTGTATTAATTATTTAAAAACAATTATTTGGCCGAACACTGTCTTTTAGAATACAGGCTATCCTAGTCTATGAGACAGGGTTTATATGCTTTTACACAGATTTTGCATTATATGAACTGTAATGTAATGTACATTTTAAGTGTGTTTCTGTATCTTTATTATGAATAAACCTTTTTTTTTTTTTTTTTTTTTTTTTTTTTAAATTAGCTAGCGAAACTCCGCAGATGTGATATGAATCGATATCTAAACATGATAAAACAAAAAGAAATTAATTTGATGATGTTTCTTTTTTGGGGTCATCAACCGCTGGCAGTCTCGTCACTTAAAATATCAGTTTAAAAATCTGTATTTTTTTTTATTAACTTCACAGACGTGATATGTATCGACATCTCAACACGATAAAACATATTCTATTAACTCAAACTTCAAGTAACAACACTACCAGCGGTCATTGACCCCAAAAAAATAATTAAATCTTTTATTTTGTCGTGCGGAGTTTCACTAACTAATTTAATTTGACTCTGTATACGTATTGCATCAGAGGCATCTCATGTTCGCTGTCATCCTAGAGACAAAAGTGCCTCTAATGGCATCGGCAGCCATACTCTTCCAACCGAAAGACATCAACGCTGATTACACTCAGAAATATGTGTGGTGGTAATACTGCCCCGGACGAGCTTCTCCATGAGTAAGAATGACACATCGCCCCTAATTCAATCAATTTGCATCTTTACAAGAAAAACGTGCTATCACGGAAAATGCCATTTTACAGGAAGCGATATGTAAACTTTAAAAAAAGTTATGACAAGTCTATTAATATGTTTTTATGTTAAATGAGTTATATAAACTTTTAAAAAATACCCAAAAAGATTCTACAATCGAATATTAAATTATCGAATAATAACAAAAAACACCTATTCAGAAATGTCACGTTTTTCATGCAAAGAGGCGAAATAGTCTTTATTTGTAAACACAGTGTGTGTAAACACAGATGTTACAATTTGTTATAATAATGTTTCCCTGTTTTACCATTTGGCGTACAAATATGAACATTCATGGAAGGCTTTTGCCAATTAAGTAAATTAATTTATAATAATTCAGTATTCTTGTCAATTACAAAAAAAAAATATATATATAAAGACACTTGCGTCTCGCGTCTCGTATCAAATGTCTTTCGCAAAAGTGTCCTGCTACCAAATACAATAGGTAATGTCAATATTTAACGAAATGCGATAGTGACAATAATAAATAATTTTAATGTCAATAAGTTACTGATAAGAAAAATGTTTAAAATTTATATCGTTTGTTTTTAAGAAACATTTTATAGCGTAGCATAATAGCAATCAGCCTATAACGTTCCCATTGCTGGGACACCGACCTCTCTGTAAGAGGCACTGGGCCAATCCGCCACGCGGGCCCAGTGCGGGTTGGTGGATGTCAGCCTAGACGTCTTCGAATTTTTGGTTTTAGGACATGCCGGTTTCAACACGATCATCATCATTATCTTGCCCTTAGGTATTCCAATTTACTTAAGGTCAGTGCAACATGCCTTTTTCTTCCATACTTCTCTATTAGTCTTCATCTTGGTAATCACCATATCATCTTTAACACAGTCCATCCAAAATTTCTTTGGTCTTCCCTACTCACTAATTTTAAGTCGAAAGTTTTTGCCTCAAAAATCTTAATCAATCAATCAACTCAGCGTATCATAGTCCACTGCTGAACGGAGGCTTCTCCCAGGCTGCGCCACAACACCTCAAAATTCCTAATCAATAATAATTAAAATGAAATAGTTGTAAGGCAAACACTCGTCCGGCCTTATCTTCGGTAATATATCCGGGGGCGTATTACCAAAAACTTCGGCGCAAACGGCTAAACTTGTCAAATGAGCAGGCTGGAGTAACGAGAAAAGTTTTTTGATCATCTACCCCCCGATACTCTGGTAATCATAAGTTGGATCGGCGAATTGAGTTATGTGGTAATACTTCTAGTTAGAAAGGTCACTTGAGCTCAGTTTGCAGTTTTAATCTAGACTTGGAACCATTGATATATTAGAGGAAGGTATGTTACGCGCTAACATCGCAATCACTAAACCTGGACTAGGCGCACGACTACATACACCGAAACCCACACATCTGTGATCACAGTTACCGATAGGCGAGGACAGAGATAGGAGCCGGCGGCGGCGGCGGCGCTGTCGTACAAGTGAAATCACGCTAGCCGCCGAATGTTGGCCAAATGTTTACGATTATGAATGACATTGCATGTCTATCTCGCTCTCACAAACATGGCGAAGCAAACATTCAATATTATTATAATTTTCAACAAATTAACATTTTTGGCTGTACTTACGAGTGAAAAGTAATCCCGTGGAATTGCTTTTGGTTTTTAAACTATTTGTGCACATTTTGAAAACACAGGAAGGCATTGTTGCTGTTTATTTAGACGATTACGGTAATTTTACTTAGCATGCTACACAAGTGCTACACAAACGCCAGTTCGATTGTGACTATGGTAAATTAGGCCCGTGAGCACAATTTATGCAGTCCACGTCGAGGAGCGCGAACTATATCTTCCCTTTTTAGACATCAATGCTTAGAGTCTTATTTTTATTCATTAACATAACATAACATCACGCCTGTAATCCCCAAAAGTTTGGGCAGAGATGAACCTATTAGTTACACCCATATTTCGACAGTTCATAATCATAATCATAATCATTTATTTGCAATAAGTATTGGTACAGTGTTGGTCTTAAAGTCAGTGGTTGAGTTCCTAATACAAAGTCAGATATTTGACATGCAAAACATTACAATTTTGGTGTTTAATGCTAAAAAAAAAAATCTGTTATCGTCACATTAAATTAAAACAAATTATTTAACATTATTTATAAATTCATTTATAGAGTAAAATCGTTTTTCCAGTAGCCATAATTTCAACTGTTTAAAAAATAAATTATTAGGTATGTCTTTAAATTTCTTTGGTAGTTTATTATAAATGAGTCCACACATATGGTAACAGTTCTTTTTATACATAGAAGTCCTTGGTGCCCTAGGCAGAACTATTCTATCTGGATCTCTTACTTTTCGAGGGCAACGATCTTGAGCCTTTTCAAATAGGTCAAAGTGCTGTCGAACAAATTTAGCACATTCTAAAATATACATACTGGGTAATGTAAGGAGTTTTAATTCAAGAAACAATGGTTTACAAGATTCCCATGGTGGAACGCCACAAATGGCTCGAATACATTTTTTCTGTACCCTAAACGCTTTACCTGTGTCTGTTGAGTTACCCCATAGTATTAGGCCGTATTGTAAAGTCGAAGCAACACAGCCGTGATACGCAGTCAACATCGTACTCTGCGACGAAGTCTTTCGCAGTGTGTAGAGAACATAAACGAATTTGTTTAATTTGCTGCATACTTTTTCTACGTGTGGTTTCCAGGAAAAATAGCCATCCAATGCAACTCCCAGAAAATTTATGTCTAAGTCTCATGTAATAGGGGGCGAGCCTATTGCCATCAACCGGGCACAGATCTGTCGGGCTGCTATTAAGAAATTCCTGATAGAAACACCCTATAACACTTTGTCCGACCTGGGAATCGAACCCAGGACTTGCTCAGCAGTAATGCTTGCGACCACTAGACCAACGAGTCAGTAAAAAAATATTCATATAATGTTTATATTCGTATAAGCGAACGTGAGCGAGTGTTTCATACGAATATGGACTTTAAGTTTGCGCGTATTATGGTTATTTTCGAATGCGATAAGTCAAAGTGCGGTCTGTGAATCCCTTCTTAGACCGTCTTTCCGCCACAGATGTGCTAAGCTGCGTAGTAAATGATGTACAATGTACATATATAGGTTAGGGTTTTTTTAGATAAGCTTAGCTCTGGTGGAAAAGAGTTCAACGAAGCTAAATTTTTTACATTAGCGAAAACCGCATCTTCATAGTACATCTTATCCGCTCCGATGTAAGAACGAGTACTGAGTTATGTCTCTCGCACATTTCCGATATTGACAGAGTGAGATGGGTTATTGGTCGGGGTGGGGTCAACGCCTTTGTTTTGTTTTGAAATTGTCAAGGCCCGTTCATATAGAATACTTCTAAAATTTACTGTACAGGAGACATGTCCGCCATGACTAACGCACAAACAATATCGTCTGGTTCACTCACTAAAACACGTGCGACGCGCAGGTAGTCGTTGACTCAACTGAATGTACATGTAACTACAGCGTTTGGTTTGTGTGGAATGGACTTTTGATGTTGATTACGTGGACCAATAGCAACGCAGTAAAAATTTTCGGTACCGTTCCGATTTCTGAAAAAGTGTGCTATTTAGAGACATTTTTTTATTTTTCCTGTAATCTTTACACAAACTTCTATCATATAGAATAATTTTAGATTTTTCTCTATGCAAACTTCGGAGATAAGGGGGGAACGGTATTTTTTTAACATTTTTCATCAAAATTCGAAAACTATATGGTTTAAAAAAAAATGTTTGAGAATGTGCAACCAGCGCTCTTTCCGAAGATACCCCATGCCCTAGTAGCTCGACTTCGAATTTTTAAGACCCCCTTTCAGTTCCTGTTACAAAAAAACCATATATATTTTTATTTATTTCTTATTTGCAAATTGTTGGGCAAATGTCATCTAAAACTATTCCAAATTTCAAGTTGATAGCATTAGTAGTTCTTGAGATATCCAGCTGTGACAGACAGACTGAGTCGCACCATAAGGGTTCCTTTTTATCATTTCAATACGGAACCCTAAAAACGTACGCGTGGATGATAATTTGTAGTGTCACTTACAAATTGAGTACTTTGATTTGATTATTTGAACACTTAAATGCATATTAATAAACTAAAACGTTTATTTCGACCAACTAAAAGAATCATAGATACAGCAATAAAAAAAAAAAAAACAATTAAAAATACCACATACATAATTACAGACTTCGATTGCTCAGTACGTGAACCATACAGCAATGATTCAGGTACTGACAATCGAACCTCTGCCGCTGGAACCAGCCCGAACCCTTTTTTTTTTTTTTTGTGGATGGGAAATCATCAAATGACTTCTCTCGCTCTGGGCAGAGCGGGAGGGCGTGTCAGACTTTTACTGACTAAAACGCACCCGTGTTCCTTCCTAGATTCCCGCCGCACACCAGGGGTATGCATCGTTTTCGCGAATAGAAACAGGCGATTCGGCGAACATCCCTGATGCGCTGTAGAATTGGGGCAGCCTCATCAGCACCCTGAATTCATTATTAACAGGGCTGATAATGATGAGGGAGCTCGAAATTCTAATTTTAAATTGACACAATGATGTGTTTCATTTGACAATTGAGGTTATTTTTATAACCTCAATTATAATCGTCGATGAATTTTCGATTACAAATTAAAAAACAAACAATAATTGTTGGAAAAAGTGGTGAGATAATGTTTATAGGAAACCTTCCAAATACAGATGAATGTGTTCCTAATTCCCTTTAGTGCGTAATTGCGTAATAATTTAACCTAAACAGTGATTGTTTAGAACAATAGTGGCTCAGTGGTAACGGCCGTGACTTACGACTTGTAGGTCGCAGGTTTGAACCCCGGCAGGCGCTTTACTTTGTGTAAATAATTTCATCACCACTACCCGCTAACACCAGCGGAATTCGATATTAATACTTAATAGTAATGGAACAACGTTAACAATAAAAAAATATTTTCTTGGTATAGAGCTCACACCACGTACATTATAAGGAAAAATGATTCCACGGACCCGATACACACCCCGCTCGCGTGAGCGGCTCTCAAAAAGGTGAAGGAAAACATCGTGAGGAAACTGGCTTGTCCTAGAACCAACAGTTCGAAGACATGTGACATCTACCAACCCGCCCTGGGCCCGCGTGGTGGATTACGTCCCACTACCTCAAACTGACAAGAGGCTTGTGTCCCAGCAGTGGGAACATTAAAGGCTTATTATGCATGTTAGAATACCTATACCTCGTGTATATCTGGTGGAAAAGCAGCTTCTAGTCTGGAACTCTAGACTTAGCAAGATGTGGCTTAGGTGCCTGGCGTAATTGCAAGAGGGAATTGGCTCTGAAATTGTTATATTATGGGCAATTTGCTGATAACGGTATTGGTTGTTATGTGCCAAGTGATATTAGCAAAGCAATCGTCGTTGATCTAGTTTATATCAAGATGACAGGAGGTCAGTTTTCTGGATAATTATATACATACATACATAAATTCACGCCTTCTTCCCATGGGGGTAGGAAGAAACTACAGAACGTCACCTGCATACTTACATAATCCTTTTGCCTCGCTTACGTTCATAATTCTAGTCATACACGCACGCCGGTTGCGTTGCGAGTACTATGCACCTGACCTTTCTGAAAAACATCACCAGTCAGGTCAATATATTATGTCTTTCTAAGGCGTCGTCCCGGCGTATCCACTCACTTCTCCTCGTACTGGATAATTAATAAAAGAAAAACGTTGTTTCGAACCTAAGAACCTCAAAATTGGCAGTTGAACAAGCGATCTATTGATTTTACTATACAAAGATTTTTTTTTCGATTGATTAAATTAGTTAAGTCATTAACACGCTAAGGTTTTTTTCCACTTATTTTTCTAAACATCAAATAAACTCTAAAACGTACATCAAGATGCATGCAGCAAATGTCAAAAACAGAGAATTTTCTCTCACAAGTGGTTGGTAGTATATCTTGCATAAATTGAAAAGATTGGGTTCTCAAACGATATACCACTTTGGCTTGTCAAATGCCGAGAGCTAAGAATTGACAAACATACAATCTTTTTAACATGTACTTTAAACTGGATTTTTTAGGAAATAGAAGTTTTGTTTTTACCATTTGTGTTGGATCATTAAGTTCCCTTCAAAATAGTTGAGCTGAATGATGCTGATCCATGCGTCATGTTGTGAACGGGTGCCGTCAGTAAGGAGTGGTCATCTCTTAGCCGCCATGGCTTATTTTTAATTTAGTTGCTTTTAGTTTTTATCTTTTCAATACGAACGCTTTTATCGTTTGTATTCATTAAATTTTCGTGTGCGTTCGCGTTGTTAATAAATACGCCGAGTACCTATCAAACGCGCCTAAAGAGAAGGTTATTTTATTTGTAATTTTTTTTGGCTGACGTAAATTACATTGGAGCAGTGGTGGCTCAGTGGTAATAGCCCCGACTTACGAGTTGTAGGTCGTGGGTTCGAAATCAGACAGCCGCTTTACTTTGTGTAAATAATTTCATCACCACTGCTCTCCAACCAGCACTAGGCCCGCGGGTTGGTAGATGTCACATGTCTTCGAATTTACCTGGGCCCACGTGGTGGATTACAGCCCACTCCCTCTCGAAGAGAGGAGGCCTGTGTCCCGGAAGAGGGAACATTATAGGCTGATTATGTAAATTACAATGATAGATGAAAGAGCAGCGGTGTATTGTTTAGAGTTTTCAGTAAAAGAGTTTCTTGTGAATGAGTCATTTCGCTATTTAGGGCCCGTTTACACCTACTACAACCACACCACATCGCAGCGACAAATGTGGGCAAAAAGTGGTTACGTGTGAATAGTGTCGCTGCAACTTACAGTTGCGTTGTGGTTACGTTGTAGCCAGTATTTATAGACAGACAAATCGTTGTATTTGCGATGTGGCCGGTCACTAGTGCGCGGTCTCGCTGGTGGTTGCGTTGTGGCTTCAACGTGGCCTTGATGTGGTCGGTATCTTCCACACGGTTGATTTTAACGGTCAAATGTGGTTCGTATGAATAAACTATTTATTTTCATACAAATTAGTGCCACGTCCAAGTGTTCCTGTTGTGGTCCACAACACAACAAAAGAACACTAATTTAAACATGAAATATGAGAAAAAAAAAGTTTTTTAAAGAAATTCCTCTAATGATATTTGGGAACCTAGATATTCTGTAATCCAATCGGAATAAATACACATTACCTACCTTAAGAATATGTTTGATTTACAAATTATTTTGGTATTTCGATTGTGCTCCGGGGGCCTCTTAAGTTGCTGAAATACCTATGATAAGACTTGGCAACTTGTCGACACGAGGAGCAGCCGCACGGGTCGATACATCAGGTTAAGCTACGCTTGCCGGGGTTAGTCCGTGGATGTCTTACCATCTTTACATACCGAGACTCCTCCGTGCCTCGGAAAGCACGTTAAGCCTTTGGTCCCGGCTGTCATTCGTGGATCTTTGACAGTCGTTACGGGTCGTCAGAAGCCCGAAAGTCTGACACCCAGTCTTACCAAGAGTCTTAACGTATTACCCAGTAATTGTGTTGTGGAGGCCAGGTAGGCAGTCGCTCCATATAAAATACTGGTATTCAGCTGCATCCGGTTAGACTGGAAGCCAACCCCAACATAGTTGGGAAAAAGCTAGGCAGATTGAAGACTTGTCAACTTGTTGCATGTGTTTATAGTAAGTATTTATAATCAGTTTCCTATCATCAGTTGGAACTATTTACCAAATTACAAATGAGTTAATTTATTAATGAAATGTACCGACCCGGTTCGATTACTAGAATGAACCCAAAGATTTCCATTAGCCTCTGGAGCCTCATGCTTCATGGAGCTACAGAGACCATTGCATAACTAAAAAATAAAAAAATAAAAATAAAAAAACCGAGTAAACGGGGGAAAGTAGACCGGAGGGCGCGATAATGATAGGGATGATGTGCCCTTAGGTTATGGAAAGATTATTAGAGCCGTACCTAAAGAAGGCAATGGAATAAGGATGATGCCTGGGTAAACAAAAAGTAAATTCTATATAGTTCGTCAGTCAGATAATAAAAAAATATTAAATACGTATTTTTTTCTTTATCACATTAATAAAAACTTACTTAATTAACTTAATTAGTCGAAATTTGTATTTTAATGATTTTAAATGATATGACTATTTTTAATAGTAATGTTGCATATGTTTATTTTATTCTATTTTATTTTTTCTGGTAAGTGTATGTTAAATTTACTGACATCTCTATCTTTTAATTGTAATCATAATTTATTTTATTTATTACATTTTTGATTGAATTTATTGTAATTTTAAATTTAATTTATTGAAATTGGTATTTGAACGTTTTTTTTTTTGTTTTTGAATAATATGAGTATTTTTAATAGTACTTAATGTTGCTTATGTAAATTAAAATAATTTTGCATGCCGTAAGGCAAAATGTATCGGGACTCACAACAAAACAACCATCATATCTGTACACCTACATTATTGGCAAATAAATGATTTCTGATTTCTGATTTCTTAGATAACACACATTAAAGTTTGGGAGTGGAGGCTCGCTACGTCACAACTACGTGTACTATAAAATCTAGCAAGGCGTGACGTCAGGCCACATTTTAACTCGATGTATCGCCATAATCTTTTGATTACGTAAAAAAATAAAAAAAAAGGTGTCCAATATTTTTTAATCACATCACACTATCACACTAATATTATAAAGGCGAAAGTTTGTGAGTGTGTGTGTGCGTGTGTGTGTATGTTTGATACTTCTTCACACTCAAACTGCTTGACCGTTTTGAATGAAATTTGGTATGTAGATAGCTTATATCCTGGATTAACACATGGGCTACTTTTTATCCCGGTATACGCGGGTGAAACCGCGGGGCGCAGCTAGTATTATATAAAACGGACAAAACAAATTTTGTCAACATCCCTATTGTGGAGAGACGGGCGATATCAATATAAAAATGCTTGTACAACATACACAATTATTATTCAGCATTTAACTGACTAGGTAATAATTTCCTTAGTAAAGTTGGCATCAATCTAGGGGACAAATTAACATTTCTCGAAAACAAGAATCGATCCCGCGACTCTTAGCACTGAACAAAACAGACTCTCACGACAGAACCACTAGGTACATCCTACAATCACGCATGTGTCTCACGTATTTTCCTGTATCTTCTTCCTTATTCCTTTAACGGCAAGAATAAGAATAAATAACTCTTTGTGATTGCTATCAGCATTGATATTGTAAGGATAATGAAATAAATTATTATTTGCCGTTTGTTTGTTTTATTACCTGCTGAGAATGGACCACCAAACAAAACAGCCTTCCTTTGTTAGTATTGTAAGATACAATCAAAAAGAGATTAAGCTTAAAATATATTATCTATATCTCAAATAAAATAAAATTGATTTGTCTGTTTGTAACGTCAAGTATCGGAGTCATAACAAAAAAAAAACTTTTTAATATTTTTGTGTGTCTGATTGTCTGTCTGTCTGTTTGTGCCGGCTAATCTCCGAAACGGCTGTACCGATTTTGACGGGACTTTCACTGGCATGTAGCTGATATTATATGGAATAACTTAGACTACTTTTATTCTGGAAAAAGAAATAGGGTTCCGCGCAAAAAAAATAAAGCCCATGAAATTGTGAACAAAAAGTCAGATTTGAAAAACTATTTTTGCATTTTGTAGCCCAATAATCTCGAGCATGGTTATTGGCTATTTAACATCACGCTGCGACGCTTAGGAGCCGAGCAAAAAGAAAAAAAGTCTGAAAGAACGCTAAGCGAAAACGAAGTAATAGCGCGGGCGGGCGATGCAACGCGGCGGGGCGGGGGACGAGGGAGTTTTATAAAAATGTGACGACTTCCACGCGAACAAAGTGGCGGGGCACTGCTTATAAAAAAAAAATAAAAAAAAAAAAAAAAAAGAGAAGTCCTGACTGACTGATTGACTGACTCATCAACGCCCAGCCCAAACCCTAGGACCTAGAAAGCTGTAATTTTGCACAGAGATTCCCCTTATAATGTAGACAAGGAATAAGAAAGGAATTCCCGGTAGTACGTTCCCGTAGGATATTTTCCGTTATCTATGCGGGCGAAGCCGCGCGCAAAAGCTAGTATTCCATAATAATAACAGCCGCACGGGTCCATCGATAAAGCTAAGCTACGCTCTCCGCAGCCGGTTCGTGGATGGGTGATCCATTACCTACCGAGACTCCTCCGTGCCTCGGAAAGCACCGGCTGTCATTCGTGAATCTTTGACAGTCGTTACGGGTCGTGAGAAGCCCGAAAGTCTGACAACCAGTTTTACCAAGGGGAGGTCAGATATGCAGTCGCTCCATGTAAATTACTGGTATTCAGCTGCATCCGGTTAGACTGGAAGCCGATCCCAACATAGTTGGGGAAAAGCTAGGCAGATTGATTGAATTGATTGATTGATTAAAATTTAAAAGGCCGCAAAAAAAAATTACTTGTGAAAAGCTATTAACAATTAACGATTTTCTTAATGATAGGTAATTCACTGAATGATTGATACGAGGGCTGCCTTTTAAGTTGTGTCGTTTGAAATAAGTATAGACAATATAATAGATTATTACCATTTATTGTTTTTCAAAGAATTCTCTGCGATATTTAATACACTTATGCATGCTTTTGAAGTCAAAGTCAAAGTCAAAGTATTTATTAGTGTGTTTTTTGGTGATACATTAGGTCTTATACTTAGGTTATGGTGACTCAAAAAACTACCCATTAGGGCATACACTATTAATCAATATAAGTATTTAAAGTCAATATTACATGCAAACAAATTAACAAACATTTCAATATTTAAAATACTTAATTACTTGTAATAAATTTTTATAATAAACATTTAGAATACAATAAATTATTATAATAAATATTCAAAATACAATAATTTTTTTGAATTTTTAAGCTTAAAATACATAATTAAATTATCATTTAATTTAATACATTTTGTCAAGAAGGAATTGAACCAGTTTTTAAAACATTTTTTCCACTGAAGTAGGGGTAGTCAAAATGACCGATGTGTAATGAGTCAACAGCTTCTTCGGGTGAGCTGAAACGTTGACCACGAAGACTTTGCTTAATTTTTGGGAACGTAAAAAAATCGTTAGGGGTCAAGTCAGTTCTTAAGGCGGGTGATGTAAAATTTCGACATTTTGGGTGCTCAAAAACATCTTTGTATCGCGGGCAGTGTGCGAACTTGCATTGTCATGGTGCAGTATCATACGACGTCTTTTTTTTTTTTTTTTTTTGTGGATGGGAAATCATCAAATGACTTCTCCCGCTCCGGTCAGAGCGGGAGGGCGTGTCAGACTTTTACTGACTAAAACCCACCCGTGTTCCTTCAGTTGCCCGTGCTGGCAAGGGCAACTGAAGGAACACGGGTGGCCCTGGGGCCACGGTATCTCTTTCGAACTACCCGCGACCCCGGCGGCTTCGGCCCTATTGCACCCCGTCACTGCTGACATCTCTTTGAGGCGCGCGTGAAACACAACGCGCCGTCGACCCGGGCCTGGTCCTTACCGGAAGGCGAGCTGCCCATTACTCGTCGTCCGCAAGCCCGCGCCTACGGTGGCCGGGAATCGGCGATAGATTCCCGCCGCCCAGGGCGTCTCCTGCGGCGGCTAGGGGCGAGAGGGCGCGGCTGTTGCCTCTCCCTCTCGCGTTCCGCCTCCTCCTTTGCGAGCATTACTGCTTCGCAGAAGGAGGTGACGGCCTCCCATGCACTCTCGCTCCGCACCATGGCCTGGACCATGTTTGGACGCGAGAGATCGCCGCCGCCGATCGCCTCCGTGAGAACACGGCGGTGCTCCGCCCAAGCCGGGCAATCATACGACGTCTTGAGTTGTTTTTTCGTAACTCTGTGATGACTTGTGGCAAACTAACAGTGCTATACCAGTCAGCGTTAACCGTCTTGCGATCTTCTAGTACAATAGTGGCGACGTGACCACCCTTTGCCACAAACGAGGCAACCATTTTTTTTTAAATGCTCCGTGAGCGTATGACTTTGGTCGGTTTTGGCTCATCTTGGAAGACCCAGACAGTTGACTGCTGCTTGTAATCGATATATGGATCGATATATGGATCGTAAGCATATATCCAAGACTCGTCACCACTAACCATACCATAAACGTGTTTTGACTCTCCTCGGTTGAATCGCTGCAGAGTTTTGCGACACCATCTAACACGGGCTGCTTTTTCGTCGTCACTAAGCAAATGAGGTATCCAACGAGAGGTCAACTTTCTTACGCCGATTTCTTCGTGCAGGATTTTTTGGATAGTAGTCCCTGAAATGCTCACGGCTGCCTGCCATGTATTTCACGGTATGTCACATGACGATCAGCTGCCGCACGGCGTCAATATTCTCTTGCGTCATGGTGGTTCTTGGACGTCGTTCACGTGGCTTGTCACTGAAGCTAGAGTGCCCACATTGAAATTTTAAATACCAGCGTTCTACAGTCCTAAGACTGCTGCATCACTAAATACAGAAGTGATCTCCTCAAAGCACTGAAGTCGAGTTATTCCCCTTTGAAAGTTGTAGAATATTATCGCACGCATATTTTCCTTTGATATTTCCATTTTTACAACCGACTTTCGACGTCACCTTTGAATAGACGCTACAATAAAACTATTCGAGCGATCAAAAAACATTTTTTTGTTTTCGAATTCTAAATTCAAAAAGATGAAAAAGCCATATGTTTTTTTTTTTAAATCATTGCGGGAGGTTTGCAAACGATACGACTTAAAAGGCAGCCGCATACTTACTTACTCTAATTTCTTCATAGTTATATTTCTTATTTCTTATTTTAGTGTTGTTTAGTAAAAACTAAAAAAAAAACAGTATTATTCCCCAGTTAAGTTAGGTTAGGTTATTATATGTGGCGTTGCTAAAATAAGTCGTAAATAACTAAGTCTTCAAATTTGTAATTTGTTAGCAGATTCGCCCTTCATTATTTGCAATAATAATAATTTCAATGATTAATTTTAACTTAGACTACAGTCTATAAAATAATTGAATGTGTTAAAAACGTGTTTGTTTATTATGAATATATGAACTGTGTCTCTTTCATCATGAAATCGATATACCAAAGGCATAATATTGTCAATTATATATTTTTTTTAATGCATTAAATAAAAACGTAAATTTAATTAGGTGTAAAAGTAATCACAGAAAAAATAATTATAAAGTATTACTTTTAATATTATTCTAGTTGGCATAATTTTATTCCGTTTGACATTACTGATAGATTTTTTTTATTACTGTGACTAGGCTGACATTTTTTTATTTTTTTAACGTAATTCTAATGACTACATAATTTAAATTTAGAATGGTATGTAGGTACCTAGCCCTACTGTCACTGTTTGCAAGCCCATGTGTCGGTAAAATATGGAGAACCTTATTATAAAAGAACTGACACTGATGATGTACTTAACATTATTACCCATGTTTGCAAAGTAATAAATTATTTGATTTGATTTTTGACTGTACACCTCTGCCTAACCATTTAGTTAGAGAATACATGCGTGATGTTTATGTTATGTTGGAAATAAATGAGAATTTACATCGAAAATTCGGAATTCTCATACCGTACAACCACGGTAAATGAAACTTCACTATTACACGAACGTGACTATGTCTTCCTCCGTAAACTTTAGACTATAGTTACATACATATCTATTTAGCTTAGTAATAACTTAGACTTACTAGTTTATAGTTTAGGTTTGTAGTGGTTACTAGCATGTCAGTTTGTGAGCGGCTGATTTTGAGTGGTTATGTTGCTAAATGGCTGAAGATATCACCGATTTGTGAGTTGTACAAGTTTGTGTGTTGTATGACTTGTTAGATCGGACGGTTAAGCACAGGATTAACACTGGATGGATGAAATGGCGGCAAGTTTTTTTTTTTTGTGGATGGGAAGTCATCAAATGACTTCTCCCGCTCTGGGTAGAGCGGGAGGGCGTGTCAGACTTTTACTGACTAAAACTCACCCGTGTTCCTTCAGTTGCCCGTGCCAGGGCCACGGTATATCTTTCGACCTACCCGCGACCCCGGCGGCATCGGCCCTATTGGACCCCGTCACTGCTGACATCTCTTTGAGGCGCGCGTGGAATACAACGCGCCGTCGACCCGGGCCTGGTCCTTACCGGATGGCGAGCTGCCCATTACTCGTCGTCCGCAAGCCCGCGCCTACGGTGGCCGGGAATCGGCCATGGATACCCGCCGCCCAGGGCGTCTCCTGCGGCGGCTAGGGGCGCGAGGGCGCGGCTGTTGCCTCTCCCTCACGCGCTCGCCTCCTCCTTCGCGAGCAGTACTGCTTCGCAAAAGGAGGTGACGGCCTCCCATGCACTCTCGCTCCACACCATGGCCTGGACCAGGTTTGGACGCGAGAGATTGCCGCCGCCGATCGCCTCCGTGATGGCGGCAGGTTACGGGAACAATCTGCGACTCCCGCATTCCCCTTAAACTTAAGGGGAAGATATATAAAACAATGTTTAAACCTGCTGTCTTGTATGGATCAGAATGTTGGGCCACAAAAGGGATGAATGAAATGCAATTGCATGCAGCTGAGATGAGAATGCTAAGAGGGATGTGCGGTATTACACGAATGGATAGAATAAGAAATGAGTACATAAGAGGAAGTTTGAAAGTGGCACCGGTGACTGAAAAGTTGTGCGGAAATCGGTTGTCATGGTATGGGCATGTGATGCGGAGGAATGAGGAAAATGGCGTGAGGAAAGTTCTGAATATGAATGTCGATGGCTATAAGAGTAAGGGAAGACCTAAGAAACGATGGATGGACTGTGTGACGACCCCAAATAGATTGGGATACGGGCAGGAGAATGATTCTGTATGACTTGTGGTTACATGACGAAATGGCCGAAGATTTTAAATAACTTGACATAATATTTCTATTTTTGGAATATCGTCAAAGTCGTGGGTAGCACCGTCATGGATGACGCACTGAACCAGAATGTAGGTATGTCAGAAAAAAAATGAGGCCTATACCTAGCAATCGGCTTAACGTGCTTTCCGAGGTACGGAGGAGTCTCAGTATGTAAAGATGGTCATCCATCCACGGAACAACCCCGGTAAGTGTAACTTAACCTGATGGATCGGCTGGTGCGGCTGTTATTACTTAGCCACAAGCTCCTCTTTTCACAAACTTTTCACATAGGTCAATCAATCTACATAGCCTTTTATCAATTATGTTGGGGTCGGCTTTCAGTCTAACCGGATGCAGCTGAATACCAGTATTTTACATGGAGCGACTGCCTATCTGACCTCCACAACCCAATTACTGGGTAATACGATACCCCTTGGTAAGACTGGTTGTCGGCTTCTGACGACCCGTAACGACTGTCAAAGATCCACGAATGACAGACAGGACCAACGGCTTAACGCGCTTTCCGAGGCACGGAGGAGTCTCGGTATATAAAGATGGTCACCCATCTACGGACCAACCCCGGCAAGCGTAGCTTAAACTGATGGATCGACCCGTGCGGCTGTTATTACTTAGCCACGAGCTCCTCTTTTCACGAACTTTTCACATAGGTACCCATAGAAAAACCAGCAGCTTAAAACAGCATCTAAATTGTTGCACTGTCATAATTCCTATTAGTCTAATAACATAATTAAGAATATACAGTTATAGCTAATTATCTAATTACCTCCACGTAACGCATTTTATGTATGTAACTCGTCTTCCTCAATTGTATAGAGCCATGATATAAAAATTATTATATTTCCTGAAACCAGGTCTGTTCCAACAATAATACGGAACTGCAATAATGAGGCAGCGGCGGTGTTGCCAGCGTTCTATTTTTGCTTTTCTTTGGGGAAAATTTTGTTTTGTGTAGTCTGTTGAAACCCGTCATTTATTTAAGTAAGTTTAAGAATTTTGATTTCGATGAATATTTGTTTTATGCCCAATTTCTGAGGTATTTATTTAACTGGAGTTTATCAATGGTTTACCGGTATAGCTGAAATCAACTAGAATCGTTATTGATACTCATTGTGGACTTTGTTGTCAGAAATAAATATAAATAATAAAATAAATTAGTGATAAATTTATTGAACAGAATGAAATTGAAATAAAAACAAAGTTATAACCTGCCTCTTTGTTTCACATAAATTGCTTTGATAATTAAGTATCCGCAGAAAGCTTTTTTGATTTTTTTTTTTGTTAATGCAATAATCAATCATATTAGATACATTTTTTTAACGTTGTTTTTATAAAATTAATGCAGCAACCACAGTCGTCGGGACACGCAAGTGACTAAATGGATGATACATAATCTATATATATAAAAATGAATCCCTATTTCCCTTGGTCATCGCATCACGCGTGAACGGATGGGACAATTTCGCTAATTCTTTTTTTGTTGTGTTTATGATTGTCAGGAGAAGGTTCTTATGAAAAAAAAAAATAAGAAAATTTCGCAGAAAAATGGAAAATTTCAGAAAAAAACATTTTAACTTCAAGCGTTTACATTAGAATATTCATAGCCAAGACAGGACAACGTCTGTCGGGTCAGCTAGTAAATAATAAAAATCGTTTATTTATATAATGAGCGAATATTCTATTAAAAAGAGAAGAAACATTAGCTGACACAAAAAAAGCATGTTAAAAACATAGAATAAAAATTGTAATACATACATTACATAGTTATTAATTTTTAGGATTCCGTACTCAAAGGGTAAAACGGGACCCTATCACTAAGACACCGCTATCCGTCCGTCCGTCTGTCACCAGGCTATATCTCATGAACCATTATAGTTAGACAGTTGAAATTTTCACAGATGATGTATTTCTATTGCCGCTATAACAACAAATACTAAAAAACAGAATAAAATAAATATTTAAGGGGGCTCCCATACAACAAACATGATTTTTTTGCCGTTTTTATAGATAATCGTGCGCGAGACCGACTCGCACTTGGCCGGTTTTTACGTATGAAATCAATAATTTTTGTCTGATTCTGTTCACTTTGTCACTATAACCGGACATAATTTCTTAAAAATACGTCACATGTCTCTATAAGCGAAGTCATTACAACCGAACATTTTCTAAAGAATTTTATATGAAAACCAAACTTTGCACTGCAATTACTTCATATTATGCGGTTGGTCAATATAGACGGACTCACAGAAAAGATAAAGAGGTCCACAAGATAAGGAAGTCCACACTATTCATACCCCGTCCTACCTCCCGAAATTAAAGTGAAATATTGCAAAACTTAAAGTAAAAAAATTATAGTATATTTTATCGATATCAATATCGATTAATGCAAGCCGTAATGTATATGAGAAATAAATTGCTTTTGCGCGTGTGTGAGTATACGTCAAGCGCAGTGTTTGCGTTAGTGTGAGAACCAATAGCAAACTCGCGATCTAAGTGCGTGTGGTTTATTTGTGTGCGTAATACGCGTACGAATTGGTCTCTTGCTTGTAGTGGAGTTACAGAGTGGGGGACAAGCGGCGACACGCGTTCTAGTACAAATCAGGAACTATTTCCTTTCTAATCTCACGGACTCATAATAAAAGAAATCCCACGGTATATTGATGAGTTTGGAAATACAGCACATGAACAGATGTTTCTGTAAGATGAGCGCTACATTTTTTTATTTTTTCAAATTCCCTGGACCTCACTCTAGGATTCCCTGTGTCCTGGGGTTGTCTTGTCCCAAGTAAGACAAACATGTTTATATTGATTTTATTAGCTAATAATAAAAAGTAATCAATCAATCTGCCTAGCCTTTTCCCAACTATGTTGGGGTCGGCTTCCAGTCTAACCGGATGCAGCTGAATACCAGTATTTTACATGGAGCGACTGCCTATCTGACCTCCATAACCCATTAACAGGGTAAAACGATACCCCTTGGTAAGACTGGTTGTCAGAATTTCGGGCTTCTGACGACCCGTAACGACTGTCAAAGATCCACGAATGACAGCCGGGACCAACGGCTTAACGTGTTTTCCGAGGCACGGAGGAGTCTCGATATGTAAAGATGGTCACCCATCCATGGATCGACCCGTGCGACTATTATTGCTTAGCCACGAGCTCCTCTTGATAATATTCAAATATAAATATAATTAATTTTGTACTGACTACAGACACACATTCTTGCACAAGTTAAATACAAGGATATCAAAAGTCAACAGGATAGTTTCATCATAGACATAATGAGGTTTTGTTCACAAAGTTCAACATAGTTATGGTACTTTAGAGGCATGAGGAACAGGGTGTAAAGTTCACTCATCCTCCATAGAAAAGGGAGAATCCTCCGACCAGACGGGTGTTGTGTCTGGTGGGCAACTGCCCGACGGTTGATGTCGGGACGTTGTGTATATGCTAATCGCGCGGTAAACTCTGATTGCGCGATGCAGGATTGCGTGACGTCAGTGTGACGCGTAGTTCGTATGTAGTGATGTAGATTCCGCCACAGTACCTACTTAAATATTCGAATGTCACATTAACAAAATAAAAAATAGTTAAGTAAATGTCACAATTTCATGCGAAATACTAATAACTAGTTAATAATTATTAGTATTTGGCAATACATTAAGACCGCACATAAACAAATAAGTACTAGTAGTACCTAAATAGTCACAATTTCGTATTCACTAACAAAATTAAATAAATGTCAATATAGAATATCATTACCAAGGAGCTACATTTTAACTATACAAACAGATATAAAATTATATATGTCGGAAACGTCATGATTTACTCAGTTAGATTTAGACAGACACGTGGGCAGAAGATGGGTTTCGTGCAATGAAAACACACTGGGTGCGATACACGGTGTTTAAAATCACAATCTAACACAATCACTAAGCACAACGAATCGAATACAGTTCCGTGGCGTAGTAACCCCGATGTTGCTCCGATACGATCCAACACTAGACTGTTCCTCTCGCCATCAGGTTAGAACACCATGACTCTGTAGAAGCGCGCTGTAGGCGTGGGCACCTCACGTAATGTCGCCAGTGGCGCGCTTGCGATTCGTTACGCGTCCGTACTATTGACCGGATCCGACATATAAATATTATTTTATTAACAGAATAATTCGCCTTGTCATTCAATAATTTAAAAAGCATATGTTTGAACTCATTTATATATTGTTGCTCGATACAATTTGGTAACAGGTAACTTAACTTCTTGACTTTAAAAAAAAAACATTTAATTCAGGAAAAACACATATTAAATAAAATAAAAATAAAATTTTACAATACAGCAACAGAATAAATCAGAATAATATAATGTCATGCAATTAAAATAAACATTTATAAAAGTTATTATTTATAACTTTCTAAAAATCAAAGCAAGCCAAATTGTACTCGCAATACCAAAAACATAGAGGCACGGAATCTCCAGGGTAATTTAACCAGTACACTGGCAACACCACCCCACAGTTAGCGCATGGCGGCCTTGCGTCGCGTCCAGAATGCTAACCAGTGACAGACGGACAAAGACTCATTGTTGGGCCAAACACCTCCGTATAACCAGGCTCACGAATCGAGGAATGGTTTTTTTGCGGATATTTTTGCTTCCGTAGTAGACTTGAAGGAGGAGCTCGTGGCTAAGTAATAACAGCCGCACGCTTGCCGGTGTTGGTCCGTGGATGGGTGACCATCTTTACATACCGAGACCCCTCCGTGCCTCGGAAAGTACGTAAAGTTGGTCCCGGCTGTCATTCGTGGAATTTTGACAGTCGTTACGGGTCGTCAGAAGCCTGGAAGTATGACAACCAGTCTTACCAACGGGTATCGTATTACCCCGTAACTGGATTGTGGAGGTCAGATAGCTCCATGTAAAATACTGGTATTCAACTGCACCGGTTATACTGGAAGCCGAGAAAAAGTCTAGGCAGATGATGATGATGATTTAATGAATGAAAATGTTTTTTTTTTTAGTTTTTTTTTTTTGTAGTTTTTACTAGCTGACCCGACAGACGTTGTCCTGCCTTGGCTATGAATATTCTAATGTAAACGCGTGAAGTTAAAATGTTTTATATGAAATTTTCCAATTTTCTGCGAAATGTTGTTAATTATTTTTTCATAAGAACCTTATCCTGACAATTATAAACACAACAAAAAAGAATTAGTGAAATTGTTCCATCCGCTCACGCGTGATGCGATGACCAAGGGAAATAGGGATTCATTTTTATATATGTACGAGTATATAGATGATGATTGTTTATTTTTTTGCCGTTTTACGACCACTGGAGCAACGAGGCATGGCTTACTATGCATGTTGTAGTTTCGTAATTGTTTCGCTTCCGTATTGAGGTTGAAGGTAATAAACAAATGTTTTGTTAGGTAATTAGTACTAGCTCAGGCAAGTGCACATAAACCTTTCATTTGCCAAGCAAATGCAGCAGTGCTGAACGTAAGAAGTGAATCACACTATCACACTTCACACTAATATTATAAAGGCGAAAGTTTGTGAGTGTGTGTATGTTTGTTACTTCTTCACGCTCAAACGGCTGGACCGATTTGGATGAAATTTAGTATATAGATAGCTTATACCCTGGATTAACACATATGCTACTTTTATCCCGGTCTACGCGGATGAAACCGCAGGGCGCAGCTGGTTTGTGAGATAAAAGGAAAGTGGAAGAGAAAAGAGGAACATATACTTCAGACCCTGTGATAATCTGCATCTCTCTGAAGATTTTGCCTGCAGCACTATTAACTTTTTCTTTTTTTAAATTCGTCTCCTCATCCTTTTAGCATAATCAGCCTTTATCTTTCCCATTGCTGGGACATAGATAATTCCACATGTGGGCCCAGTTCGGATCGGTGGATGTCATATTATTGTCTTCGAGTTTTTTTGGGAAATAAACGTTTTGAATTTTTTCATTCATTCATTTTGGTTCTAGGACATGCCGGTTATCCTTTTGCCAACTTTATATAATGATTGGCAAAGGCGCACCACATCAAAAACTTATTCCTGAAAAAACTTTAGTGAAAAGCGTCCCTCGAAAATAAACCTTCTTGAAAATTCATTCTACATTATACTCGTAATTATTCGTTGATTGTAAGTTGATTAATAAAGCGTGTGTGTTCTTTCTTATTTTAAACCCATTCATAACTTCTGTCCACAATAATATAAACGGCCAGTCAATTCTTTCCATGAATGAGTGAACATTACGTAGGTAGAGTTCGCGTGAACCCATTCGAATGGAACGAATGAACGAAGTGCATTGTGTAACTGTTACTGTAGTTATTATAAAATATTCGTAAAACGACGTGATACGATTGTATCTAATGCATAAATAGTATAAAACAAAGTAGCTTTTCGTATCTGCCTGTGTGGCCGCGTTGTTCTTCTAAACTACGCAATGGATTTTGATGCGATTTTAACCATCACTTAAAGAATTTCTTCCGGATGGTTGATAATGTCATCATCTTTTTTTTTTTTTTTTTTTTTTTTTTTTTTTTTTTTTTTTTTTTTTTTTTTTTTGACGCTGAGAAATGCTTTATGCATCCCCGCTCGTGGGGGACGAGACGGGGTATGTGGGACTCCTGTCGGAATGACAGTATACCCACTAAAACTCAGCAGTGTTCCCACATCGCCGTGATGGGAGGGCCATGGGAAACCGGCTCAGCCTTTACGTCCACAACCCTCCCGGCGCATGCCCGCCTAGCTGGCGGGCCCCGCATGCCCCCCCGGATGGGGGGCTACGGGAATGGCCGGGAACACCTGGCCATTCCCGTCCGACACTGGTGGGGGCCTGTGCAATACAGGCAAGGATGCCCCCACACCCGTTGCCTGCTGGCCCCCACCTGGGAGGAGTCGTCTGCTCCGACCCCTCCTCCGCCCTCGGAGCGGCGCCGCGTGAGGGTCGTCCTCCCGCGCGCGCTCCGCCGCCATTTCGGCCGCAGAGGATAGGGAGAGCGGCCGACGTCATACCGACACTCCTCTTCCCCTGCGGCCCCACCGCGTCCGCCATCAAACGGTGGCGGCCCCGTCAAGGCCGCGGAAGGTAGGGAGAGCGGCGCACCGCAATACCGGCACTCCTCTCCCGCCGCGGCCTCCAATCCTCAGCCGCGATGCCTCCCATAAGACACCGCGGCCCGCCTCAGTTGCGGTGTCGCCCATACGGCCACCGCAACCTACCCGCTGGCCGCTACGTCGTCGGCTTATCGGCAAAAGCCCTGACGAGCGGCCCCCGCATGGGTTCCTCTTCGCTTCACCGTGGGTGACCAAGCCACGGCTACTGAGCCCCCCCGCCTCGACAATGCGGGAACCCTTTGGGGGGGATAATGTCATCATCTGCCCAGCCTAATCCCAACTATGTTGGGATCGGCTTCAAATCTAACCGGATGCAGATGAATACACTGGTATTCATCTGCATCCGGTTAGATTGGAAGCCGCACTTTACCTGGAGCAACTGCCTATCTGACCTCCACTACCCAGTTACTGGATAATACGATACCCCTTGGTAAGACTGGTTGCCAGACTTTCGGGCTTCTGACGACTGTCAAAGATCCACGAATGACAACATGACAAACGGCTTAACGTACTTTCCGAGGCACGGAGAGGTCTTGGTCACCCATCCACGGACCACACGCGGCAAGCGTAGCTTAACCTGATCGATCGACCCGTGTGGCTGTTATTACTTAGCCACAAGCCCCTTCCTTTCGCTGTATATTATGTATTAATACAGAGTCATCTAGTATGGTCTCAAGTTTCAAGAACAAAAAAACTTTTGACACTTGAAACTGACGTCATAATGCTTTTTCGTTACGTCACTATTTCTGGCAGTTTACTTCTACAACAAGCCGAGTTAAAGAATTTCGTACCAATGACCTTATTGGATCTCAGGCAAACTTCTATATCTCCACAGAGGAAATTGCATATGACACTGGTTGCGTAAAGTAAAAGTTTTTAGACTATGGGCCTATTTCACGATCTCCGAATAGCCACTACTTACCGAATAAATTAAAAAATGGAACAGAATTTGTATGAAATTATCTGCCAAGTTAATAGGAACTTCATCGTAGGTAGTGAAACAGGCCCTATTAATATTATGTTGTGAAATTCTATACATTCAGAACAATGGTTCTTTGTTTACGAATCAACACACAATACTTTAATAACCAAAACACGTCGCCACTATTCTTGTGCCCCACAGTCAAGTACGAAATGTATGACATAGGCGGAGGATCGCGAGTGCAATACTAATTCGGGCCCTTACGATGCTTTCCTGGACAATAGTACTGTGCACTAGCATTAGTATCGGGAGGGCGTGCGCCGGCGCAGCTGCGCCGATACGCTACAAACATAGCTGAACACACGTGAAATACGTTGACTTGTGTATTTAAAAAGTGTGTTTTTTGAGTGAAAAAGTCGGAGACGATAATTGGAGTTTACACCTTATTTTTGTGTTTCGATGACTGGTAATTGTTTTTTTTTTCTATCTGATGGCTAACAGGGTAGTTCACCCTAATTTACAAAAGTTTCGGTGGTATCTTTTATACATTTACCTACATGAAAATTCACTTTTGTTAATCACTTTCTAAATACGTCATAAAAATTAACAAGACAAAAGAATTTCTACGTGAAAGTGTTTGTTTGCCCTTTATGACACACGAGTTCCAATTTTGAATGTGAACAATGCGTGTACCGAATTTCGCCGAAGGAGCACGAGGCTAACCGAACGGTATCAATGCCGTGATAATACCGTATTATCTGCGATCTGATTAATGTTATTATCGTTACAAATCAGCTGTTTTAGTAGTATAACGTTGTGAATGAGGCCTGCTATTCTTAGTTGAGATTCATAATTTAATGTTGCCTAGCTTAATAGAAATTAAAACCTCCAGTGAATTGGTATCAATAAACTATCTTGATCTTCTCCGGACGAATCCAATCAGGTAAACATTTTAGAATTGTTTCTTCTAAATTCGTATTTGAAATAAAATCGTACTCGACGATTGCAATCTTCGCGGGGTCGTTTCGGATCGGGCGCGATCGCCATCCGAATTGTACCGAAGCGGGATTCAAAATTGGAACTTCGTTTATTGTTTAACCGTTATTTTGTACCGTTACGTGTCCCTTCGCAAATCGAGAGCATGGAGACTCCTTTGTAAAATGTTTTTGTGGAGATACAAATTCTAATCATTGCATTCTCGACTTTGTGCCAATGGATTAAGGAGTAACAGTAGTTTTCGCAGTGTTTTGGTATGTTTGCTCAAGTGCATTTAACGATCTTTGATAAATATTGGCCGTTGACCCCAAATTTTTCTTTATTTATTCGATACGCGCTAATTAAAGTTTAAAATATACCTACTGTTTTGCCGATAAATCCGTGGGAATTTTTTGCTTATTCAATGCATTTAAGAAATACTTGTTTCTCGTGAAAGAACTGGAAGTTTGGATATGGCCGCACTTAGCGTGCTTGCAATGTCAAGTTAAAAATTTTATGTTAAGTGACTTTGTTAATTATAAGGGCTTTTAATGTTAATTCGATTGTGTTAGCTGTTGTGATTCCTTAATGAAATAATGTCAACAAACCATTGGAGTTGACATGATTTTTTACAGTAGATACATAGTCATTGACTATCTTCTGCCGCGAATTCGTTCGTGTGTAAAACATATCCTATGGCACTTGCCAATAGTGATGTAAGCTTTCCATCAGTGAAAGAATTTTCAAAATCGAATCAGTACTTCTAGAGCTTACCTCTTACAAACAAATCATTTTACCTCTTTATTTTATAATATTACATAGTTTTACTTCAATTACATAGTAACATAGTTTAGAGGAGCTCGTGGCTAGTCCGGGGATGGGTGACTATCTTTACATACGGAGACTCCTCCGTGCCTCGGAACACATAATATTAAGCCGTTGGTCCCGGTTGTCATTCGTGGATCTTTGACAGTCGTTACGGGTCGTCAGAAGCCCGAAAGTCTGACAACCCAGTGTTACCAAAGAGTATCGTATTACTCAGTTACTGAGTTGTGGAGGTTAGATAGGCAGTCGCTCCATGTAAAATACTGGTATTCAGCTGCATCTGGTTAGACTGGAAGCCGACCCCAACATAGTTGAGAAAAAGCTAGGCAGATTGATTGATAATATTAGGTACATAGTTTAGATAAATATTTTGTTTTTTGTGTGGGTGAAAAGATTATTATGGGCATCCCAAAAACATGAACAGCAAATTCCTAGCTCTGATTGGATAAATACTTACTAGCTTTTATTCGGTACAAATTAGATCACTGATCCAATTAATCAGATCATTGATCTTGGCGATTAGTCTTTAGTATTCTTTCCAACCATTTACATATTTTAATCTTGACATAGACACACAAGTTCCTTATTTATTGACAGGCAACCATAGGCGAATAAAATGCAATATTTCATGGACGTTAAAGTGAAATAAAAGGTTGGAAAGATTATAGGTTGTAGGTACTAAGATTAATTTGAGTAGATTATTTTATTTGCTGATCTTAAAAAAAAAAAAACTATTATAATTACCTATATGGATGCCGATAAACAACATGCCGTTTTGCATCCTCGTCAGAATGGGTGTGGTATTAGACCATCAAACCGAACAACTTTTCCCATGGCACCAACATCGTATTCGCTAAAAAATAATCAGCCGTCCCATACATTTGCGTCGAGTAGGTATTGAAGTTTTCTATGGGACAGTTGAAATTTTTTTCGCGAATACGATGTTGGTCCCATGGAGAAAGTTATTCCGTTTGATGTTCTGTACCACACCCTGAAATTTGATGAGGATGCAAAACGACACGTTGTATGTAGATGAACATAGTTTTTTTGTACAAAAAAATATAATAATAACAGGCTTGTTCTCTTTTTAAAAACACAACGGTTGAATAAAAAGGGAAGTTACCGGTATAAAAATAGACACAATCAATGGACTCCATTATTGATCTTATATGTATAATACTTAACTGCTTGCTCTACTTCAGTAATTGGTTGAGAGCACGATTTTAACCCATTTTCCTCAATCGAAGTAAGAAAGGTAAACAAAGTCATTGTTTTTGTTTATTCGGGCTCCGTTTTTGTTTTTTGTGAATAAACAAGGTCAATTGTTTTAAGATATCATCCTTAAATTAAGTTAGTGAAATCAATTTTGGAGATAAATTGATTGGAAGTAAAATGTATTGAATTTTTCAATAACTTCGTTATCTTTCGTTACGGAATTCAAATAATAGGTAGAGAATAAACAACTTGATCCAGCCTATTTCTTTGCTTTGCTGTTCTTCTAATAATTATGACAACGACGCCCTAAGCCGAGGTCCGTACCCCACAGGGGGTGCCCTTAGTGCGCAGTCGTTTAGTTAATAAGTTTAGTTAATATGTTATGCCCCCTAGCTGGAGGCTTTTGAGCTCGCTTAAAGGCACCCACAGGAAAGTCCGGTTAAGTAGTCGAGACCTCTCATGGTCACACTACGAGAAGCTAATTCCAAAAAAAAAATATCCATGTATTAAAAGAAATAATTAAATAAATAATAGTTCTCGAATTATGAGCAATCCAACAGACAGAAAAAAATGTACAGAAAGAGCTGTTGCCTCCCCCCCCCCCCCCCCACCCCTCCCCCGGATTGCAAATTATGCCGTTGATCCCGGCTGTTATTCGTGGATTTTTGACAGTCGTTACGGGTCGTCAGAAGCCCGAAAATCTATCCTCTCTACCCTATCGTGTTACCTATTAACTGGGTTGTGAAGGTCAGATAGGCTGTCACTCCATGTAAAATACTGGTATTCAGCTGCATCCGGTTAGACTGGAAGCTGACTCCAACATAGTTGGGAAAAGGTAAGAAAATGATGATGAGAGACATCCCCGCACCACACTTGTAATGACAGCTCGAACACGGTGGTGACGGAAGTAACTGATGCTTATAGCACAGCAATCCTCCTTTAACCTTGTAAGGCCCAACGACCTAATTTAATGACAAAAATATGTTGAGACAGTTACAAAATCATTAAATTACGGCCCAGCAGCGACCTAACATTATGCCGTGATAATTTAAACGTATTTTTTGGTTAAATAATCCCGACAATTAATTGACTAATTAATTCATTATTGGGTCGTAAGGTATATCGACCTGGGCCTTACGAGGATACAGTTTAAGCCCAGTTGCACAAGTTTTGTATCTTGCCAGTAACATAGTTGTAAATAGGTTTATGTAAGTCTTGAACAAATAAATAAATATTAAAAATTATATGGTTTTAGTACAACATAGGTATCCTGTGACATAAATATCTCCAAAGCATTACGTCTATTAAACAATACAAATTTTTATTTATAGATATCATATTTTGTCGTTTTGCCGTAGTCGGGGAAACGTGGTTCCGCAGCACGTTTTAAAACAAAATAAAATACATTACATTATATTGTGTAAGCTTTGGTCCGTGTACAGTGTTATTTATATAAACATTTGTACGTTTCCTCCCGCCTTATCCGAAATAGGAACCTCCCGAAACAACCATGTCCAGTGAGGACCTGCGTCAGGCGGAAGGTGAGGACGCCGTGGCGCCTCTCCAACCACTCCTCACAGAGGGGACTTATCGCCGCAATTGTGGCGTGCACAGCGCTGGGTTGCGACAATCGCACTCTCCATGTCGCCATGAGATCGCGCCGGAGCTCTGTCCGCTGTACCGTGATTTCTCGCGGCAGCGGAGTTACGCCCCGGCGTTTCGCCTCCTCGCGCCACTCCCACACGTACGCGAGGACTTTTGCCTCCAGATCCCATGGCGGTAATCCAGCAAGGAGGCTCGCCACCTCACAGGAGACCGTGCGGTATCCCCGGACTAGCCGGATGGCCATGACCCTCTGGGATGCGTTCAACCGGCGGGCTGGTCGCAGCCTCAGGGAACGCGCCCACACCGGTGCCCCGTAAAGGGCCATGGACCGTATGACCCCCGCGTAAAACCTCCGGCAGGAGGCGTTTGGACCCCCCAGATTGGGCAGGAGCCGCTTCAAGGCAGCCCCGGCCCAACGTGCTTTCTGAGTTACGGAGGAGTCTCGGTATGTAAAGATGGTCACCCATCCACGGACCAACTCCAGAAAGCGTAGCTTAACCTGATGGATCGACCCCTGCGGCTGTTATTACTTACCCACGAGCTTCGAGCTAATAAAATAATTAAGTATATTATTTAGGATAAAATAATTTATAAAACAACATTTATTATTCATAAAAATAATAAAACGATAAATTAAATAAAACAAATTGTATATTTTATACTATTCATAATTTAAAAAGAATTTATTCATATTTTTGACTTTGATTTTTGTTAGAAACCTTGGGTTCCGTATGAGGTTACCGAGCGAGCGCGTAGTGGTGCCCTCATCGTTTGTTTGGTTATTTCTTTTATTTTAGAATGAAAATGTAGAAAATAAGCTGGAAAAGTAGTGCTCCACAAAACTAAACGTTATTATTATTATTACAAATAGTAGCTTTATAATTTTTGTTAAGTTTTATTATAATCGTTAAAACGGAAAAAAGTGGCCACTAGTTTGTAGACATACTTAATCTTTTATAATTTGTCTCTTTTCAGGATATATATGGTTAAGTTATTACAGGCAAAATTAGATATTGCAACTGAACAGCTGTCCTGGTACCAGATTTATCGCTGGAGATTTCTCCTGCGATGAACCTGGTATAGCAGCGGCCGCATACCAGCAGGTGGTCCGCATGTCTTATTGGCCACCCAATACTTAACATAAGAAAACATTTAAGAATCAGTCTCTGTGGCTTAACAAATTCTTAAAAGGTAGTAAGTGTCAGGTTCATAATAAGAAAGAAATTAACATAATATCGGTGCACTTATTCAAAGGTTAGAAACGCGCCATAAATAATCCTTAAAATGCACGTTAATCGTAAATTCTTGAATACAAATTGTAATCTCTAACACGGCATCGAATATACAGGGTTGGCAGTTTTTGAAAATCATCTTATGTATAGATTATATAAATCTATAGCTAACAACAAGGCTAAAAAGTTCCACTGGACATATGGACCATGCTTCGCTTGTAAAATCTTCATGTCGTTCGTGACCAAAACTGCAGCAAGCAAGCTGCAGTATTTATTCGTGGACTTTTGAAGGGCAAGTTCAAATGTCTTCTCTGGTTTTATTATGGGCCACAGACAGTGACCGAGTTTTAGG
Source organism: Cosmia pyralina (assembly GCA_946251885.1). Taxonomy (NCBI): domain Eukaryota; kingdom Metazoa; phylum Arthropoda; class Insecta; order Lepidoptera; family Noctuidae; genus Cosmia; species Cosmia pyralina. Next base: position 19,813,469 of record OX276363.1, read on the forward strand.
TAGTGGAGAAGCAGTTCAAGCAGTCATTTGTTAGTTCGAATACCTAGTCCTACTACATGTTCCATATTTGGCACGGTACATTTTTATGCTGTTTTTCCGGCCATTAGCCAAAGAGTTTTTGCTTTCTTCGTGAGATTATTGGACCGTACGATTTATTCCATCCATAATATTTTAAATTAGGAGCTCGTGGCTAACTAATAACAGCCGCACGGGTCGATCCATCAGGTTAAGCTGCGCTTGCCGGGGTTGGTCCGTGGATGGGTGACCATCTTTACATACCGAGAGTCCTCCGTGCCTCGGAAAGTACGTTAAGCCGTTGGTCCCGGCTATCATTCCTGGATCTTTCACAGTCGTTACGGGTCGTCTGAAGCCCGAAAGTCTGACAACCAGTCTTACCAAGGGGTATCATATTACCCAGTTACTGGGTTGTGGAGGACAGATAGGCAGTCGCTCCATGTAAAATGTATGTATTCCATATATTCAGCTGCATCCGGTTAGACTGGAAGCCGACCCCAACGGAAAGGCTAGGCAGATTGATTGATTTTAATGTTTTAAATTAAAATCCTTTACTGTATCAAGAGCGTTGCCTAACCAACACAGTAAATCAGTAGACCATTTTTCCAAGTTCATACTAGCCATCGAAAGTCTAATATCAAAAGTAGTCCATTTAAAAAAGGGTTAATTCCGTTTCAACCCTACCATGTACTAATGTGCAAAACAATGCATCGCTTACATTTCGCGCGGAGCAAAGGTTAGCAGACTTAATCCCGCCGCTACATTCCATTTGCAGCTAGAATTATTAATGTACCACTAACACTACGCTGGCATCCGTGTTTTGGATTTGTTAATGTGTACTAGGCTTTATTTACGTTGCCGAAAAATTAAAAAGATAGTAGACAATTCGGATGAGTAGTTCTTTTTTCTGTCATTGTTAACTGTTTTAGAAAAAAAACTTATAAATAAAAAAGGGGTAAACGTGGAAAAAAGTGAGGCTTTTCCATAATAACTGTAGAAAATGTCTTTCAAAGACTATGCTGTTTATCATTTCCAAAATTAAAAAAAAAATCTACATTTTAGCATGTTATACACTTCTGGACACATCTTTTGGCCCACCTTGTATTTTCAGTTTCGTTTGGTCCTAGCTAAAATTTTATATTAGGTCGAGCAAAAAGTTTTTATGCAGTTTTGAACCTGGCACATTCACAATTTCATTCAATAGTCTTTTTTTGAATTTCGAACACAGAATTTAAAGAAACAAAAGACAATTTGGAGCCTGTTTGTTGATATCAAACAATCGAATACTAAGAAAACTTGGTTTTATTGGTTTACTTGGATTTAATTCTTGAAAAAGTGATTGATATCTTTGGTTTTGCAACAAACATTACTTATTCTTAACATTAAGGTGAGGTTCTATCAATAATCTATGGATACTTCACCTGAAGTCGCCGCCCAAGCTGTGGCACTTATTCAGGCCGGACACAGCCAAAGAAACGTGAGTGCTCAACTTAATTTAAGTCGATCTGCGGTCCGAAATGTTTATCGGAGGTACCTAGAGACTGGCGGCTTTGTTCGTCGCCAAGGAAGGCCACGATCTCGGGTCACAACTGAAAGGCAGGATCGATTCATCGTGACGACTAGCTTGAGAAATCGTCACCTTACCTCCATTGAGATACAAAACCAACTTCGCGACTTCCACGGAGTATCTGTGAGCACTCGAACTGTTCGGAGAAGGTTAAAAGAACGCGATATGGTACCACACAAGCCAGCTAATGGCCCCAAACTAACGCGAGCCCACCGAACAGCGCGCCTTCATTTCGCACGCAGTCATTTAAATTGGACACAGCAAGATTGGAGCCGTGTACTCTTTTCTGATGAGTCTAAAATTGTGTTACATGGCAATGATGGAAGGAAGAAGGTCTACCGACGTAAGGGAGAGCGTTTCGCACAATGCTGCTTTGAAGAGAGGGTTGCTTATGGCGGTGGCTCATGGACTGTCTGGGGCGGTATATCCGCGAGCGGCAAAACTCAACTTGAGGTTGTTACAGGACCACGGCTGCCAACATTAAATGCTGAAAGGTACATTCGTGAGTGCTTAGAACCTCACGTGATACCATACGCGGACTATGTGGGCCCAAATTTCCTTTTTATGCATGATAATGCAAGAGCCCATGCGGCCGGCATCGTCAGGGAATATCTTCGGGATGTGAACATCACAGTTATGGACTGGCCAGCCAGAAGCCCAGACATGAACCCCATTGAGCACATGTGGGACGAGCTAAAAAGACGTGTTAGGGCTCGTCAGCCAGTTGCCCAGACGATGCAGGAGTTGAAAACTGCCATAGAAGAGGAATGGGAGATGATCCCTCAAAATTTCATAGAGCGGTTGATAAACTCTATGCCTAATCGTATGAGAGCTGTGGTAGATACCCAAGGAGGCAACACGCGTTATTAAATTAAACCTTTATTTGATAAAACATGTTTTTTATTCAAAAATCAATTGCCGTTAACAAGGCGCATATCCGACTTGTTAGGCGTAGCTCCATGTCGTATGGTATTCTGAATTCAAATTTAAAACAATACGATCTAAAAAGATGGTAAAATGTATCAGGTTTAAAACTGCATCAACAGTTTTTGTTCAATCTAGCAATCATATTTCGGTAGGGGCCATCGAAACCTAAACTCTAAGGTGGGCCAATAGATGTGTCCAGAAGTGTAGTTGTAGTAAGAAATGGAAAGTAGTTTAAAAATGCCGCAATTTCAAGAATTAGTCCAAACAGAAAAATAAGACATTATTAGCTGTTATTTATGAGAGTTTAGTGTTAATTTTAGTCGTAGATTAAAATGGAAAGTTGTATTTCTAGATAAAAGTTATAATTTAAATCACTCATTAAAATAAATAACCTGTCTTTTAATGAACATTTGAAAGCTAGTGTCTTCATTCATGCGCTCTATCTATTGAAAATACTTAATTTCTACGTTCTGAATTTCAACCTGTTTTTTTTTTAATTTTTAGTTTGTTAAAAATATTTTTATTTCACTTTATTATATTTCTGAAATAATTTTATAATGCCCAAAAAAGTTAATTGGGTGCCCATTTTTTTTTGGGTACTTAATTAACATTTTCGTAAAAAAAAAACAGAAAATAAAAACTTTTACAATTTCCAAACAAAAAACAATATTTTTCTCTTCCCAAAAAATAAATTGCAACAAAATCACCATTTATTTAGCATTCCAAACGGCCATCGTAACTTATGCAACACCGCAGCATACCAAAACATTCCGCCTGTGTGTATAAAGCTCAACCTTAGCCTTGCTCTGGTCACAATAACCTCTTTATACGAGGTCAATAGCCTTAAAAAAGCAAGCACAGATTATTAAACTTTCGCATTGTATGCAAATGTTGCCAGCAATAAAAAATGTGACAGTTTTTCTGCTAATCCTCATGATGCATTGTTTTGTATGGATTTAGATTAGTGATTGGCCTAGATTTTTTATGACTTTTGGTGACGGGTTTTGCCATTGTATTTTCGCGGTATTTAAAAGCTGTATTTGTTGAGATTTTTAGTTTATTTATATTTTCACGTTTGTTTTTGAAACGTATCAAATAAATACTTTGTAGTAAATTTGTCGATCTTTTAAAAATCTTGTAAAACCTAAAATTATCGAAAAATAAAAGACTTTATAAAACAAAAACATTTCAACCATTCTGTCTTAAATATAAGAAAAGTAATTATTTAAAGAAAGTGTAAAGGCGACCTTAATTATTTAATAATGAAAAATAAAGAAAAGAAATGCAAATTCTCTAAAACAAAACATTACGACGAAAAGGGAAACCTTTTAACGAGGAAAAGTAAGTAGGTAAATAAAGTTTTTTGTTTGTTCGTCATAAACAAACAAAGGGAAAGACAGTATTTTACTGAGTCATTGTAAAATTAGGTCAAAAATTCTACGTAAAACTCTGTCTATGAGTAATAAATTGACTCAGATACTTACCCAAAATGCATTTTTGCTGTATTTGCGTACTTACTTTTATGTATACCTAATGCGTAGTACAAAAAAGCCATCGAACTTGTCAAGAGTAAATGAATAAACATTTGTTTTCCTTCTTCTATTATCTATGACTAATTGAAATATGGATAAGGTTCTGACTCAATTTGTTAAGTTACTCATACTGATAACGATAAGCTTTAGGGTCAGTGTCCACCAAGCGGAAATCACATCGCGGATGCTCCAGCACTTTTAAATTTTTTTGTCCACTGAATAAGTAACTTTATCAATGTTGACATTAAGAGGCCTATCAGAAAATTGCGTTTTGACAGATTAGGTATATTGAAGCACGGCTACGCATCACATTATGTAGCAATTTGGCAGTTGTAAAGAATACGTTTATTTTGAGTCTTCATTATTTTTTTTGTTTAAAATATGAAATAATTTCTTATGTACTTAACTAACTTTTATTCGGGTATAAATTTTACGTAATAATATTAATGTAGTAAGGAGAAATTTACAGTTAATTATGAGCGTTTTTAGTAGTTTTATGGTTTTAAATGGGAGTTTTTTTTTAGATATTCCATACTTATTTCAAAATTCTGAGGCCACTATGGACTTAACCACTGTTTATGAGATTTAATGAATTATTTTTTATTTCATCCACGAGCTCAAAAAAAATACAGTCGCGCATTTTATTAAAAACTTGCTTCGGAATTTTGGCTTCATACATAAGAAAAAATTGCGAAAAGCGAGGCCGCTATAAACTATACTAATAACTATTCTGCACAACTCAATAAATCAATGTTGTCGAAGTCTTTCAGTTTCTCAGAATAAGTACGCCAAAGTTGGTCATTTAACGCGAAAATCACGGTCGAAATGTTATAAAATTCTTTAGTATAAAATTCGACGCAGACATCACGCTTGTTAAACACTTGATAAACGCTTGATGTCTGCGTCGAATTTTATACTTAAAGTCAATATTAATACAGTTACTTATTCAATGAAATTCATAAAGTGCCGAGCATCCGCGAGGATTTTTCCGCTTGGTGGAAACTGACCCTAAATAGACATTTTGGCCTAATTTAATAATGAGCCAATCAGTTTAATTATGGCTTTTTCCGATTGCGGCGGAGGAGCCCAAAAGAAGGTTAATGTTTTTATTTTTATGTGTATAGGTATATCTGTCTCTATGGTCCCTCCTAGAGGCGCCGGCTGATTTTCATAGCGTAGATGGGCTTAGCGAGGGGGATAAGTAATAACAGCCGCACGGGATGATCGATCAGGTACGCTACGTTTGAGCGGTTGGTCCGTGAATGGGTGATCATCTTTACATACCGAGACTTCTCCGTGCCTCGGAAAGCACCCGCCTGTCATTCATGGATCACAGTCGTTACGGGTCTTGGAAACCTGAAAATCTGACAACTAGTCTTACCAAGGGGTATCGTATTATCAGTCGCTCCATGTAAAATACTGGTATTCAGCTGCTCCGGTTATACTGGAAGCCGACCTCGAGATAGTTGGGAAAAGGCTATGATGATGAGATGGGCTTAGCTCTGGTGGAAAAGGGTTTTACATACGCGCAAAGCGCATCTTCATAGGACGTCTTAATCGCTACGCTACACCACATATCTCTGGAAGAAATAGACACATCGTTTCGTAGATTAGCTTCACTGCCAAGCTACCTCCACAAACATATTTGGCGGAAAGACAGCTTACCCGCTACATAATCAGCGTATATTCCTACTGCTGGGACACAGGCCTCCTCTATTCAAAAGGGAGTGGGCTGTAATCTACCACGCGGGCCCAGTGCGGGTTGCTAGATGTCACATGAGTATGAACTTTTAGTTCGCCGGTATTTTCACGATGTTTTCCTTCACTGTTTTGAGAACAGTGGTGATGGAATTTTTTACACGAAGTAAAGCGCTTGTCTGGATTCGAATCCGCGACTTACAACTCGTAAATCGGGGCCGTTACCCTTGGACCACCAATGTTCCCGCTACGGATTGCAAGAAATGTTCCCGTCAGCCTGTGACCCTTGTCACATGGAGACACAAACCAAATAACTAACTTAAATTGCTAATAACTTAATCAGTAGTTCTTTGGTTTAGTGGTTGTAACCGAGACTGCTGAGCGGGGGAACTCTGAGTTCGATCCCCGTGTGTTGTTGGGTTTTTAATTTGGAATTTTATTAATAAACATCATCCGTCTTTACAAATAAATTAAATTGAAGGGTCCTGTGTACTCTGTACCATGTGCGTAGCCTTTTTCCAACTATGTTGTGGTCGGCTTCCAGTCTAATCAGATGCATCTGAATTCCAGTATTTTACATGAGTTTGTATGGGGTATCGTTAGATTTCTTACATCATCCCGAGTGACACTGGCAATATTAAAAAAAAAAAAAACAATATGGCGGCAGTATTGGTCCAATTATTAAAATATGGTATCAAACTGAAGGCCTTGATGAGCACATTCCAAAAAAATAAAACTTGTCACTAAAATGTATAAAATAAAAATAAATAACTAAAATAATTATAAAAAAAACACTGCCCTGCCAAAAAAGAAACTAAAAAGTAAAAATCAAGCTGTATTATTTGTCGTGTTTTTTTAATTTTTTATCTCACTAAGCTACACGCACTTTACTTGTGGTAACCAAGCGTAAAAACACGGTGTGAATGTGTGTGTGTAATCGCAGGAGTTCTCGGTAGCGGGTTGTTCGAAAGAGATACCGTGGCCCTGGCACAGGCAACTGAAGGAACACGGGTGGGTTTTAGTCAGTAAAAGTCTGACACGCCCTCCCGCTCCGCCCAGAGCGGGAGAAGTCATTTGATGACTTCCCATCCACAAAAAAAGAAAAAAGGAGTTCTCGGTACCGTCCGAGACAACGGCGAAGTCGACGCTACTCGTCTTCACACACACATTCACAGCGTGTTTGTACACTTGGTTACCACAAGGAAAACGCGCGTCGCTTCGTGATATAAAAATACTACTTATTCGTCAATTTGCACGGAATAATTATATTTCCCATTATTGTCACAAGATGGCGTTTATTCATTTTCAGTTCAAATTGAATTTAGGTTAAAAGCAGGCCGCTGTTTCCAACCACCCTGGAAAAATCCTTGCTTCACATGGCGCGAGAGCGTCCTACCCAACATTTGCCGGTTCACGGTCTCCACGGATTACAGGACCTAAAGCGCGGTCATTGTTGGAATGCATAGAAAAGAAAGAGAAGCGCGAGGACACAACGCTAGTAATTTGTTGCAAAATATGGAGCAATTAATTATCTATTTACAAAAAATGTAATCAAATCAAAATTTTATTAAGTCAGACAACAAACGATCCATAGTGTTAGTAATATTTTATAGCTAGTAAGTAATGTTATAATTTGGGGGTAATTTTGAACTGTGTTTGAAGCATTTTGCACAGAAGATGACCAAGTAAGGTACAAGTTTCTCACCTGGCCATCTTCTCCACAAGATGCCTCAAAATCTAGAATAGAAACTCTCAGTCACTGTTTTCAGAATGCTTTTGCTACTGCCCCGGGTTCTAGTTACTAATGATGCGATTTTTTTTCGGATGATCGCATGAAATCCGTCAGTTCGATTCTGTGCAAACATTTCTGACGCACTACAGAAACGGGGCAGTCTCAAGAGCATTCTGAGAATATTATTAAATTTGACGCGTAAGACATCTAGCGATCTTTTGGTGTAGCCGATCCATAGACCCCCCGTGCACAGACCCTGACAATATGCCTTGAATAGCGTTATCTTGACCTGGTCGGCACAACGGGAGAATCTACGAGCCAACATATTACCTCGGACCGCCAATGCCCTACGCTCCCTCTCAATATCTGCATTATCAAATGATTGAACTAAACAATTCAAATACTAAGTATTACGTTAATATGTTGCTTGTAGAATAATCTGACAAAAAATCAAAATGATTGCATGTATATTAGTATGGTTTCAATCATTAAAAGAAATTTTTAGAGATATCTTCGTGATTTCTTTCAATTGTATCAAATTAAGTATTTATATTATGTTTTCAACACACTATCTAACTAGCATATATCCTGAAGAATGTCAGATATTTTTCTGATTTTGTTTACTGCAGTAGATATTAAACTTTTAGGCATTATAAAACTTGCGTTTAGGTTCTGTAGTCCCCTTAAGAGTACGTCTGCCTAAACTAATTAGGTACTTAAGAAAATTACTTACTAGATAGTTATCTTAGTCAGTAGCAGTAATGAATTAGGTTTCTTTTGAATAGCTTAACGTGAAGAAAGCCTTAGATGGCCGAGATGATCTGTTTGTATGCCATGAGTGTTGCTTGTTCACCAGCTCGTTATATCTTTACCACGAAGTTTCAAATACAAATATTTTTTATTTTTAACCGACTTCAAAAAAGGAGGTTACTCAATTTGACCGTAAATATATATATATATATGTATATATTTTTTATGTGTGTTCGCGGATAACTTCGTCATTTATAAATTTTTTTTTTATTAATTTTTATAATATTTTTTTTGTTGGAAAGGAGATATTCCAAGAGTGGTATCTTGGTAAGGAAACCAGGATCTGATGATGGCATCCCAGAGAAATCGAGGGGAACCTTCAAATTTTATAGGCACACCTATAGCGATTTGGGTATTTTTTATAGTAACTCGGGCATTTGCTCCCGGAAAGCACCATTTAGTGAAGTGGAACTGACGAGGAAGACCAGAGATGGCCATCGGAACTACTCAATAATATTTCACGGGTTGCGATTCAATTATTGCTAAGCAATTTATGCTCGTCACAATACATAATGTTGAAATGGAGCTGATGGTGACTTCACCATCAGTTTCAGTTCTCCATTAACGTCCTTGTATCGGGAAAAGCAATATTTTGTAAAAAGTGATGAACAGTTGACATTTAGGCTATTGTAACTTAGATGAATTACAGACTGACCCACTAAAAAGTGAAAAATAATAAACTTTTTACAAAAAAAAAAAAAAACAACCGACTTCCAAAAAAATACTACAAAGTGAATAAATAACTAATTTTGGAAGTCGGTGGCAAAAAGCTAAAATACAGATCTAAAGACACCGACTTCCGAAATTAATTATTTTTCACTTTGTAGTATTTTTTTGGAAGTCGGTTGTTTTTTTTTTGTAAAAAAGTTTTTTTTGAACATAGTTAAGTTAGGTACAGATGTTGAAATCATTAAAGAACGCTATGTCTAGCTGTCATCGGCGTACACATATTATTTTTGACATTCTGATTATAATAAACTAGCCGTTGCCCGCGTGGATGTCGGAAATTATCCCACGGGAACCTACTACCGGGATAACAAGTATTGTATGTGTTAATGCGGGTAATAAACTATCTGTGAGCCAAATATACAAATCCGTTCAGCCGTTTTTGCGTGTTGAGTAACAAACATCTTCATTTTCACATTTATAATATAAGTCAAACAATTAGCACACATTATTTAATTGAAATTCAAATTGTCAACACAATAAAAAAAAATAGAAAGAAAATCCAATAAAATATAATAATAATAAATTCTAGTATAAATTATCAAATCAATAAATAGTAAATTATATAAAAAAGGTAATTCTAATGTGTCGGTTAGGTATTCGTTCACTGTATAATAATAGGTTGGGGAAAAAGTTTCTTCGCATTTTTTAAGAAAATTCAAAACATTTTTTAATATACATTATTTACATTTATCTAAAGTATGTAGGTACCATTTTGTTCGATAACTTTTTGCCATCTTGTAGGTAGGGACATGATCCCATTGCTATAGAAATTTTGGGACTTCTGATCAAAATACCGTGACAAGTGGTTTTGGCAGTTCTCTCGTGATGTTATCCTGGCACTGCCTAAAGAATTCTGAAGAGACCGAAACAGGTGGAAATCTGAAGGTGCAAGGTCAGGACTATACGGCGGATGCATTAACACCTCCCAGCCAAACTCTCTTAATTTTTGCTGAGTGGCTAAAGATGTGTGAGGTCCAGCGTTGTCGTGATGAAAAACCACTCCCCTTCTGTTGATTACTTCCGGCCGCTTTCTCTCAACTTCTTGCTTTAATCTCATCAGTTGTTCGCAGTAGAGTTCAGAATCGAAGGTCCTGCCTGGTGGTAACAGCTCATAATGAATAATGCCCTTCCAATCCCACCACAAACACAGCATCAACTTGTTGCGAGTTAACCTGGGTTTCGCCACAGTCTGTGAAGCCTGACCGGCCTTTGACCACGAACTTTTTTGCACGTTCTTGTCGTACGTGATCCACTTTTCATCACCAGTTATCAGCTTCTTCAAAAATGGTTCGGTTTCATTACGTCGTAATAAAGAATCAAAAATGAGTACACGGTTCATTAGGTTTCTTTCAGTGAGCTCGTGAGGTACCCAAATATCGAGCATTTTTGTGTACGCAGTTTTATTCAAATGCGCCAAAATTGTTTTGTGGTCGATTCCCAGTTCTTCAGCTACGTCGTAACTACTGATATGCCGATCTTGCTCCACTTTTTCAAAAATGGCATCCATTTTATCCGTAACAGGGCGACCAGAGCGACGTGCATCTTTGACATCAAAATTTCCGGATTGAAAACGCTTAAACCAAACTTGTGCTACTCTCACAGACATTGCACTGGGTCCATAAACATCGCAAATTTTTTTCGCGGCTTGCGTTGCATTTTTACCTTTTTTGTAGTAAAATTTTAAAATGTATCGAATTTCTTCATTAGATTCACTCATCTTGACAGTACGAAAAACAAATGAAAATCACACATTTTCCTAATTTGAATTTGGAATTATGTTCTTTAAAATTTAAACTTTCAATGATACCAAAACCAGCCAGATACAAATAGTATAAGCCAAAGAGATTTTATTTTAAGTTCATACATACTATAATGCGAAAAGACTTTTTCCCCAACCTAATATTATGTTTCTGGCACTTTCTTCTCAAAGTCATTATAATTACCTTTTTTATATAATTTATTATTTATTGATTTGACAATTTCTCCATAACAATCTACACTTTAGAATGAGCATCTGAGCTTAATACTTCTTACTAACTGCCTCTCTTCATGCTTTGCCTACCCTATTCCCATACTTTTTTGATTATCATACACCCCTTGGTAAGACTAGTGGTCAGACTTTCGGGCTTCTGACTATCCATAACGACTGACAAAGATCTACGAATGACAGCCGGGACCAACGGCTTAACGTGCTTTCCGAGGCACGGAGGGGTCTTGGTATGTAAAGATAGTCACCCATCCACGAACGAACCGCGGCAAGCGTACCTTAACCTGATCGATCGGCCAGTGCGGCTATTATTACTTAGTCACGAGTCCCAGCAATAGCTCATATACGACTACAGCCCATACACGACCTTTAAATTATCTCTATTACTGCTCCAAGCTTCTATGCAGCTCTCGAAGCAAACAAAACCATAAAATTTTCATCCTTAAGGCGCGGACTGACTACGATTTTAAACGGCACACAAACGCGTAATCTATTGTCACCATTAGCTGGCTTGAAATAAGGTTAAAAATTTAAAATAATATTTGTGTTGCCGAGATGTGACTAAGTTGCGAATGTGCATTTATTTTCCGGGTTTTCTTTAGATTATTCAGAACTAGCTGTTGCCCGCGGCTGCGCCCGCGTGAATTTCGGAAATTAACCTTCTACCGGGATAAAAAGTATCCTAGTCTTAATCCAGGTTATAAACTATCTGTATACCAAATTTCGTCGAAATCCGTTCAGCCGTTTTTGCGTGATTGAGTAACAAACATCCAAACGTCCAAATTTTCACATTTATAATATTAGTAGGAATAAATTAAATAATTGTCCGGTTAAAGTTTTAAAAATATGCTAATTCTATTAAAAACGTAAAAAAAGAATGTCGTTGAAAGAAATGTTTGACGCCAAAGTTTATTTTTGCGGAGTAACTTTTTGTGGAGTAACTAAATTTTTTATTGGTAATATAAAACTATTTTTTACTATTCTATTCGGTTAAAATTTTTCTTTAAGCCTTTCTCTGTCCACTGTATGTTTTGCGTCGGAGCTACATTGCGTTACGTCATACGCAACACTCCAAGAAACCAAGTTTCGTGAATATTGAGCTATACCGCGCCTTAACATAACTAATAAAAGTCATCCCTGTCACTGGCTACGCAGCTCTGGAAACAAAGAAACCCATTCAACTTACAGCCCTAACGTAATTAAGTAAGGTTTACATTCCCACATATTTCATTGCACAACATCCAAGTTATTTAGCACCTATACTTGATTAGTACTTATCTTATCTTTTTAAAATTCTTCGATCATAACGCTGTCACATTGATGGGCTAAGTACAATCCTGTTAAATAGTTCACATAAAAACCGAATACTGTTTTTGTATGCGGGTGATAATTACGGCGTATTTTTTTTTCGCAATTATAAATATTTTTAAATATTTAAATTCTAGCTGCGCACCGCGGTTTTACCCGCGTAGACAGAGATGAAAAGTAGCCTGTGTGTTTAATCCAGGGTATACGCTATCTACATACCAAATTTCATCCAAATCGGTCCAGCCGTTTGAGCTTAAAGAAGTAAGAAACATACAAACACTCACAAACAATAACTATTATTTTGGAATCTGTTGTTTTTATCAAGGAATATAATATTTTTATCAATCTGTCGCAGAGAATCAGTGGCTCAGTGATAACGGTCGCGACTTACCTACGAGTTTCAAGTCGTAGGGTTCGAACCTGTAGTGCTATTCTGTAAATATCTCATCGTGAAAACATGAGTGAAGTGATCTTAAAGTGAGCTGTCAATAGTGTCAACCCCTAGCGTCAGGTGGAATGACGGCTCACTTCACCTGAGTTATCACGGTGAGATGTTTACAGAATAGCACTACTGCATTGCTATTCTGTACAAATCTCACCGTGAAAACCTAGGTGAAGTGAGTTGTCATTCTATCTTATGTTAGGGATTGACACTATTGACAGCTCACTCCACGCTTACTTCACCTAAGTTTTCACGGTGAGATTTGTACAGAATAGCACCACTGAGCAGGCGTTAACTTTGTGTAAATTATTTTACTCTCAAAATGTTGAAAACCAAGAGGAAACCAGCATGTCCTAGAACCAAAAATTCGATGACATGTGATACATCCACCAACCTGCACTGCGCCCGCATGGTGGATTACGGCATCTTTGGCCCACTCCGTCTCTCACAGAGAGGAGGCCTCTGTCCCAGCAGTGGGAACATTATAGGCTGATTTTAAGTACGTGCTGTAAAAGAAGACTGAAGAATTGGTAAGAGATCTAAGGTTACCAGAGCTGTAAAGTGCGCAATCCACATTATCGTCTGATAATGCAGTGTGCTAATTTCTTTGAAGAACATTGCGTAGTTCTATAACCATTCCTACTAATATCACAGAATAAAGGCGAAAGTTTGTGAGTGTATGTGTTTGTATGTTTGTTACTTCTTCACGCTCAAACGGCTGGACCGATTTGGATGAAATTTGGTATGAAGATAGCTTATAACTTGGATTAACATATAAGCTACACCGCGTGAAACCGCGGGCCGCAGCTAGTATTATAAATATGAAAGTTTGTATGTTTAGATGTTTGTTACTCAATCACGCAAAAACGGCTGAATGGATTTGGATGAAGTTTGGCACACAGATACTTTATAAGAAACCTAGATCAATAAATAGGATACTTTTTATCCCGGTAGTAGGTTCTCGTGCGATAGTTTCCGACATCCTCTCGAGCGAAGTCGCGGGAAAAAGCTAGTTAGACATATAAAAAGAAAAGTCCTGACTCACTCACTGACTGAATCATCAACGCGACTCATTAAAACAGGAGTTGTATAGCAGTACTTTTAAAGCCAGTCTTAAAGCGTTTCTTTTAGAAAAGTGTTTATACTCAGTAGGTGATCTCTAATTTGTATGTATTTTGTGTAGGAATTTGCGATTATAATAATTTTGACATTATTTTATTATTTAAATTATGAGAATCTACTACTACTACTACTACAACTACGCCCAGCCCAAACCCTTGGACCTAGAAAGCTGAATGCACAGAGGTTCGTTTATGACGAAGACAAGTAATTTTCATAAATAACATTACGACTATATTCCCTCGAACGGTTATGCAGAGGTGTACCTACAGTACACCCACATTTCGCCAGTGTTTAAGTCCATGAAATAGGGGGCGAGCCTATTGCCATCAACCAGGCACAAATCCAGACACCGGTCTAGTACTGAGCAATTCCAAATGGAAAAACCTAATAACACTATGCTCGACCAGGGAACTGAACCCAGGACTTCATGATCAGTAGTAGCATTACGATCACTGGACCAACGAAGACAAGAAAAGTGTTAGTAGGTCAGACTAGCACTTCCTGCGCGGCTGCGCGGATGTCGGAAAATATCCCACGGGAACGTACTACCGGGAATTCCTTCCTTATTCCTTATCTACATTATAAAGGAAACCTCTGTGAAAAATTTCAGCTTTCTAGGTCCAATGGTTAGGGCTGGGCGTTGATGAGTCAGTCAGTCAGGACTTCTCTTTTTATTTACGTAGATAGATAATCACCACTCTTAAAAAGAAAAGAAAAAGAAAGAAAAATCGTTTATTTTGCACAAATAAAACGCACATTAAAAACTAAAAATAAAGTACACACGTTATGCAAAGTAAGCAAAAGCCTCGTATCCAAGTTGTCTACGATCTCAGACCAAAGACAACAATTTAAAACAGTAAAATAACTATGAACTCTATATTGCCTCTACTCTGTGTTGTGACACTAGGAAATGTCATGCAACAAACAATAACAGCAGCAAACAAACAATAACAGATCCGAATTGCATAATGTAAAAATAATACTTTTATAACAAAAAATCTCTTGGCAGACGGATTAGTAATCGCAGTTCATTAGTTATCATTCTTCGTTGAACCAGACTATAAAAACAAAAGACGATCAAAAACAATTTTTCTAACGTCGTCGACGTCAGTAAAAACAAATGAACACAATGTTTATTGAATCATACTAATAATATAAATACGCAAGTTAACTCTTTCTGTATGATATCTTTACACGTCTAAACCACTGAACCGATCAATATGAAATTTATAGATACTGGCGAAGGACATAGGCTACTATTACTAATTATGAAACATAAAATACACGCGGACAAAGTCGGTGACAGCTGGTAAGAAATAATTTATTGACGTCTAATTTTCTTTGTTAATTGTAGACAATAGATGGACGCAGCAACGTCCTCATATCTTTTAAGCCGACAACCAATATCCGATATATCCATAATATTCATAAAAGTGGAGCTTATGACAACAAACGATTATAATGACTCATTAAGAGCTGCCAATGACACTGATTTTAATATCATTAACATCTTTTAAACTAGCTTAGTGAGTGGCGTTGCTTGTATAATTAAAAAAATGTTATTCACACGTTCTTTCCATATTAAGTTATATTTATGGAATGAGCAGATTTTGTTTAAAATAGCATATTATAACATTTTTATAGCCTGTCTGCTCAGTTTAGTTCAAATTTAAAATCCGGAAAGTAATATTTCTGTTGACATTCATATTTTGACATTAATTGACGCTCCGCTCGTCGAATATCAATCACGAATCAGTCGTATAAAATGTTGTAATTACTACGTCAATACCTACTACTTAATTTTACAATAAACTAAGTAAGTAGGGATACTTTCGAAGCTTATCTCTAAATCACAGTAACACGGACATATTGTAAGACAATAAGAAAGGTACAAATAACTTTTTCTCTGACTCATAAAGGGCTAAACAAACAGCAATTAAACAAACAATTAATACCATTGGTTACCTTGACCGACCTACTGACTTGACCGGGATAAAGAAGTGTGCTAACGATAATTATTACGTATCACAAAATCACTGTGGTATCGGTATTCAATACAATGCGGGCCCAACATGTAGCGGTTGGCCTACTATACCAGCAGTATATAAAAGATACCACCGAGATGCAACTCCAGTTCCGACTCAGCTCTTAAATGAGAAGTTTGTGTCCAATTTTTTCGTATTTATTTTTTTAGAACCGGTTATGGGACGTCCGATGTTGGCGTTAGTCGTCGCCGCGGGGCTGCTGGCCGTAGCCGCGTGCGCACCTCCGGGGAAGCCATCCTTAGGCTGGGGGGAACGCACCTTTGCCATCGTCGAAGTGAACCAAGCAGCAACAGCATACAACCAGCTGGTCACTAAGAGAGACGCTGCTGATGTCTCTGTCACATGGAACGTCTGGTCCGGGGACCCAGCTCAAAAGGCCAGGGTACTTCTCAACGAAAAGGAGTTCTGGTCTGGAACCGGTACCGCCACCTCAGCTGCCTTCAAAGTGAAGAAGGGTGGCAGATATAAGATGAAAGTGGAACTCTGCAACGCCGATGGATGTAGCTACAGTGACTCAACTGAGATAGTGGTTGCCGATACTGATGGTAGCCATCTGCCACCCCTGGACTATTCCATTGGAGAGAGGAACAAGCCATTCAAGCAGACTTCTGGAAAGGTCGTTGGTGCATACTTCGTGGAATGGGGTGTTTACCCTAGGAAGTTCCCCGTAGATAAAGTGCCCATTCCCAATCTTACTCATCTTCTATACGGTTTCATTCCAATTTGTGGTGGAGATGGCATTAACGACAGTTTGAAGGAAATTGAAGGCAGTTTCCAAGCTCTGCAAAGATCCTGCAGCGGCAGGGAGGACTTCAAAGTATCCATCCACGATCCTTGGGCTGCACTGCAGAAACCACAGAAGGGGTTGGGTTCATGGAACGAACCTTACAAGGGTAATTTCGGACAGCTGATGATGTTGAAACAGGCGAGACCAGACCTGAAGATCCTTCCTTCCGTGGGTGGATGGACCCTTGCCGATCCCTTCTTCTTCTTCACCGACAAGGTAAAGAGAGACCGTTTCGTCGCCTCAGTCAAGGACTTCCTCGAGACCTGGAAATTCTTCGATGGCGTTGACATTGATTGGGAGTTCCCTGGTGGTAAAGGAGCCAACCCTGACCTTGGTGGTCCTGACGATGGGCACATCTACGTCCAGCTGATGAAGGAATTGAGAGAGATGTTGAACCAGCTCTCTGCCAAAACTGGTAAGAAGTACGAACTGACTTCAGCCATCAGCTCCGGATGGGACAAGATTCAGGTTGTAGACTACAAGGCCGCTCAGCAGTACATGGACCACATCTTCCTGATGAGCTACGACTTCAAGGGTGCTTGGTCCAATGACACTCTTGGCCACCAAGCTGCTCTACATGCTCCTGCATGGAACCGTAACGAAACTTACACAACTGACTTTGGTGTCAAATTCCTTTTGGCTCAAGGAGTTAGCCCCAAGAAGATCGTGGTTGGTGTTGCCATGTACGGAAGAGGCTGGACTGGAGTCAACGGTTACAAGGATGGCAACCCCTTCACTGGCGTAGCTACTGGCCCAGTCAAGGGAACATGGCAGGATGGTGTGGTGGACTACAGAGAGATAGCCACCGAAATTGCTCAAGGAAAGTGGGAGTACCATTACGATAAGGTGGCTCAAGCACCTTACGTGTTCAGAAAGGAGACTGGAGACCTCATTACTTATGATGATGCGAGATCAACGATCGAGAAAGCTAAATACGTGAGAAATAACAAGCTAGGAGGTTTGTTCGCTTGGGAAATAGACGCGGATAATGGTGACATATTGAATGCCATGAACATGGGTCTCGGAAACAGTGCGTAAGTGAAAATTGTGCGAGTTTTGTACGAAAAATGTGATTGTAATCGTAAGTTTAGTTTTAGGCTATGTGTCTCAAATTTAATTTACATAAAAATTATTGAGCGACTGAATTGTGTATTTGTAAGTAATATAAAATATTATAAATCTTATTTCTTGGTTTTTTTTTTCTTTTAATAATAATGTTTCTAGAAAAGGCTAATTTTGCGCAGTTAATTAATGAAAAAGCTGCTTAACTTAATATAATTAAATTTAATAAGACATTTAAATATCAAGATGGGGATACTAAAACATTCAATTTTTTTCTTGTTTTGATGTTATAACTTCGGGATCAAATTCTAGGCTAGAATACCCATACGCAACCTTGCTATTTTTGGGGCCAATTAAAGTGTCAGATAACTTTTATCTAAAGAATAAAGGTCCAGTTTGCTGTCAAACTGAAACAGTTATTCCTCATCCCTGAAACGAATTGAAAAGGGCCCTATTAAAATATTCTAGATCCGCTGCTACGGGTCTACGGTGCCTCAATTCTAACGACATCGTAAGTATATTTTATCCAACCTCTAGGTGTGGCCGTGTGACTATGACTGTCCATTATGTAAGAATGCAAAGTCAAAGTTACCTACCTCTTTACTTAGAGAGGTCATTGAACTGATAGTAAGCAGACCTTGACCTTATGAAAGGGAACTTAAATTAAAATGTTTTATTTACTTTGTCAGTAGATTACCCGTTAGATGTTGTTACAAGCTTTCATTAAAATACTAGCACTTCCTGCGCGGCTTCACCCACGTGGTTGTCGGAAAATATCCCACGGGAACGTGCTACCGGGAAATCCTTCCTTATTTCTTGTCTACATTATAAAGGGAACCTCTGTGCAAAATTTCAGCTTTCTCGTTGATAAATCAGTCAGTCTGGCCATCTCTTTTTATTTGTATATATAGTATGAGCTCTGTTACCTAAAACTACAAAAGACATCTTTGAGTCTCTGCCAAAATATAAAAATGTTTGATAGATTCAATTTAATTTGAGTAAAATATCTATAATTACTCGTATTAAATTTTCTTTTCTGTCCTTTAAAACTTGAGTAACTTTTTCCAAATTTTAACAGAATTGTTTAAATTTCTCTTTTAACATTTCTAACTATCACACTAATATTATAAAGGCAAAAGTTTGTGAGCGTGTGTGTTTGTATGTTTGTTACTTTTTCACGCTCAGACGGCTCGATCAATTTTGATAAAATTTGGCATGGAGGTAGCTGACACCCTGGATTTACACATAGGCTACTTTTTATCCCTATCTATGCATGTAAAATCAGGGGGCGCAGCTAGTTAATAATATTTTAACTTTGTTAGCTTGGTTTTCTATAAGTGAAGGAGTTCACCTACTTAATACCTGATGTTGCCCATTCTTGGGGTTCCGTACCTCAAAAGAAAAAAAACTCACAAACTCACAATAGGATCAATCCTGTGTCTGTCTGTCTGTACGTTTGCACTGACGTGTTTCGTAAATAAATTAATTTTGAATATGGGAGTCACTTTTGGGGGGCAAATAAACAAATAAAAATAAAAGTTTTGCAGACTGTACTGTGTGACATATCAAATAAAAGAGCTTGCTGTGGGGGTAACAAATAGATTTTTGTATAGTTTTAAAATATATATTTTTTTAAGGTTATATGAGAAAATTAACGAAAATTGATCATTATCTCCGAAACTACTGAAACTAAAATTTAAAAAAAAATACAGAAAATAGTTCTGTACTTACACATTCTATAGGAAAATTTATAAGAAGTCTATGGTCTTAAAATAATATTGTAAATCTCTGCAATTGGAAAGTATTAACTCAGCCAATTGCAGTCCACTGCTGGACATAGGCCTCTCCAAGGTTGCGCCACAACACCCTGTCCTCCGCCTTCCGCATCCAGTCTGTCCCAGCCACTTTCTTCAGGTCGTCGGTCCATCTAGCTGGGGGGCGTCCCACACTACGCTTACTGATACGCGGTCTCCACTCCAGGACTTATCTGCTCCACCGATTGGAAAGTATGGGAGAAAATATTTTTCAATTACAATGTTAAGTTTCTTGGGATAAATTCATCCCAACTACGGAACCCTTCATTGTGCGTGGTCCAACACGCACTTGGCCGTCTATTTATGTGTCACATATCTTTGTTGTTTATTCCGGCACCGATTATTTTTCAAAAAAAAAAAAAAAAAAACTGTTTGGCGACTAGTTAAAGAAATGAGAGACTTCATACCTCAAAGAAAAAGAGACTTGACGAAAATTGCTATCTCCTTTTTCTATTTTCCTAGTCGTAGCAGCATTCATTGACTACTTCTAAGTACTTCGTGTACTTCAAACTTTGTCATGTAAAATAAAAAAAACAAAATATTTTATTTCACATAAACCTACATGGGCACTTATGAAACGTCAGAAGCTAGGTGCACGGTTCCAAATTGGTCGTTTCCTATGGAGAAGAGTCGGCAAGAAACTTCATGGTTACTCTTTTAAAAATAATTGGCTTTTACAATATTTTCAAATAACAGTGTTAATATTATATGTATTGGAGGACAATGTAGGCCTTTCAACAACTACCTACCAGGTAATTAAGAAAATAGAAAATAGTCAACAAATGTACGGTCTACCAGGCCTGCAAAGTTCTCTCATTCGCAAAATAGAAAATAATCTATTTAAAAGATTAATAAAAGAATAAAAATCTATGACATGACACAAATGACATGATTGCCATTACAACTACAGTAACAAATCTGAATAAATATTATGTTCATAAAAGCCACTAATTTAGAGTTAAAATTGGAATTGTAGTTACCTATATATGTATATAATGTCAAATAATGAGATGATTAATAATAATAATCTATTATGTCAAGGAAGAATGTAAAAAATAATACAAAAAAATAAGAATCGTAATTTGGGAGCAGTTTGTAGACAATTAAGTAAGTACATAATTATGCCGTTAATGAGGTACCTACCAGGGAAGATGAGGTCTGAACGTCTGATTGAAAATTGCTTCTTTTACAATTTTCTCAAGTCAGGAAAACTCTCAGGGATAAGTGTTTTTAAACAGACGCTATGCAATTATTTTTAAATGTAATACCTATTTGATTATAAAAAGGTACACAAGGTAAGTCTTACAACAAATATTACCAATGATGTAGGCGCTATATAAAATCGAGTTAAAAAAAATATGATTTGTTTAAACTATTATAAAGTCAACATAATAATATTAATTACAATTTTTTTTAATAAATTGTTTACATTAATCAAAGTCGAGGAGTATTATGTAAGAACATATAATTAATAATACATAGAATCTCGAAAACTGTTTTATTTTAAACTTTAATGATGATATCAGAAAACAAAGTACAAATGTTGATTATTAATCAACTTATTTTTTATGAGGATTATAACTTGTCACTTTGATGCTACCTCGGACCATGTAAGCATGACTAATATGACTTTGGATTATCAACTTCTGGGTTCGATTTAATTAAAAATAGAAAAAAAAAGTTAATAAAAAAAATGTCCACAATATGTGCGTGTTTTAATAAATGTCCACTTCTAGGCAACTATGTCTGGCTGATAGCATTTTGTTTTGTTTTTGATAAACGGCGGACGGCGTTTTACTAGGCTCACCCAGTGGAAAATGGTTCCTGACATCAGCAGCCTGCAGCAGTTGATGCATGGTCAACCTAAGGCCTCGTTTACGGAGACGCGGGGTATCAGGCGGCACGGTGCGCGGGGCGGGCTGTTTCAATCACAATCAAAAAACTTCTCCGTAAACGCTCTCATAGAACGCTCTGTTTGAATTTAGTGCAGGCCGCGCCGCTCAACGCGACACGCGATGCCCCGCGTATCCGTAAACGAGGCCTTAGATCATCTTTTGAAGCTACCATCTTGAAAAAGCCATGGAAACGTCCATTCAATGTCGATACGACCCGTCTTGCGTAGTGGCCGAGCGATCGCGCTACGTTTCGTGGGTTCGTTTTTTTTTTTTTTTATTAATGTTCAAAATGTATATCACAGAGTTTAAATGTTACGCTAAAAACCACAGAAGCCTTTGAAGATATATATATGGCTAGTGAGTTCGGAAATATTTATCTAATTTAAGCAAGTACTAAGAGACAAATTTAGACGGTACTTAAATTTGTAAGTTTTACATTTAAAAGTATTTTAAGTCTTACTTCTTATATAATACAATAATAGCACAAATAAAGATGGTAGTAAGTGTATCAAACTAATAATAGCACAAATAAAGATGGTAGTAAGTGTATCAAACTAATAATAGCACAATTAAAGGTGGTAGTAAGTGTATCAAACTAATAATAGCACAATTAAAGATGGTAGTAAGTATATCAAACTAATAATAGCACAATTAAAGATGGTAGCAATTGTATCAAAGTAATAATAGCACAATTTAAGATGTTAGTAAGTGTATCAAACTAATAATAGCACAATTAAAGATGGTAGCAATTGTATCAAACTAATAATAGCACAATTAAAGATGGTAGTAAGTATATCAAACTAATAATAGCACAATTAAAGATGGTAGTAAGTGTATCAAACTAATAATAGCACAATTAAAGATGGTAGCAATTGTATCAAAATAGTAATGGCACAAATAAAGATGTTAGTAAGTGTATCAAACTAATAATAGCACAATTAAAGATGGTAGCAATTGTATCAAACTAATACTTAATAGCACAATTAAAGATGGTAGTAAGTGTATCAAATTCCCGCTCTGAACAAAATATTTGTATGCCCCACAGATAGTTGTTCCAGGCGATTGCGTCATTACCAGAAGAAATTCCTAGTAAGGCACTTATAGAGGAAAGTTCATCATTTATTAAATATCGAGTTTAAGTTCTGTGCTCACCCAGTTATTGAAAAAGCCGTCATAATATTTTACATACTAAGGTCACTAGGTTACTAAGATACCATCTATGTAAACCAGTACCATCGTTCGTCTATCTATTGTATATGATTACGGGACCAGACGTGATGATACATCACAAGTTTTTGCGCGGGCGCATGTAGTGGCATTCATTTGAATAATCTTTGATGCATATCAGTCCTTCCGAGAAAGGGACGTGGGTTCTTTTATCACATGAATATTTTAGAGAGAAGAGTTAATGGCAATTATTATTTGTCTTAAAAATTATGTGCAGTCTTGCCAAGGGTTATCCTGTCATCTTGTAACTGGGTTGTAGGTGAGATAGGCAGTCGCTCCATTTAAAATATAGTAATGCTGCATCCGGTTAGACTGGAAGCCGACCCCAAAATAGTTGAAAAAGGTTAGGC
Organism: Cosmia pyralina; assembly: GCA_946251885.1. NCBI lineage: Eukaryota > Metazoa > Arthropoda > Insecta > Lepidoptera > Noctuidae > Cosmia > Cosmia pyralina. The sequence continues at coordinate 19,836,518 of OX276363.1, forward strand.
AGGTGGTGTCTTAAAAGAACCGACCAAGTGCGTGTCTGACCACGCACATATAAGGGTTTATCATTAAATCATTTATTAATTTGCAAACATGGGTAAAAATATACATTGATGTTTTGTTTTTAAATGAATAATAAAGTTCTCCATGTTTAACCATCACATGGGTATGCAAATAATGAAAATAGGTACAGGATAAAAATTGACAGTCCCAGTTATGAAATTATTATAGTAATATTAAAATATCAAAATTAAATAAAGAAATCAATACAAAATTAAATGTCAAAAAATAAAAAAAATCAATAAAAATTAAATGTCAAATTAAAATAAAATAATCAATAAAAAATTAAATGTCAAAATAAAATAAAAAAGTCCATAAAAAATTAAATGTCAAAGTAAAATAAAAAATATTAAAAATTAAATTACTAGTAATTAAACATTAAATTCTAAATAATTCAAGTATCAGTATAGTTCAGTTCAAAATAATACATCACAGTCTGATTTAAAACTAATACAAATGAAATTGAAAATAATTAATTGATAATAAATATATATATTGATATTAATCTTCATGATTATGAATTGATTTATGCTAACGATTTTTCCCTAATATAATAAATCGGATGTAGTAGGCATAGCATCTTTCATTTAAATAATCATTAATTTGATAGTAACATTTTGCAACTAAAAAATCGTGTATTTATTTTATTTATTTATTTATAACAGCTTAAACTACCATTACAGGGTTTTACCCTTTTTTTTTTTTTTTTTTGTGGATGGGAAATCATCAAATGACTTCTCCCGCTCTGGGCAGAGCGGGAGGGCGTGTCAGACTTTTACTGACTAAAACCCACCCATGTTCCTTCAGTTGCCCGTGCCAGGGCCACGGTATCTCTTTCGAACTACCCGCGACCCCGGCGGCATAGGCCCAATTGACCCCGTCACTGCTGACATCTCTTTGAGGCGCGCGTGGAACACAACGGCGACAGGGTTTTACCCTAATGCGACAGTTAAGAACTTAAACTAATAACCTAAGCTACATACTTACAATAATTTAAATTATAAAAAATTAAAACTAACAACATATATATATATATATATATACATTTATATATCGTGTCATTTAAAAAAAAACATCAATGTTTATTTTTACCCATGTTTGCAAATTAATAAATGATTTAATGATTTAACATATAAGGATTCCGTAGTTGTGATTATTTTATTCCAAGAACAACCTTAACATTGTAGGTGAAAAACATTGTTGTCTCAAACATTCCGACCGCAAATGTAAGTTTGTACGCATAATATTGATAGATGTAGTTACCGTGTTATTTTAAGGCTTCTCATAGGTTTTCCTCCACAGTAAGCCTTTTCATTTGAAATGTCACACGGTACAGTTTGCAATTTTTATTTTTTTTCTTATTTGCCTCCCAAAAGTAACCCCCGTATTCAAAATTCACTTATTTACGTTATTTGTCCGTGCTTCCCAGACAGACACGAGTGATCCTATAAGGGTTCCGTTTTTTCCATTCGGACGTACGGAACCCTAGTTATTAATTTTTTTGTGGTACTGTGTTTTTTCAGCCAAAGAAAGACTGCGTTTCCCGTTGGTATTCAACCACCAGGGACCAGGACCAGGTTGAGGACCAGGACCAGGAACTAGGGACCAGGAACCAGGGATCAGGTAGTCTAGAGTCTAAACTGTATAGGATACTTCTTTAGGCAAACGTGCAATTTCACTTACCAAGAGAGACTAACATATTAAAAAGACAAAAACAAACAAAAAAAACAATGTAAGTAGTTGAAAAACATGTTCTCCCATACATTCCAACTGTAAATGTAAGTTTGTACTCACAATATTGAGAGATTTACCATGTTATTTTAAGACCACTGACATCTTTTATAAGATGAAAAAAAAAATTATAAAAAAAAAAATCGTAATCGTACAGGTAAGGAACTATTTTGTGTACCTACTTTTTTACTATAGCTGTATTTTTTTCAAAATTTTAGGCTCAGTAGTTTCGGATATAAGGGGGTCATGGTCAATGGTCAATTTTTGTCTATTTTCTTAAATAACTTTAAAACAATTTATTTTAAAATTATAAAAAATATATATTTGAGACTCTCATAGTAACTTTCGTTTGATATGTCACACGATATGGTTAGAAAACTTTTTTTAAAATTTTCTTATATAATAATTATAAATTCATTTATTTACTTTACCCGTCCGTGTTTGGGTCACAGAAGATGTACTAAATTTTAACTTAATCAGTCCATTAGATTCGGAGCAAATTGGCTGTGTCAGATGGACAAAAGTGATCTCATAAGGGTTCCGTTTTTTTTTATTTTGAGGTACGAAACCCTAATAAATTATAGTTGAAAAAACTAAAAAACACGCTTAATACCATTAAACTGAACTAAAAAGTAAAAAAGCCTGGCTTTCGAATTACAGAGTTAAAGCACCCCACGCTTTTTTTTATTTTTTACTTTTTAGTTCAGTTTAATGGTATTAAAGCGTGTTTTTTAGTTTTTTAAACTATAATTTATTTCTAAATTTTTAGAGATATATCGTTAATCCTGATGTTCCTGATCAGGATAATGGGTCAAAAACTTTAAATTATTGTATTGTCATCGGACCCTGTTATGTCTGCAAAATTTCGGATTAATCTGACCGAAGATTCTGTTATATACATACATACAAACATACATACAGGTGAAGCTAATAAAAGCGTGTAAAAAAAGAACACTAAACTAGGTGATTTCTCAGTCAAGCAGTGCCAGAAAATATATCTATATACTTACATTGCTGCTAGGTTTAGATATGGCAGCGTTTTTTTTTTTTAAAAAATGGCGTTGCTATACCACTAAATGAACCCAGCTTTGTGCATTTTTGCTTTCAGGAACTCCATGAGGAAACCGCTTTACAATCAATGGTCTGTTTTAGACACCAACATGCACGAAGCTATTATCATTCCAACCATTTATTTTAGTTTACCGTCCATGAAGTATTGCAGTTTTTCGTCTATGGTTGCCTGTCACTAAATAAAAACACGAGGAGCTCGTGGCTCGTGGCTCGTGGCTCGTGGCTCGTGGTTAAGCTACGCTTGCCGGGGTTGGTCCGTGGATGGGTGACCATCTTTACATACCGAGACTCCTCCGTGCCTCGGAAAGCACGTTAAGCTGTTGGTCCCGGCTGTCATTCGTGGATCTTTGACAGTCGATACGGGTCGTCAGAAGCCAAAAGTGACAACCAGACTTACCAAGGGGTATCGTATTACCCAGTAACTGTGTTGTGGAGGTCAGATAGGCAGTCGCTCCATGTAAAATACTACCAGTATTTTACATGGAGCGACTGGGAAAAGGGTAAGCGGATTGATTGGTTGCCTGTCACTAAAAAAGGAACTTTATAGCGTCCATGAAGTTTATTTTTTTTCGTCTATGGTTGCCTGTCATTAAATAAGGAACTTCATAGGCGTGCTTATATGTCAAAAGTAAAATTAAATGATTGGAATAAGTATAGACACAGCCTAGACAAAGTGACATTCAATTAGCGATAACGATGTTGGAAAAATCTAAAATGTATGGGACTGACATAAGGTATGTACCTATCGAAAAGTTTACATCAATCCTGTTGTAAGTCGTTGAGATACAAAACGCTTAGAATGAGACGGCACTTGTCACTAAGCACTCAGAGGCCAAAGACAAAGTATAATTCGATTACCAATGACGCTAGTAGAAATCGCAAAAAATGTATGGGGTTGACATAAGATATCGAAACGTCACGTGATTATGTCAGTCACTTTGAAGCTGTAGCAATTTTAGAATTAGAATTTCTCCGAAGCGAATGTTATTTGTCTAGGTCCTCTGGTCTTTCTCGATCGACAATTAAATTACTAAACCCAATTCCCAGAAACATTGGCAACAAAATCGTACGGAAAGCATTTCTCAGTACAAATAACAGCAAAACGTTAAATTACTGAGAAATTAAGAACAATAGGTATCGCAACATTTTCGCTGCTTTGTTTAATTAAGAGCAAATTAAATCTATGTTTTGCGTGTCCAATACAATATTAAGCTGGTTTAGCAAGTTTCTTGTTTAATATAATATTTTGAAGGCCAAAAGTTCTGTTTAAACTGTCTTGAGAGCTATCGAGAATCTAAGTGTAAGGCTGTGTCCTAATTGGTAAAAGTAATATTATGCTGGCACGCAGATTCACTCGATGCAATAAACAGGTAAAGGTTACTCAAACTCAAAGCATTTATTGTAAATAAACCAATTACAGGCACTTTTGAATTGTAAATGGCTCGGTCAGTCAGAAAGATGAAGCTAGTTGCCCATTCCAAAGCGTAGTAGATCCCTATGGAGAAGAACGGGCAAGAAACTCCACGGAAACTCTTTTAAATCAAAATATTTTTACAAAATATTGGTTACATCGTTCATTTTGAAAATATAGATGTGAGAACAATGTAGAAAGACGTGCACGTTAAAAAGCGTTCGTAATAAAAATATAAAAACTAAAACAACAAAATTAAAAATAAGACGCGGTAACTAAGAGACGACCAGTCCCAACGTCACGAACATGACGCATGGATCAGCACCAATTAGCTCAACCATTTTGAAGGAAACTTAATGATCCAATACACACGCCACCACCAGCGAGACATTTGAGTGAGCATGACATACTCTCAACCACCAGGGCACATTCAAGTCAGTGAAAGACGTAACCAGTAAAAGGTATATTTCTTTCTTTCTTCCTTCCTTCCTTTTTTTTTCTTTTTCGCGTTCTTTTAGCTTAATAGTAGCTATATAGTGCTCACACATGTGCTATGCAATTATAATTATAATACTAAGTGATTGAATTTAAACAATGCAAAGAGAGTTTTCTCTCTTATTCTTAATCTTCAGTTACACTTTTTAAAGCTTACTGCCAAACTTATTACACGATTAGCCTGTGGGTCAGTCGTACTCAAAGGTCCATCAATGCCTTGCGTGTCCAGTATAATAATGGATTCAGGATTCTGCTGTGGATACCCCACTTTGGTAGCGCTTCGGGTATGTTTGTGGAGGCTCGGGTTGATGGCTTCCACGCTATAAGGCGGAAGCGAATCGCCTTCCTATATGTACAAAGCAGAGTGCGGGGCAGCACTAACAGTATCCTTCAAGTAATTGCTGAGAAGTATGACTCGGCAGTCATGAAGGCTTTCGTTCGGATTCTGGTCGGATAGCGTGGCAGTCTATCCTGAACTCGAGCGAGAGGTTTCATGACTACACACCTTTTATATACCTTTTTGTAATGTCTGTACTAACATAGTTTAAAATTGTATTTAACAAATATTGGACTTTGTCCGAGTTAATAAATAAATTAAATTACCTAAATTAATACATGTAATCGTTGCGTGAATACGCAATTGTCGCTATAATTTGTCACTCAATGTGCGCTTTTGTAGTTTCTAAAGTGACGATAATATCGTAGGCGTCCACGGCCAAAACGAAAAAATCACGTGCTTGTCAAGCAATTTTGACCGTCTAGGGACCCTTCAGGACTTTGCGACCGAATTTGGTCGTAAAGAGATCGCTATCTATGTCGAGATTGTGCCCCTGTGAAGTAAAATGTGTGGTGGACGGAAATATAAATAATATAATATAAACGTTTTCATATACTTATACATTTTACTTCCCTATGTAATCGTGATGCCGTCGACATCCACGATAACATTCGCCACGTTAGAAATTATCAATCAATCAATCAATTATTTTATTTTCAGGCAACTGAAAGCCCATAGAAATAATACACAAAATAATAATAGGTCTTTACCTATGAAATTGCCGTTTTGTATGAAAAAATTTAAACGAATTTTTTTCATGCATTTTTTATTTGTATTAATCGAAGTAATCACCCATGCAATCAATGCATCTTTGCCAACGCAGTAGCAGTTTATTGATGCCCTTCTTAAAGAAATCAGCTGGACGGGAGGCAACAAATTCTTCAAAGGCATTTTGTACTGCCTCTCGGGTATTGAATTTTTTTCCCGCCAAGAAGTTATCCAAATTCTGGAAAAAGTAGTAGTCTGTAGGCGCAAGGTCTGGTGAGTAGGGCGGATGACGGAGAGCTTCCAACCCCAGTTCTTGCAACTTGGAGACCGTCTGCTGTGCAGTATGAGGTCGCGCGTTGTCGTGCAGGAGCAGCGGAGACGAGCGATTGACCAATGCTGGTTGGAGATGTGCCAGCTTCTCCATCATTGTGTTCAGTTCTTCACAGTACACATCTGAAGTAATGCTCACCCCGTTTGGTAAGAAGCTGTGATGAATCACACCGGCGCTAGACCACCAAACAGTGACCATCACTTTTCTAGGGGTAAGTTTTCGTTTAGGGCATTGTTTAGGTGCTGAACCAGGATCCAACCAACTTGCTGAGCGCTTGCGGTTATCAAACAGAATCCATTTTTCATCGCAGGTAACAATGCGGTTCAAAATTCCTTCATTTGTGTGTCTGTTGAGCAGTGCAAGGCACGTCTCGACGCGTACTTCGCGCTGGCGATCATTGAGTTCGTGGGGCAGGCATTTGTCAAGCTTTTTTACCTTGCCAATTTGACGCAAATGGACCAATATTGTTTTGACGCTAACGTCGAAAGCTGCTGCTAATTCAGCCGTAGATTGTGTATCATCAGCTTCCACAATCGCCTTTAATTCGTCATTGTCGACCAAAGTCTTCGGACGACCGCGAGGTTCATTTTTCAGGTCGAAATTTACAGAACGGAAGCGAGCAAACCAATAACAAGTGGTGCGTTGGTTTGTAGTGTTAGCTCCGTAAACGTCGTTGATGTTGCGTGCCGCTTGTGCCGCGTTGCTGCCACGACGGTACTCATATTCCATAATTACTCGAATTTTTAACGTATCCATGATGACGAAAAAGATTGAAATGCGATGAAAATGTAACTCTAATCAATAAACAAATGACTACTTTTGGAAAAAAAAAATCCATGTTTTTAAAATAAAATTAATTTGAAATTAGAATTCTTAGCCAAACAAAAATTATTTTGATTTGAAATGGCCAGTACTGCAGAACGGCAATTTCATAGGTAAAGACCTAATATAAACAACAATTATAAACTTATACATATTACTATACATGTAATGTTGTCAGCGTCGCGTTTCGCTGCACGGAGTCGCGTAACCGTCCTCGACACCTTCTGGCCACAAGTCCTCTTTCAAGCAGGTTTGCAGATGGTGGGTTGGAACTCGCACCACGAATGACTTAAAGTTGACATCGTGGCGCTACTCCAACCTTCCGACCTTCAGAGTCCAGTTGGTCTTCACTTTAACATACTGCACGACCTCCTCAACTGTCGTGGAGTGATGTAGACGCGCAAGTACAGCTGCAGCTGCTGTTGTGCTGCTGCTATTATAAAAACGCCCATTTGTTCGGAAAACCGGAATGCGCCCTCTGCCGGCGCGAGGCGTGTTCGGGTTCGCCGAAGAAATCGCGTATACACACGACCATAGCTTATACATAATTATGAGGACGCAGGGTAAGATGTTCAAAACATTTATGGAATGCATAAATTAGAATAAATCAATGTTTACATTGTGTTTGGATATGTAAAATTACTTGTTATTTAAGTATCGATTATTCTGTTCTCTAAGGTACCTAAGTAATGTAATCTTGTATATTATAATGGTTTCAATGGTAATATTACCTGTACAAGACGTAGGTACACAGATTATCTGTAATACTCTAAAGTTGATTGAATAATAAGGTTATACAACGTGTCGTTTTGCATTCTCGTCAAATTTCAGGGTGAGATACAGAAGATCAAACCGAACAACTTTCTCCACGGGACCAACATCGTAATCGCGAAAAATTTTTCAACTGTCCCATAGAAAACTTCAACCTACTCGACGCAAATGTATCGATTACGATGTTGTGGCATGGAGCAAGAGGAGCTTGTGGCTAAGTAATAACAGCCGTACTGGTCGATCCATCAGGTTAAGCTACGCTTGCAGGGGTTGGTCCGTGGCCCCCCCGGAGGGTTCCCGCATTGTCGAGGCGGGGGGGCTCAGTAGCCGTGGCTTGGTCACCCACGGTGAAGCGAAGAGGAACCCATGCGGGGGCCGCTCGTCAGGGCTTTTACGGGAAAGCCGACGACGTAGCGGCCAGCGGGTAGGTTGCGGTGGCCGTATGGGCGACACCGCAACTGAGGCGGGCCGCGGTGTCTTATGGGAGGCATCGCGGCTGAGGATTGGAGGCCGCGGCGGGAGAGGAGTGCCGGTATTGCGGTGCGCCGCTCTCCCTACCTTCCGCGGCCTTGACGGGGCCGCCACCGTTTGATGGCGGACGCGGTGGGGCCGCAGGGGAAGAGGAGTGCCGGTATGACGTCGGCCGCTCTCCCTATCCTCTGCGGCCGAAATGGCGGCGGAGCGCGCGCGGGAGGACGACCCTCACGCGGCGCCGCTCCGAAGGCGGAGGAGGGGTCGGAGCAGACGACTCCTCCCAGGTGGGGGCCAGCAGGCAACGGGTGTGGGGGCATCCTTGCCTGTATTGCACAGGCCCCCACCAGTGTCGGACGGGAATGGCCAGGTGTTCCCGGTCATTCCCGTAGCCCCCCATCCCGGGGGGCATGCGGGGCCCGCCAGCTAGGCGGGCATGCGCCGGGAGGGTTGTGGACGTAAAGGCTGAGCCGGTTTCCCATGGCCCTCCCATCACGGCGATGTGGGAACACTGCTGAGTTTTAGTGGGTATACTGTCATTCCGACAGGAGTCCCACATACCCTGTCTCGTCCCCCACGAGCGGGGATGCATAAAGCATTTCTCAGCGTCAAAAAAAAAAAAAAAAAAAAGGGGTTGGTCCGTGGATGGTTGACCATCTTCACATACCGAGACTCCTCCGTGCCTCGGAAAGCACGTTAAGGCGTTGGTCCCGGCTGTCATTCGTGGATCTTTGACAGTCGTTACGGGTCGTCAGAAGCCCGAAAGTCTGACAACTAGTCTTACCAAGGGGTATCGTATTACCCAGTAATTGGGTTGTGGAGGTCAGATAGGCAATCGCTCCATATAAAATACTGGTATTCAGCTGCATCCGGTTAGACTAGAAGCCGACCCCAACATAGTTGGGAAAAGGCTAGGCAGATTGATTGATGTTGTGGAATGGAAAAAATTGTTCGGTTTGATGGTCTATACCACCTTTAAATTTGACGAGGATGCAAAACGACACGTTGTAGAGACAAAATTTTTTATACATGATCGCGAAATTAGCGACAATCAGATCATTAATAAACGTAAAGTATTTGGCAATGAACCGTAGTTTAGTTTAAACAGTTGTTTGACCGAGGACGAGCTACGTAGGTAAGTAGCTACCAACACTTGTATAAATATAACTAGTCGGAGCTAGGCGTCGGAGGAGCTCGTGGCTAAGTAGCAACAGCGGTACGGATCGATCCATCAGGTTAAGCTACGCTTGCTTGCTTTTTCCGAGATAAAAAGTACCCTGTGTGCTATTTGAAACTATAATCGTCGTGTCGGATGCAGGATAAATGGTGTTAATTGCAAAAACATCAGTTATGCGGATGGTATGGTGCTGCTGGGCCCGTCACCGCGGGCGATCTTGGAGTTGCCCAACGTGTGTGAGACCTACGCAGCTGCACATGGACTGGTTTCAATCTGCCTAGCCTTTTCTTAACTATGTTGGGGTCGGCTTCTAGTCTAACCGGATGCAGCCAAATACCAGTATTTTACATGGAGGGACTGCCTATCTGACCTCCACAACCCGGTAACTGGGTAATACGATACCCCTTGGTAAGACTGGTTGTCAGACTTTCGGGCTTCTGACGACCCGTAACGGCTGTCAAAGATCCACGAATGACAGCCGGGACCAACGGCTTAACATGCTTTCCGAGGCACGGAGGAGTCTCGGTATGTAAAGATGGTCACCCATCCACGGACCGACCCGTTATGGACCCGTTTATGGAACTTTAGTTATCCAAAATAAAACGATTTTATTTATTTATTTTATTTATAATCTATCTTTGTGCCAAATTTCATCCAGATCCATTCAGCCGTTCTGGCTTAATTGGGTAATAAACAACCATCTATCCATCCATCCATCCAAATTTTCGCATTTATAATGTAGTAAGATAACACCAGCCTATTACCCTCCCACTGCAGGACAAACACCTCTTCTCATACAGAGAAGGCACGAGCATTGATCACCACGCTTGCTCAAGACGGGTTGGCTGCCTTCACCGATATCAGTAATGTCCAAGATAATTTCATACTTAAATATGTATTTTAATTAAAAGCTTAGACGAGTATTTAACTTCACTTGTATGTATGTCCTGGCTGAAGAGCTCGTGGCTAAGTAATAACAGCCGCACGGGTCGATCCATCAAGTCAAGCTACGCTTGCCGGGGTTGGTCAGTGGATGGTGGATGGTGGATGGTGGATGGTGGGTGGTCCGCGCCTCGGAAAGCACGTTAAGCCGTTGGTCCTGGCTGTCATTTGTAGATCTTTGACAGTCGTTACGGGTCGTCAGAAGCCCGAAAGTCTGACAACCAGTCTTACCAAGGGGTAACGTATTACCCAGTAACTGGGTTGTGGACATCAGATAGGCAGTAGCTACATGTATATTCAGCTGCATCCCGTTAGACTGGAAGCCGACTCCAACATAGTTGGGAAAAGGCTAGGCAGATTGATTTTGTATGTATGTCCTGGAATTTTGCAAGTTAAATTTGACCCACTTTTCGGTGTTAGATTGAGCTGAAAATTGGCATTCATATGTAAAATAGGTGACAATGCAATATTTTGGTACCATCGAGCTGATCTGATGATGGAGCCGGAAGGTGGCCATTGGGAACTCAGTAATAAAACGACGCAACCCTATCGAGTTTGGGCTCGTTTGTATCGTCTTGACAAGGACTGTGGATATGATATCTAAAAAAAGCTGATATATAAAGGTTTGTTTTTTTTTTTGAAAATAACCTAAAGGATTTTGTTAAGTAAGATAAATTGTATAGAAAAGAAAAATCTATTCAAAATCGTAAAGACATTACAGTTCGTATTTAAACACTAACGAAAGCTCCTAGTATACTCACATAAATCTTTATAATTAAGCTTTCTCCACATAAAACAGTTTATCAAAAGACGGCACTATAATATAAACGTATTAATTAGGTTAATCAACATAATTTACTATGTCAGTAGGTACGCGCTAACAAAAAACGAATCCTCTTCTATGACAATCGAACGTATGGGGCTAGGAAATGGGCGGGAAGGGGCCAGTTTTTTAAGTTCATGTTCTTCTGCCAGGGTCGCGGGTTGCTCGAAAGAGATACCGTGGCCAACTGAAGGAACACGGTGGGTTTTAGTCAGTAAAAGTCTGACATGCTGTCCCCCTCCGCCCAGAGCGGGAGAAGTCATTGATGAGTTCCCATCCAAAAAAAAAGGACAAAAAAAAAGGCATAATAATTATGGCACGACATAAATTATATATAACAAATTGGTATCACATGTTTCCATTTTCACCACATCACTTTTTTTAAACTAATGAGGCACTTTTAAATCTTCTGGCCTTTTTTCAAAGTTGGGCGCAGTAGCTAAGCTAAGGCACCCTGACCATCCACGCACGAGCCGAGCGAGCGAAGCGAGTGAGATTTACATCCAAATTTATTTATTTATTTAAAATATGTACGCCAACAGCATATACATTGTACATTAAATGCAAAAAGTTAACAGTTATGGGATCGTATGTATATACCAATTACAAGTGTACACGACATTCACATAAAACAAAGCAACCTTCGTAAATTATATCAAATTAAAATTATTAATTAAAATTAATTTTAATATTTTTTTTATTTTTTTTTCTTTTAATTAATTTTTCGACGCCATATTTTAGTTTTTTAATAGTTTTAGTTATGTTAGTATATCATTTTGTTATTTTTAGTTTATGTTTACAGTTAAATGTAAATGATGTGTATACTATTTAATAAAAGTTTAATTAAAATGAAAAACAAAATTATAAACAAAACAGCTTTGACATAAGTTTAAAAAAGAACAAAAAACTTACAAACTAATCAATAAAGATATAAAATACATATGAACTAAAATAAGCTTAACTAAGTATGACATTCATTATTCAAATGTATGTATAAATGACTGCGCAAGAGGGTTTTGAATTTCGGCAGGGAACCAAAGAACAAATTGGCTGCTGTTACTGGCTAGGGCACATCACAAAAAGACAATCTAGTATATTACCGTTTCTATTTTGTATTATTATTAAACCAAAATAGGAATTATTTGAAGAGCAGTGTCCATTAATACTCGAATTATTTGGGAATTGAAAAAGAGAATTATTTGATATACAATTAAATATATGCCTTCAAATAATAAGATCGGTGTTTCTATATTATAAGACCCTGCACAAGTGATGTTACATATTATAAAAAATAAAATATAATATATGTCTATGTGCATAGACCTATGTTTGAAACAGTCTTCTTTGTATTATAATACGTTCTAAATGTAACACATCGAAGATCAAAACACACAACGAACTACAGACGAGCCTTTTTTATCAGTAAAAACGCAAGCCTTTTAGCAACAAAAATAAAAATCGCTACCAAAAAATCAAAAATCTCCAACCAAAATATTTTTATCGCGCACCTGTGCTCGCAAATTGACCAAAATGATCGTATGCATATCGTAATCTTTGTAACGGCATCTGAAATCACGTTGAGCACTTATGTAAAGCACGTATTTATGTGATCACCAAATGCAAGGGACAAGATACTGATTATAACTTGAAAAGTAACATTCAACTGGATCCTTAATCTGTTGCCGTTCGAGCATGAAAACTCAAAACAGAAGGTTCAATACAAATACGTATCCTAAAAGACAACCTATTTTTGGGAACCACTATCTTTTTTAAACGACTTCAAAAAAAGGTTTCTCAATTCGACGGTATATATATTTTTTTTACTTTTTTTTTATGTGTGTTCGCGGATAACTTCGTCATTTATGAACCGATTTTAATGATTCTTTTTTTGTTGTAAAGGAGATGTCCTAAGGGTAGTACCATAATAAAAAAACCAGGATCTGATGATGGAATCCCAGAGAAATCGAGGGGAACCTTCAAATATTATAGGCATACCAAATATAAATATAAATATAAATACTACAAAGTGAAAAATAATTTTAATTTCGGAAGTCGGTGGCAAAAAGCTAAAATACAGATCCAAAGACTTCCGAAATTAAAATTATTTTTCACTTTGTACGAGTAATACTACAAAAAAAAAAATACTTTTTTGAAGTCGGTTGTTTTTTTTTTGTAAAAAAGTTTTTTTAGGAAAGAATTTAACGACATAAGCGACAAAAGATTTACAGTTGTCAAAAAGTTTCATCTTGGTCGTACCCAAGCCCAGATGATAGCTAGGATGCGAGGATGTGAAAGCTAAGCTACGCAACTATGTGACCGTTTCCACTAATGCTGAGGTGTGTAGCGGAGCGAGTAAGACGTGCTATGAAGATGCGCTGCCGCGAGGTAGCTGTGCGAGCAACACCACTCACGCATCCATAACTCCCATCCTTCCATATCAAAAGCATAGCTTCGTTTATCCCGTTTCCACCCGTGCTATGCTATGTGGACCAACGAATATGATTGGTGCATAACAAACGCATTCATAGCAACGTAGCATAATAGCACATCTCTGGTTAATAAGCACCCTTATCGCCTTTAACTAAATCATTCCTATTGTGGTAGTCAATCTCCAAGCGAGGTGATTTAAGATCTACTTAGATCAAAAAATGCTTTTCATCACTTACAAAATTGTCAAGTCTTAAAAAATTTTGAAACGATAAAACTCATCATCATCTGCCTAGCCTTTTCCGAACTATGTTGGGGTCAGCTTCCAGTCTAACTGGATGCAGCTGAATACCTGTATTTTACATGAGGCAGCTGCCTATCTGACCTTCACGGCAGTCGTAGAAACTGCTACGATCCTTACATACCTATTTCTTATACCCCTTGGAAAGACTGGTTGTCAGACTTTTGGGCTTCTGACGACCCGTAGCGACTGTCAAAGATCCACGAATGACAGCCGGGCGATGAAACTAGAACCAAAAATTTGAAAATGGGTAGTATTTAAACGCACATCAAAAATTACAACTTTTCCCAAAAGAATACGTACATCAAAAATACTGTTTGCACATCAAAATTTGCACGTTTAAATAAATTAAACTTAACGTCAGGTCGACGGAGCCCCGCTGCGCGGGGCTCCTATTTCTGTCTGCAGGGTTTAAAGGAACCTAACCAAACCTAACCTCGGGGTGCCCAATAATTATTATTTGTACAATTTTTGGTATTCAGTTAGTTAGCTAGTAGTGAAATAATAAGTTTTTTAGATGCGCATTTATTATTTTTGATGAACAGTTAGTATTTTTGATATGTAATTAATATTTAAGTTATAACTTTGGACAAAAATTGATGTATTATAATGATTATTATACGTGCAAATTTTGATGTGCAAACAGTATTTTTGATGTACGTATTCTGTTGGGAAAAGTTGGTAATTTTTGATGTGCGTTTAAATACTACCCATTTAATATTTTTCTGATGTGCGATTAATAATTTCCCTTTGAAAATATTGTGTCATCCACCCTGGGCCCGCGTGGTGGATACGGCCTTCAGCAAAGAAGCGACTGATGTCCCGGGAAAATTTAAAAAGCTGATTAGGTACATTATGTTTATGCTGAAAAAAAGGTGCTTTGTAACACTAGTATCAGTGTGTTTTTGACACATCACTTGACTTTAAGATAATGGTGAAATCCTTATCAAGCGGACCTTCTAAATATTTTGTAATAGAACTCCAGGTCAACAAACTCCACTCGCGCATAAACCCTCCAGTTTCATGGCCCAACATTGAACGAGTTCGTACATACCGGTATGTCAACTGAACGGATCAAGTAACGGCATTTTATTTTGTGTTTTAGTATTATCAAGTTTGTTTGTCACCAATGTGTTACGAGCTTTATGTATGTAGCTTAGTGTTTTAAGTACCCATTTATTCAGGTCATATTATGGTGTTTAACGAAGTACGTCACGGCGTTTTAACCGAGTTCAAAAAAGGAGGTTCTGTATTCGGCCCGTATGTATGTATGTTTGTATGTCCGCAATTTTCTCAAAAACTAATTAACCGATTTTGATGATTCTTTCACTACCGTGATCTACATACTTTCAGGATGGTTTTAGTACATTAGGTAATTATTCTTATTTACGCAGTTATATGCATAAATGTACTGTATCTCTGGATTAACTACTAAGGACAGCTATGTAAAATAGAGAAAAAAAATCGAACGAAAAACCTACTTTAATAAAAGTAAAAACCAACTTCGAAAACCTAAAACGAATAAAATAACTTTCATAAAAAACATAACAGCTTCTGAAGTCGGTGTCTTTAATTCTTCAATGCACCTTAGCTTGGCACCGACTTCAGAAGCTGTTAAGTTTTTTATTTAAGAAACTTATTTTGTTCGTGTTAAGTGTTTGAAGTTGGTTTTTACTTTTTTTAAAGCAAAATTTTCGTTCTAATTTTCTTTTCTATTTTACATAGCTGTCCTTAGTAGATAATTTTCAAGTGAGACAGCAGAAGAAGATATTGAAGGATCGTAGGTTGTAAGCGCCGTTATATAGTTTCTGCCGAACTACGTGGGAAAAAGGAGTAAGTTTATGTACAGTCAACAAAAGAGATATCTAGGCGGGGTAGAGTAACATATTTGTATGTGAATTGCTTCATGTTCAATTTTGTATAAATTACTTTGTTTTTGCAATACTCCTACATTGTAACACACCGACACAAAATTGTATATTGTCACTAAATACACCCTGCCCTACCCTGCCTAGATATCTCTTTTGTTGACTGTACCTGGTGAGAGGAATTTGTTGTTTACCAAAATGATACCAACTTAAATTGTCCGTATCTTCATTACGACCATAACTATTGACGCCTAATTGGATTGTTGTTTCCAGTCTGTCTGTAACTTGAACATCACTGGCGGATTGTGGGTGTACCGTACACTCCTACCTAAGTCTTTGAAATAATACAGGCGTGATGTTATGAAGAAATCTCATTTCCGCAACTTTTTCGCGCAAATGGATTCGGGCAAGTGTCTTTCGCGCAAAAGTCCATTCGCGCAAAAGTTCATTCGCGGAAATGTCTTTTCGTGCAAGTGTTCCGGCTTTCTTCAAGCTCGGTTCATGGAACCTGAGTGTGCGTCTCCTTTTTAAGGAAATTTCTTGCCAACACTAGTCGAGACTTAAGGACTAAACTTACAGGCCTATTTGTATATTTTTTTTCCCGAAACTTTTTCATTAAGATGGAAAAATTTTCAATTTGTAAGATTTGTATAACTTTTATTTTTTTAAATAGTAATTGTAAGTGTTACTTAAAATATGTATGCTATCACATCTAATAAATGTCAATCAGACATAATTATATTTGTGATTGTACACACGGTTACACATCAAGCTATACATTTCCAGTTTACACTGACCTCTCATTGTAAGGAAATCCTATACAATGCGAGATCAGCTTATACTGGAAATTTATAGCTTGATCTGTAGCCGTGCGTAGGTACATCAGTTTTTTTTAGTAAAAAAAAAAAACATTTTAGATAATAATTTGCACTTAGCCGGAAAACAATTTACCTCAAATCCAGGTGTATCTTGATAAAATATAAAGTCCCTAGGTTACATCATCAACCTTGGATCTGACTGCATTATTAGTCTAATCGATGTAGGTGCAGTACTCGTCTTCAAAACAATAATTAATAACAATTATATTATTATTACTAGTACACATTGCCTGTTTCTAGTAATGTGATCATATTACAGACACACACAATCAGACACAGAGACTGTCGACAAAATCAAAAGCAAATATTTAAATAGTTTTTTTCCACGATAGAGTAATTATCTACCAGCAAAAATTAAAAAATAACCTAGGAATATATTAAAATTTCTATGTCACGGGTTCTGCTAGTTTACGCTATGAATAAAAAAAAAGGAAAAAAATACATACAACTGTCAATACATACAAATGTATATATATATATATACATATTATATATATATATATATATATATATATATATATATATATATATATATATATATATATATACTACTATAAGATATACCTATATTATATATATATATATATATATATATATATAGGTATATCTTATAGTAAGTGTATGTATGTGTATTATTAGTTTATAACCTATTTATGTGCTTGTATAAAGTCTATTTATAATTAATTAAGATATATTTTTAGTGTTCTTTATATAAGTATTCCTCTCATACTGAGCACCTGCCATCTAATCTCTTCACCACCCTTGGTTGACTGGTAGAGAATGCCTAAGGCATTAAGTCCGCCTTTGTACGTTTTGTGTGCGAAAAGGTTAAATAAATAAATAAATAAACTGTCAAAAACGCCCTAAGCCGAGGTCTGTACCTCACAGGGGGTGCCCTTAGCGTGTAGTCATTTAGTTTATAAGTTTTATATCCGGGCTGGATGCCTTTTAATTTACAGGATATTCCGGTTAAGAGGATACATCGAAGCCTGGTACAGCTCGGTGTGTAAGTGAAATGGCGTTATGACTGTCTAGTTTGACGCGCGAGATAGAAGACTCACGCGCACCGGAATTAAACGCGCTTCGTTTAAATGTAGATTTATTACAAATTGCTTTTCTTAAAATAAATTTTTAGCTTAGTAAGTTCTTAACGTATTTAAATACCTTCGATTTAAAGCAAATTTTACAGCACAATAAGGAACTGTTTACGTATCTATCTATATATATATATATATATATATATCTTATATATAAAAATCAATTGTTGTTTGTTAGTCTCGCTAAAACTCAAATACGGCTTGACCGATTTGAATATTTTATTTTTTGTTTTGTGCTCCTCTTTACTGGGGTGGTATAAAAGAAAAAAAAAAAAAAAAAAATTTTGACAGGACAACGTCTGAAGGGTCAGCTAGTATATTGTATATATAAAAATGAATTGCTGTTCGTTAGTCTCGCTACAACTCGAGAACGGCTGAACGGATTTATCTTATCTTAGTCTTGAAATGTTCGTGGAGGTCTAGGGAAGGTTTAAAAGGCGAGAAAAAAATCGAATAATTGCCGGGAAAACCCTAAAAACAGCCCTTTTCTATTTCCCATACAAACGTTTTCTAAATAAAATGTAGAGTCAATTTGAACTTTATTGCTATTCAATAAAGTTCATATTAAATTATAATCACTCACTGTTGTCTAAGCAATTTAGGTGTGTTCCTAACGACAAAAAGTCAATTTGCAATTTATTACCGCTGCACATAGTTCAAATTCAATCATATCTATCAAAATAGTCTTCGCGTGCGCTTTGGAGGATGTCGCGTTCCGAAACTAAACAAAAGTGAATCGCGAACGCGACAAAATTTCATAGTCACAAAATGTAATAAATCATTAGTAGTACTGATTTTCAATCAATTTGGTCGGCTTCGCGAAACTTAATTTTAGCTAACTTCAGTTGTTACTGTATCAGATTATTTTTTTAAGTTTGATAAATCTTAAGTTTTGTCACAAATTAAGTTTCTGAACGCAACCCTAATATTTGACAACCAACTAATATGTCAATCATTATGTCGCACTTCAGAACACGGAGATTTATGGCTTAAAGGTCTTAGTAACCAAGCCAATAAATTCCAAAAAAAATAAATAAAAAAATCAGAACACGGAAAAAAGTATTACGATTAACGATATTGTGTTACGATCATGGTTACGATATTCTATGAGTGCATCATTCTATCTTTGTGAGTGACGATTACCGCTACGTGCGCGAGAACTTTCTTTACTTTTGTGATCCTTTGTGATAGTGGCACTTTACTGTTAAGTGAGCGTGAAATTTTCTCACTTTGATTAATTACGTTACGATGTCGAGGAGAAGACGACCTGACTTAGGTCGTCGCAGTCAATCAAATGTGCGAAGAGCTACCTCACGTGCTAACCGCACTGATGACTAGAGAGAGACAGATCAAGAAAATAGTCGTATTGCTATGTCAGAATTGCGTTCTTTAGTGAGTGAGAATGAAGTAGATAGGCTTAGAATGCAACGAGTTCGTAGTTAGTTATTATTAGTTATTATTATTATAATTGTCTTTGACATATCTCGGGACACAGGGGTCCCGGACCTTTGGAAGGCGTACGAGGAGCCGAAGCCAACTCGCAGAGGCCCCTTAGACAATTTTAAATGAAAAGAAGGCACCAGCCGACGATTATTCCTGTATGCACTATACAATTGCACCCAAGGACAACCCCCGGTTGGTGCAGGACTATTGCAGAACATGGAAACAAAACACATAGGGCCTATGGGTTTGGGTGGCTATAGTGGATTGGGTACCTTGAACTATGGAAGAACTATGTCCCCTGCCTGACCAATGTTATATAATATACACAGATAAATTGGCAGGGGGTGACTTGCACACTCAATAATGGGCCCACGGAAACGGTCGCTAGCACATAGGGACGTAGCGACAAGTGGCAACATGTCCTGAGGTGCTTGAGAAGTGGTGAGGTATTCCACGGCTCTCAGAACAATCCCAGAGCCCGGAAGATGGTCAAGATCCCTACAAGCACTTACTGGAATACTTCCTTCCTCCGAGCACGTTTGCTCTTGCAAATCTCCACTCAAGCCGGCCAATAAAGGCAAGAATGAGGTGGGAGATCTGTTCCCGTCAGTGTTCACTCCAGCCGGCCAATAAAGGCAAGCCAGAGGTGAAGAACAAGACTTCTCCCGGGAAATAGGGTCCGTGGGGTCGCTACTGCCCAACAGCTCGCCACATGCTGACCTGCGGGTTCACGTATCTCTCTTGGTCTGGCTCCTCACCCTAGACCTGTTTCGGCAAAGTAAACTCCATCGGCACAGACCCATAGTTCGGAGCGCGCAAGCCCCAACACGACGTCAACGTAGAGATACGGCGGTATTATTATTAGTTCGAGTTCTTCTTACGTACGTCTGGCCTTTGCGATGACAATAAATAAATCGCAAGGACAGTCTCTAGAAGTTTGCGGAATCAACTTGGAGTTTCCCTGTTTCGCGCATGGACAATTATACGTCGCGTGTTCGCGCGTCGGAAAACCGTCTTCTTTGTTTATTTACGCACCACAAAACAAAACAAAAAATATAGTTTATGAGAAAGCTTTAAATTGATTAACAAACTGTATCATAACAGTGTGTGTTAATATCAAATTTAAACCTTATAAATAGCCAGTATTTCAGGTAAACTCTGTTTTTTTAAGTAAGCAACATGTCTCGAAAATAATAATAAAACTTCATGCTTCATTACAAAAATGCTTTTTTATTCAATACGTTTTGTTTGTTTTAAAATTAATTTATACAAAAGTTTAGGTCTTTTATTTATCGATTGAGGCAGTACGAAGTCTGCCGGGTCAGCTAGTAATCGTATAAAACGGAAAATAGACTGCTGCTTTGGATTATTTTTACTATAAAAAAAAATTCAAGTAACCATGTTTTGGTTTTAGCAATATACAATACAGCAATAGACAATATAGTCAAATAACACATAAGGAAAATCCAAATGATTTAACCATATACATTTGGTTTTATACGAATTTTAAAAACACAAAATTTATCGATGTATCCTCTAAGCAGCCGACAACCTCCTATGTAGAGCTGTAGCATGCCAAACACAAAAAAAAAAAACTGTCATAAAATTCGAGACTTTTGATAGAATTACTGATGATTCCGTCTAAGTGTGAAGATTAATTTAGGTACCAACATCAACCATAATTAAAACGAAAAGATTTACCGGTTTTTGTTAAAAATTATAAAACAAGTTTTGTAGGCATGCTAACAATCTTGTTAGCATCTGCTAATAAGACCATAGCTCTTTTTAAATACAATTGACATTGGAATCCCGTCATTCGGTCATTTGCAAACAGTACGAGAAATTAAGCACCGCAAAAACAAAGAACATCAATATAATACATAAACTTCTGTAAATATTATAAATTAAAGTCGCTTTTCATGTCTGTATGTGTGGCCGCGTTGTTCCTCTAACTACGCAACAGATTTTGATGCGGTTTTCACTATTATTTAGAGAAATTATTCCGGAAGGTTTAAGAAATCTTGATGTTTTGTGAAGTCGCAAAAACCGTGTGAAGCAGGGGCGGTTCGCTAGTAATAGTACCAGCCTATTATTACCCTCCCACTGCAGGACAAAGGCCTCTTCTCAAACAGAGAAGGCACGAGCATTGATCACCACGCTTGCTCAAGACGGGTTGGCGATTTCAGACTTATATTAACTATAACTCTAGGTTTTCCCACGATGTTTTCCTTCACCGATGTCAGTAATATTCAAGATAAACTCAGAAAGTATATATGAATTGAAAAGTCACATTGGTACTTGCCCGGATTTGAACCCACAACCTCGTGCATGAGAGGTGAGGCCTTAACCATTGGGCCACCACGACGAGGATCGCTAGTACATAATTTAAATTCGCTTTTCGTGTCTGTATAAGTGACTGCGTTATTCTTCTAAACTTCACAACGGATTTTGATGCGGTTTTCACTATCATTTAGCGAATTTCTTCCGCAAAGTTTAAGCGTATAATACATTAATTTAATATGAAACTTATCTATATACCTTTTTGGAAAGCTTACAGAATAGGCAAGTTGTTTTAGTTATTTGTACGATTAATGTCATAGAATTTTTTGTGACGAGACAACAATTTTGAAGCGTAAAATGAAAATATTGGTAAGATATTATTCTTATATCGCTCATTATTTTAATTATTTTGTTAAATTAAGTAGTTTTAATTATGTCCATAGCTTAATTGAAGTGCCAGCTACAACATCATTTTTAATGGTACCCATTCAAATATGTATTTTTTTTTATTTGGAATAAATGTCAAATTTTGGGTAAATATCGAAAAACTCTTAAAATTCAAATATCTTGAAAACTATTGAATTTCGGCCATACATATGGGGGGTTCAATTTGTTGCCTTTTGGCCCCCTTATCAGCCCCTGACGGATATACGTCGAATTACCAGTAACCCTGTATATAAAAAGACAAGTCCTGACTGACTCATCAACGCCCAGCCCAAACCCTTGGACCTAGAAAGCAGAAATTTTGCACAGAGGTTCGCTTTATAATGTAGACAAGGAATAAGGAAAGATGTCCCGGTAGTATGTTCCCGTGGGATATTTTCCGATATCCACGTGGGCAAAAATGCAGGCAAAAGCTAGTATAGTGTTAGAGAAATCTCGATATTTTGCCAAGTCGTACAAATCGTTTTTATAATATACAATCATACGAACGCCATCTTTTTTTTTGTAAACAAACAAATTACGGGTATGATGCAATAAAATAGAGTAGGTTATATTATTTTGGGTTTAAAGGGATTAAACAAAGGTAAAAATATGGGATATGGACCACTTATCCCCATGATAGGAGTAAAAATGTGATATTCAGTTTTCACTGTTTCTGTGATTGTTTTCCTAATAAATAATATGTAACGTAGGTATATGTATTTTTTTTTATCATTTAAATAAAAGAGATTATAGTCGACTCGAGATTTTTTTAATCACTTTAGGCAACTAGGTTAAGGCGCGGTTAAGGGGGGTGCGCTAAGGTAGCCCGCGAAATTTTTGTTTACGTTTTTTTACATTTGCAGGTCAGTGTCAGGTTGTACGAGTATGTTGATTAAAATATGATTCGCAGCCTGATTTACGAGTACAGAATTATAATCATTAGAATCAGCAATACAACTCCATAAGTTAGAATTGACCTCAAGCTCATGATTTCATGAAATAGTCATTCAATAGGGTAATATGAACATAGAGAGTTGTATTGATGATTTTTATTATCATAATTCTTTAAATAAATATTTGATACGGCCGCGAATAGTATTTAGATCAACATACAACCTAATCGCGGGCTACCCTGGCGCTTTCGCCTTACAGAAAGTTCTTACTGACAAATCAGCGTTTAAATCAAAATAAAATTAGAAAAAAAAACTTAAGAAGAAAATTTTCGTGGAATTTTCTGTAACATCAAAATAACTCTAGACGGCCGCAAAAAGCTAATAATATAAAAACTTTTTTACAAAAAAATACAACCGACTTCCAAAAACAACACTACAAAGTGAAAAATAACTTTAATTTCGGAAGTCGGTGTCTAGTTAAATGTATTTTCGTTTTTTGCCACCGACTTCCGAAATTAAAGTTATTTTTCACTTTGTAGTGTTGTTTTTGGAAGTCGGTTGTATTTTTTTGTAAAAAAGTTTTTATTTTTCACTTTTTAGTTGTGTACCTACCCCACACAAATTCTAATACCACTAAAAAAATACGTATTATTGAAGCTAACTCAAAAACTACCGAAGCAAAGTTAATCAATTTTATATGGGACCAACTGTGATGTATACCCTCTCGAATAAAACAAAAAAAAAATCCAAATCGGTCCAGCCATCTTCGAGTAATCGGGGAACATACATAAAAAAAAAAAAAAAAGGTTCCGACGAATTGATAACCTCCTCCTTTTTGAAGTCGGTTAAAAAAGGAATAAAAAAGTGTCTGTTGAGACACCTTAATTGTTCTTTAAACCAAATGACACTCTGACACAAAAAAATTATCCGTACCTACCACATAAAACCATCCAACAAAAAAAAAACAAATTTAAAATGGCGACCGTACGTTGTTAACAGATTTAAGTAAGCACGATTCACAATGTAAATAACTATTTAATTGTGAACAACTAATGGTCGGGCTATATAAAGACGACCTATTTAGTCAGGTCGGGCAGTGAAACAACATCGTTGCAAAAAATTGCTCGTGTCTGTTGAGGAAAAAGAAACCTGTTATCATGAAGGTTTTAGTTGCCTTGAGTGTTTTGGTGCTCGTCGGTTTGTCGTCTGGTTCTCCTCCATCAAGGGGTTGCATCTATATTATGGGAAGATGTAAGTGTAAACATCAATATTATTTATTTTTAGGGTTCCGTACTGAAGGGTTCAAACAGAGCTTTATTGCTGTCACTCACGTGTCCGTGTGTCCGTCGTCTATCACACAGTGTTACAGCTGCAGTTTTACAGGTTGGAGCTACAGTCTTCAAATGTTCACAGTATAAGCATCTTATTGACCCATACAAATCGACAAAAAATATTTTTAAATGTTTTCAAGGGGGGCTCTCATACAGCAAAAAAGGGCGCGAAAAATTTTTTTTGACCTACCCCATCGAAGGGTATCGTTGTTTAGAGCTTTTTGAGTAAATAAATACTGTATTTTTTGTTTTAATAAATATTGGACAACAAAGGAATGAGAAGCCACCAAATTCAGCTTTTCCTAGAAAATTTTATTCCGAAGAATTTATTAACTTCCAATTGACCTTGGTGATAATGTTTATTAATTAATAAAATAATAAATAAATAAATATGTTTGGACATATCACACAACGCCACCTAGCCCCAAGCTAAGCAACCTAATGCTTGTGTTATGGTAACGAGATGGCTGATAAACTACTTATATACATTTTTTTTTTTTTGTAAATACATACATATTATAGATAGAAAAACACCCAGACTCGGAACAAATACTTGTAGGTCGTACAAATATTTGTTCCGTGCGGGAATCGAACCCGCGACATGCTGCGCAGCAGTCAATCGCTCAACCACTGCGCCAACCGTGTCGTCAAATTATTACGTATATTTTAATAACAAATACCTATATATTAATAGTATAGTATATTTTAATATTGATAAATCAGATTTGGTAGAAGTTGAAGTCTGACACGCACTTGGCTGGTTTTTTACTCGGGGCTCGTGTCGAGCGTCGTGTCGTGGCGTGTGTCGTGTCGAGGCATGTGTGTGAGGCGTGTGTCGTGTCGTGTGAGGTGTGTGTCGTGTGTGTGGTGTCGTATCGGGGAGGGGCTCGTGGCTAACTAATAACAGCCGCACGGGTCGCTCTTCAAGGTTAAGCAACGCTTGCCGAATCCAACATAATTAGGAGCAGTTGGTTGTCCTGGCTATCATTCGTAGACCTTTGACATTCGTTACGGGTAGCCAGGCCAAAACTCTGACAACCAGTCTTGCCAAATAGTATCGTGTTAGCCAGTTACTGGGTTGTGGAGGTGAGATAGGCAATCGCTTCATGTAAAATACTGGTATTCAGCTGCATCCGGTTAGACTGGAAGCCGTCCCTATCATGGTTGGGCAAAGGCTAGGCAGATGATGACTATTTAGTGCGATGTGTGTGATCCTTCCAAATAAATGGTTAAAAAGTATCTACGGTACTTACGGGTCGACGTTCGGTCGTCGCTGTGCTCAAAAACAAAAGAAAAGAACAACAATGGCGGTGTTTAAGGCTGCCTTTTCACAAGAGCGAAATTTTCAATCGTAAATTTTATTATTCATACAATTGTAGGACTTAGGTATATAATAAAAATAATATGAGGAGTACAGGAAGGAACATAGGAGGAACATAGTGGAACAGAAACTTAAAATAATAACATTTTCTCGATAGAAAAACATCACGAAGTTAAATCTAATTTCCACGCATTTTCGAATTGTACATATTATATTACACTCCTGGACTCCTTAATCAAGCCACTCTATTTTTTTTTTTTTGTTTAAATGGTCATGAATTTATTGGGACCATGATGACACCAAAATGATGACCAGTATGTCTGCTTTAAAACTGCATAAAAACTTTTTATAGACTCGTCATAATTTGGTGTTTTAGGCCTCGATTCCTTACGCGGAAATGCACGGTGGCTCGTTACAGGAATCCGGGACTGTATGACTTAATAAGTCATACGAGTTTCAAATCCTGGGTTTGATCTCGCGGCGCGGCAGCGTGACGTCGAACGTATCGCGTATGGCATTTTATATACTCGTGATAACTTCGAAATTAAATGTCCGATTCGAATGAATTAAAAAGTATTTTACTGCTACATAAATACCAAGGGTATTTAGTTAGATATATTGCCTCGCGGACTTTTTTTTAAGGTAATAATGAGTACTTTATTTACTATTGATGATACATACTTTTTATGTATCATCAATAGTTTTCTCAGCGCACGCCAAATAATGAATTTTATAGGCAAACTTTTGCTATTTTGGAATACATTATTGCAATTTTCTTAAGGATCTCTAAATTTTTTGAAAATAAATTATAGCCTATGTTACTTCGTGATAAATTAACATTATATTGGTGAATAATTGTTAAAATCGGTCTAATAGTTTCGGAGCTTATTCGGTACAAACAAACAAAAAAATCTTTCCTCTATAAAATATTAGTATAGAAGTATAGATAGTTTAAATAGATGTGCATGATACGATTGTGAACTATAAATATAATTTTAGATAGGTACAGATTCTCAATAAATGTACCGAACATGGTGACCCATCCACTGACCAACCCCGGCAAGCGTAGCTTAACTTGATGGGTCGACCCGTGCGACTATTATTTCTTAGCCACGGGCTCCTCCACCTGTAGCTATGTGGTATAGCTATATATAGCTTAGTTACTGCGATCTGAACATAAGTATAACGTCATACGACCATATAATATCGTATCCGCAAACACTTATCTACCGGTTTTCGCGTTTGTCGAAGTGATTATTTATTTTTGTTTACAAACTAAATGGTCGGTCATCAAAGCTATATAAGACGACCTATTTAGATAAGATGTACAGTGCAATAAAATAGCTCAAGCATAGTGCTCGTGTTTATTGAGCAATAAAAAAGTTGATTAGTAACTATGAAGTTTTTAGTAGCTCTGTGTGTTTTGGCACTTGTTGCTTTGTCAGCTGGTAAACCCCAATCGCGAGAGAAAAGGTGTATCTACGTTGAGGGAAGATGTAAGTGTATTAAAAACTTTAATATTCACTGGATGGATGAAATGGCGGCAGGTCACGGGAACAATCTGCGACTCCCGCATTCCCTTTAAACTTAAGAGGAAGATATATAAAACAATGGTTAGACCTGCTGTCTTGTATGGATCAGTATGTTGGGCCACAAAGGGATGAATGAAAGACAATTGCATGCAACTAAGATGAGAATTCCAAGAGGGATGTGTGGTGTTACACGAATGAAAAATAAGAAATGAGTACATAAGAGGAAGTTTGAAAGTAGCACCGGTGACTGAAAAGTTGTCGGAAATCGGTTGTCATGGTATGGGCATGTGATGCGTAGGAGTGAGGAAAGTTTTGAGTATCAATGTCGATGGCTATAAAAGTAGGGGAAGACCAAAGAAACGATGGTTGGATTGTATGAAAGATCTAAGATCGAAGATGGTGGCTAGAAAGGGGGTGACTACCGAGATGACGACAGATAGAGAAGTATGGAAAAAAAGGACATGTTGCGCCGACCCCAAATAGATTGGGATAAGGGCAGGAGAATGAATGAATAGTACTTACTTTGCTTCCTTTACTAGCGATTCGCCCCTGCTTCATCCGGTTCGTACGACTTAACAAAATATCGTGATTTCTTTAAATCTAAATTTAATATTAAAACAGTAAAGGCGCTTTTATTTGTGTAAATAGTTTCATCACTACTGCTCTCAAAATGGTGAAGGTAAACATCGTGAGGAAGCCGGCCTAGAACATGTCCTGCCATGTCAACTCCCTCTCACTGAGAGGAGGCCTGTATCCCAGCAGTGTAGCCTCCACCCGTTCGATTCCCAACTAGTGAATGGCACCGGAATAAAAAAACGGGTGTGTACCTTTAAAAATGTTTAATTGAGAATACCCAAACTAGTTAAGCCGGAGGCACACATAGATTTGTAAGTCGTGGGATGCGGACGTCTGTTGTCACTCCTGCAGGGATAGGTACTCCCCTGTAGTTTATTATTGCATTGTTGTAGTGCATTATCAAATATGATTATTCATGTAACGTTCCGTTACACCAGCAATGGGAACAATAGGCTGATTATGTATCCGTAAGTGAGTCTGGTAGTTTTCAATTTTTGGAACAAAGTTCTTTAACGCGGTTTTCGGTAGGAGTTGACTGGTAGAAATCGTTGTGCCCGAAAAAGTCAGTATAAAGGTCTCAAAATTCAAGAGTAAAAAGTTTTTGTATTTAATACAGAGGCATCTAGTATAGTAGTAGTTTTTAGAAGAGAAATGGCTCTGTATTAATACATAATATACAGCGAAAGGAACTGCGTTCAACCGAGTGTCCCACGACACCTCTCAACTTTTTTTAAAATTCTTTTGGGCTGATGCAATGGTCGTTGAGGTCAATAACCTAAATGTTTTGGTATCCATAAACGACGACACGTTTACAGAACGAATCGTTATCTGAAGGTCTTTACACGTGCCAGCAGAGTTTGTGGGTCAATCTGAATACATAAAGGTATTTTTCGTTCGTAAAAAAATATTACCGTAAGGGCGGATTACTCTGACTCTAGCCCATAACTTTGGCCAAAATCAAGACTATAATGCTGTTAAATCTACACAAAGTTCCGCAAGTCAATCTGCCTAGCCTTTTCCCAACTATGTTGAGGTCGGCTTCCAGTCTAACCGGATGCAGCTGAATACCAGTATTTTACATGGAGCGACTGCCTATCTGACCTCCACAACGCATTAACTGGGTTATACGATACCTCTTGGTAAGGCTGGTGGTCAGAATTTCGGGCTTCTGACGACCCGTAACGACTGTCAAAGATCCAAGAATGACAGCCGGGACCAACGGCTTAACGTGCTGTATGTAAAGATGGTCACCCATCCATGGACCGACCACGGCAAGCGTAGCTTAACCTGATGGATCGACCCGTGCGGCTGTAATTACTTAGCCACGAGCTCCTCCTACACAAAGTTCCGTAAGTAGGTACGCGTCTATAACGCCATCTATTAGTTACCGAAGGACATACGATGTTCGGTTGTGAGGTCGTGACACTTCGGGAAGTTTAAACAGTTCTGAAATTGTGACTTTATTGGTGAGAATAAATATTTTTTATTTATTTTTATTTTATTTATTTGTATCGATTTGGGCCAAAGTTAGCTAGAGTGAAAGTAACCCACCCTTACGATGTCTAATTGTAAATAAGCACTAATTTTTATACAACAAAATATAATAATATCAGTAACAAAATAATGAGAATTCGACATAATATTTTTGTTTTGCAATATAATCTGACTTATCTTCGAAGTTTATCTTAGGGTCACTTAGAAACAGATATATAGCAGTACTAAGTAGCCACGTTCATGATAAAAATATGAATGCATAATTACGAGGCGATGTCAGTAATGTCCAAGATAAACTCAGAAAGTACAGTCAGCGTCAATAATATCGGGACGAACAGACTGTTCAAAATGATCTAAGCAACTATGAAAATGACATAACACATGGAATGTTTCAGAATGAAGACAGTACACGACCAACTGTCATTCTGACAAGAACTTTATCCAATTGAGATAAAATTTAATTTCCTTAGTTTTTGAGATCATTTTGAACCTACATAAGAAATGAGGGTTTTCATGAAAATTCGCGCCACCAGTTGGCGCCACTTTGTCGAGAGGTCTTTCAGTGTGACAATGAATATAAATATATGATGACGTTCATCATTCGTTTCATTCATTCGTTCATCATTCAGGCACGACTAAACCAAATATAGGCGCTTTGACACTTTGATAGGTGCGCACCTGACGTTTTAATGCTGCCACCTAGTGAACGTCATTTAAGAAAACCCTCATAGAACAAGTCACATTCGTCGTGGGTGATGGCACTGTTTGTCCACCGCCTCCGTCAACGGGGGACGTCAACGAGAAACGAGATTATTTGAACTGAACGTGACGTGTCGTTGACGGACGTGCAGTGGACACGCTGCCGTAGTAAATGTATGTATCGCTACTTCGGCGCCGTCATCTCGTTCTCGATGAGGTGCCGTTGACGTGGAGGTTATTCCACAAATCCAAAAACGGCCTTAGTCAAACAAAGGCCAGCTACCAGCATCTTCCATACATCCATCATTCGAATTTTCACTGTAATATCTAGAGATTAGTAGTGAGCAGTGGTGGCAGTGGTAAAGGTCGCGACTTTCAAGTTTGTTGGTCGTAGGTTCGAACCCAGGCAGGCGGTTTACTTTGTGCAAATTATTTCATCATCACTGCTCTCAAAACGCTGAAGGAAAATATCGTGAGGAAATCGGCATGTCCTAGAACCAAAAATTCGAAAGACATGTGACATCTACCAACCCGCACTGGGCCCGCATGGTGTATTACGGCCCACTCCCTCTAACCGAGAGCAGGCCTGTGTCCCAGCAGTAGGAACGTTATAGGCTGATTATGTATGTAGAGATTCCAAAGAAAACTGCCATGTACTTAATAGGTAGGTATGTAGGTTATTATGTAAACCATGGTCAACAACTAGAGTTATGGAGGTCAAGTACAATATGATATCATGGTGTTCCACCCTGACTTGTGGTACAAACAAAGGCTTGTATTATTCATTTAATGCATTATTATGAGTTTACTTATAGTGTTGGCTTAGGTTGAGGTCAGGAAGTGTATGCAGTTACTCATCACGAGGTGGCGTTTGAGTAGGGAAAGGTGTGAGCGAGAAAGTATTATTGTATTATCCTGTACTGTTCCATCCACGAAAGTCCTATGTTCTGCTTAAGGGTGGCCAACCCGTAATACTGTTAACATATCTTTCTTTGAAATTTTTGATATAATAGGTATCTTGCGCAATATATCTAGGTTTCTACGAAAGCAAACAATAAAAAATTTGGAGAAACAAATTCAGTACCTGCCCAAAAATCTGCTTCTTTGCACAAATTTTACCTGAACTTTGGCCGTTCCTATTGTACTCATAAATTGTAAAAGTAAAGAGAACATTTTCGTGGAAACCTTGCACATGTAATGAAGATTATAAACATTTATTTCACAAACTTGGAAGGCTTACTCAAAAACACGTATTTCCTGGAACAAGTTTTACGAAATTTTCCGAACACTATTTTTCGTTCCATGTTATCGCGTTCACACTTGCTCGTTAGTAGGTAGTTCTCACTTGCGCTGGATGAAACAACAAGCTTTTCGACCATGCTCGCGTTGGCGATAGAGGAACCGGGAAGCGCCCGAGGCATACCTATCACAAAATTGCTTGACAGATTAGTTACAGTACAACTAACTACCAACTTATCTGTGAACTGAAAGAGGACGGCACCGTCGATGCGTCGACACATGGTCGACACAATCGAATGACATGCGTCGGCACAATCGCATGACATTTCAACATGACGGCCGTAGTTCCAATTTTCGCCATTTTACAGATAAGTTGGTAGGAGTGCATATATGGAAGCGCGGCGAGACGCATCGCATTTTGTAGCAATTTGGCAGTTGTCATTACGTTTGTTTTGAATTTTATGTTTTTTTTTTCTTTTAAAGCTAGAGTTAAGAATGATATTAATTCGCTGGTTTATGGTATAAAATTTTAGTTTCATAAGAAGTAACTTTTATTCTGATATAAATTTTACGTAATAATATTAATGTAGTAAGGAGAAATTCACTGTTAATTCTGTATGGTTTTAAATGGGATTTTTTTATAGATATTCCATATTTATTTTTGCTCAATGTTGTTTTTGCTGTATGTAATGTAGGTATGTTGTATCTGTTGTTTTTTGTGTTGTTGTTTTTTGTAATGTATCTGTGTTGTTTCTATGTATGTATGTATGTTGTTGTTTTTTGAATACGTAGGTAACGGTTATGTCGAAGAACATAACTAAGGAATGATTTTTGAAAATTCATACTCTGAAGCAGGGATGTTGCGGATATTGGCATCCGTATCCGCAATTGCAGAGCTTCTGCATTTATTCAGACCTCGGCATCCGCATCCGCATTAATCAATGCAGAGCTCATGCGGAAAAGGGGTAGTATAAGTAAAATTATAATAAAAAAATGGAAATTATAATCACTTAAATCAGCAATATAGTTTTAAATCGTCACAAATAATTTCGAGATAAATTGATTATTAAGTTATTATAATTAGTACTTAATTATTTTATTATTATTGCCGTGAATGGAATTATGATCAACATACAACGAAACGACGCTGCAATTTGTAAAAAAAACGTAAGAAAGTTGAATTTCTTCTTGCTGCCTTGACAGATCTCTTAAAAAAAAACTTGAGATCCGCACTAAAATCCGCATCCGCCTCCGCGGACGTTAAAAAATCTAAATCCGCTACATCCCTACAGTGAAGGGGTTAAAAGGGGATGAAAGTTTGTATGGAAGTTTGCTATTTTTTCCGACGGGAAATCTTATCAGGCGCGCCCTTGTTCTGCTAGAGAAAAGGCTTTCTCAAATAACCTGCCTTTTCTAGCCATTCAAAAATCTATCATCTAAGCGCCTGCGTTTTTTAATCTTTTATAGTTCGCGTCATGTTGTAAGTTTGCCGCTCTAAAGAAGGCTATATACAGATGACTGCGCAGTAGTCAATATCTAAACAACAGCGCGCCATGCCATGCGCATCGGAAAACCTGCACCGTAATTTCATTACACATATCAATCGGAATCTGAATCATTTTGAAGCAAACTGCTAATCCATTGCTTCATCATCTGCTTAGCCTTTGCCCAACTATTTTGGGGTCGGCTTCCAGTCTAACCGGATGCAGCTGAATACCAGTATTTTACATGAAGCGTCTGCCTATCTGACCTCTACAACCCACTAACTGGGTAATACGATACCCCTTGGTAAGACTGGTTGTCAAACTTTTGGGCTTCTGACGACCCGTAACGACTGTCAAAGATCCACGAATGACAGCCGAGATCAACGGCTTAACGTGCTTTACGAGGCACGGAGGGGTCTTGGTATGTAAATAAAGTCACCCATCCACGGACAACCCCGGCAAGCGTAGCTTAACCTGATTGAAGAGTATTCTATTCTAATCTATTGATTGACCCGTGGGCTGTTATTACTTAGCCACAAGCTCCTCCGTTGTATGTTGATTAAAATATGATTCGCGGCCGTAACTAATGTGGCTTTACATGATTAAAATCATTAGAATCAGCAATACAACTTAGAATTGACCTCAAACCTCATGATTTCATGAAATAGTCATTCAATAGGGTAGTCATTCAATTGGGGTCGGCTTCCAGTCTAACCGGATGCACCTGAATACCAGTATTTTACATGAAGCGACTGCCTATCTGACCTCTACAACCCAGTAACTGGGTAATACGAAACCCCTTGGTAAGACTGGTTGTCAGACTTTCGGGCTTCTGAAGATCCGTAACGACTGTCAAAGATCCACGAATGACAGCAGGGACCAACGGCTTAACGTGCTTTCCGAGGCACGGAGGGGTCTTGGTATGTAAAGATTGATCACCCATCCACGGACCAACCGCGGCAATTGTAGCTTAACCTGATCGATCGACCCGTGCGGCTGTTATAACTAATCCATTGCTTCTTAATGTTCGAAAAATTTGTCTGCTCGACAACGTAAATAACGCAATGAATGTTGTTGAACTGTCAACATGGAACCAACTCCGATTTATAATGTATTGGGGTGCTGGTTTCAGAAAGGCAAGCTTACGTGACGAGAACTATAGGTACGACTGACGTTGTCGTACATTTGCCATTTGTTGTTGTTTGTTGTTTGTCTGCGTTTTGAATTGGCCCATCTATGTTGATGCAATAAACATGTGACTCACCCAATTCCACTTCAGCTTTGCAGCCTTAGGAAGAACTTCACCAACGAAACTGAACGCGATCACTACATCTAAACCGCGTTCAAGAGCTATCAGTGTCTATATTCCATAACAATGTGACTCTGACAGTAATTCTTGAACGTAGTTTAGACGTGCTCATCGTGTACGGTTTTATTGGTGAAATTCGCCCTTATTTTTTGAATTTCGGTTTCACAGGTTTTTGAATTTAAACATTACCCGTTAGTATATACAGGGTGTCCCTGGAAGTATGGATCAAATCGAATAGGGACGTGGGCAAGGTCATTTACAAACTTTATAACGCTGGAATGTCGGTGAAATTTTGTACGGTTCAAAAGTTATGACCAATGTTTGTTTTTTTTTTTCATCGCTTCGCACAGTGCTCAAAGAAAAAAATCATTAAGTAAAAAAAAAACTATAATGGCTATCAATTCAATTTTTTTTTAAGACGTTGTAGAAGAGTGGGACTTTCTTGTGGTAATACTTTTACGCCGCTAGAAGACATGTGTTCAATAAGAAAAAAAAAAACATTTACTGCAAAGAGTTTCTGCTATAAAATTACAGATTAAGTTCTGGTAATGGAAACAAGCATTTTTATAAAACTTGTCAAAAAAACGTAGAAAAATATAAAGTAATTATCTTGTAATTTCTTAAGGAACTGCCTTAATTGAGGAGCTAAGTTTGAAGTCGTTAATGACGAATGTAATTATTTTTAATTATCTTGTCACTAACGAAATTTTTATTGATCAGCTGGGGGTTATTCTTTTCATATTACAACCAAAAAAACTATTATGATCAAGCTGCAGTAATCTCCTGAATGACTGCGTGGTAGAACATTGCCATAAACACCATGTTTTGTAAATACCTTACATTGGATAAAGATAATTGGCTGTGTGGCGGCATCTACCTACATCGCCACATGAAAACTACGCATCACACTGACGTCACGCTAAATCCTGCATCGCGCAATCAGTTTACCGCGCGACTAGCATATATACAACGTCCCGACATCAATCGTTGGGCAGTTGCCCACCATACACGACACTCGTCTGGTCGTAAGATCCTCCCTTTTCTATGGAGGGTGAGTGAACTTTACGCCCTGTTTCTCATACCTCTATACTGGTGACCCCGACGTGATTATAAAAAAAATAAAAAAATAATATGTTCACCAAAACATTGCTTTAAATGATCATCATCAACTTTTCCCTTCTTAAGCCATTTGCAAGTAGGTGCAGTAGGTATGGTTTTTATTATGTTTATTCCATTACAGTCAGCCTCAAAAAGATGTCTTCTTCTTCTTTTCGAGTCGGTGAAAAATTAAAAATAGTTTTATTACGTTAGATGAGTTGCCCAGCAGGCAGCCACGCCAATCGCAGCATCAGTGGCGTTTTCAGGTCCTTAGAAATGCAGGTGTATAGACACTGGACACTCCAACATATGGGACATGGTAGCTACAATTAATTACCCACCCAATGTGTAATATGTTTTGTGGCGACACAAAATCAATCAATCTGCCTAGCTTTTTCCCAACTATGCCAGTCTAACCGGATGCAGGTAAATACCAGTATTTCCACGGAGAGACTGTCTATCTGACCTCCACAACCCAGTAACTAGATAATACGATACCCATTGTAAGACTGGTTGTCAGACTTTCGGGCTTCTGACGACCCGTAACGACTGTAAAAGATCCACGAATGACAGCCGGGTCCAACGGCTTAACGTGCTTTCTGAGGCACGGAGGAATCCATGGACAACCCCGGCAAGCGTAGGTTAACCTGATCGAAGGGG
Organism: Cosmia pyralina; assembly: GCA_946251885.1. NCBI lineage: Eukaryota > Metazoa > Arthropoda > Insecta > Lepidoptera > Noctuidae > Cosmia > Cosmia pyralina. The sequence goes on from OX276363.1 coordinate 19,872,019, forward strand.
TTAGGGGTCATTCGGCCCACAATGGAACTGGGCCCGCGGACCAGTTACCCCTTTTAAAATTATTTTGATAGTGGTAAACTGGGCCCACATCTGTTTTGCTTTCAATCAAGCGAAGGGTGGCTTAAAATGGCTAATATATGGTTAATGTATATTATATGTAATATTAGGTTGGGGAAAAAGTCTTTTCGCATTATACACTTCTGGACACATCTTTTGGCCCACCTTGTATTTTCAGTTTCGTTTGGTCCTAGCTAAAATTTTATATTAGGTCGAGTAAAAAGTTTTTATGCAGTTTTGAACCTGGCACATTCACAATTTCATTCAATAGTCTTTTTTTGAATTTCGAACACAGAATTTAAAGAAACAAAAGACAATTTGGAGCCTGTTTGTTGATATCAAACAATCGAATACTAAGAAAACTTGGTTTTATTGGTTTACTTGGATTTAATTCTTGAAAAAGTGATTGATATCTTTGGTTTTGCAACAAACATTACTTATTCTTAACATTAAGGTGAGGTTCTATCAATAATCTATGGATACTTCACCTGAAGTCGCCGCCCAAGCTGTGGCACTTATTCAGGCCGGACACAGCCAAAGAAACGTGAGAGCTCAACTTAATTTAAGTCGATCTGCGGTCCGAAATGTTTATCGGAGGTACCTAGAGACTGGCGGCTTTGTTCGTCGCCAAGGAAGGCCACGATCTCGGGTCACAACTGAAAGGCAGGATCGATTCATCGTGACGACCAGCTTGAGAAATCGTCACCTTACCTCCATTGAGATACAAAACCAACTTCGCGACTTCCACGGAGTATCTGTGAGCGCTCGAACTGTTCGGAGAAGGTTAAAAGAACGCGATATGGTACCACACAAGCCAGCTAATGGCCCCAAACTAACGCGAGCCCACCGAACAGCGCGCCTTCATTTCGCACGCAGTCATTTAAATTGGACACAGCAAGATTGGAGCCGTGTACTCTTTTCTGATGAGTCTAAAATTGTGTTACATGGCAATGATGGAAGGAAGAAGGTCTACCGACGTAAGGGAGAGCGTTTCGCACAATGCTGCTTTGAAGAGAGGGTTGCTTATGGCGGTGGCTCATGGACTGTCTGGGGCGGTATATCCGCGAGCGGCAAAACTCAACTTGAGGTTGTTACAGGACCACGGCTGCCAACATTAAATGCTGAAAGGTACATTCGTGAGTGCTTAAAACCTCACGTGATACCATACGCGGACTATGTGGGCCCAAATTTCCTTTTTATGCATGATAATGCAAGAGCCCATGCGGCCGGCATCGTCAGGGAATATCTTCGGGATGTGAACATCACAGTTATGGACTGGCCAGCCAGAAGCCCAGACATGAACCCCATTGAGCACATGTGGGACGAGCTAAAAGGACGTGTTAGGGCTCGTCAGCCAGTTGCCCAGACGATGCAGGAGTTGAAAACTGCCATAGAAGAGGAATGGGAGATGATCCCTCAAAATTTCATAGAGCGATTGATAAACTCTATGCCTAATCGTATGAGAGCTGTGGTAGATGCCCATGGAGGCAACACGCGTTATTAAATTAAACCTTTATTTGATAAAACATGTTTTTTATTCAAAAATCAATTGCCTTTAACAAGGCGCATATCCGACTTGTTAGGCGTAGCTCCATGTCGTATGGTATTCTGAATTCAAATTTAAAACAATACGATCGAAAAAGATGGTAAAATGTATCAGGTTTAAAACTGCATCAACAGTTTTTGTTCAATCTAGCAATCATATTTCGGTAGGGGCCATCGAAACCTAAACTCTAAGGTGGGCCAATAGATGTGTCCAGAAGTGTAGTATGTATGAACTTAAAATAAAATCTCTTTGGCTATACTATTTGTATCTGGCTGGTTTTAGTATCATTGAAAGTTTAAACTTTAAAGAACATAATTCTAAATTCAAATTAGGAAAATGTGTGATTTTCATTTGTTTCTCGTACTGTCAAGATGAGTGAATCTAATGAAGAAATTCGATACATTTTAAAATTTTACTACAAAAAAGATAAAAATGCAACGAAAGCAGCGAAAAAAATTTGCGATGTTTATGGACCCAGTGCAGTGTCTGTGAGAGTAGCACAAATTTGGTTTAAGCGTTTTCAATCCGGAAATTTTGATGTCAAAGATGCACGTCGCTCTGGTCGCCCTATTACGGATAAAATGTATGCCATTTTTGAAAAAGTGGAGCAAGATCGGCATACCAGTAGTTACGACGTAGCTGAAGAACTGGGAATTGACCACAAAACAGTTTTGGCGCATTTGAAAAAAACTGGGTACACAAAAAAGCTCGATATTTGGGTACCTCACGAGCTCACTGAAAGAAACCTAATGAACCGTGTACTCATTTGTGATTCTTTATTACGACGTAATGAAACCGAACCATTTTTGAAGAAGCTGATAACTGGTGATGAAAAGTGGATCACGTACGACAGAACGTGCGAAAAAGGTCGTGGTCAAAGGCCGGTCAGGCTTCACAGACTGTGGCGAAACCCGGGTTAACTCGCAACAAGGTGATGCTGTGTGTGTGGTGGGATTGGAAGGGCATTATTAATTATGAGCTGTTACCACCAGGCAGGACCATTGATTCTGAACTCTACTGCGAACAACTGATGAGATTAAAGCAAGAAGTTGAGAGAAAGCGGCCGGAATTAATCAACAGAAGGGGTGTGGTTTTTCATCATGATAACGCTAGATCTCACACATCTTTAGCCACTCAGCAAAAATTAAGAGAGTTTGGCTGGGAGGTGTTAATGCATCCGCCGTATAGTCCTGACCTTGCACCTTCAGATTTTCACCTGTTTCGGTCTCTTCAGAATTCTTTAGGCAGTGTCAGGTTAACATCACGAGAAGACTGCCAAAACCACTTGTCGCGGTATTTTGATCAGAAGTCCCAAAATTTCTATAGCAATGGGATCATGTCCCTATCTACAAGATGGCAAAAAGTTATCGCACAAAATGGTACCTACATACTTTAGATAAATGTAAATAATGTATATTAAAAAATGTTTTGAATTTTCTTAAAAAATGCGAAGAAACTTTTTCCCCAACCTATTATGTTGTAAACCCTGCCTAGATATCTCATTTGTTGACTGTACGTCTCTGCTTAACCGTTCTAGATCTACAGGCGCGATGTTACTACAACTGTAACTGTGTACAAACAACTCATTAAACCAACTAACAGGATGTGGTTGAACATTTTAAAATGAATTCAGTTTGATCACTAACTTTAGATAAAACAAATTTAAATGCATGGACAACAGTGTACGCAATTGCAATTTGTAAATTGCAATTATTGTTCTAATCTAAACGAACCGTAGATAAATAAATTGACAATGAATTGAAGAACATTATGTACAAAGATAATTACATTTAGTCTAAATAGCGCTAGTTTTAACCAGACTGGTAAATTTGGTTGAATTTTAAGCATTTTAAGTTTTGGTAATTTTTTTTTATCCGTAAGCGGTTCATCATCTAGGTAGAAAATAGGGTATCTACTGGGGCTAGTCAAGGGCTCGCCCCCTAGTACTTAAAACATAACTTGCAAAATGTGGGTGTTCCTACTATAAGAGTATATACCTACATTCTTTACCTACTACTTCGAGGAATATCAGCATGATGATCAATTATTCTCTATAATGAACATGGCTGTCGAAATATGGGTGTACTTAGTACACCTCTAGCTAACTCTTTTATGATTACAGGCGAAACGAATGGGAAAAATATTAATCGCACACCAGAAAAATATTCTTACATCAAATACTTTACATCTAATACTCTACATGTACCCTCGTGGAGCTCGTGGCTAAGTAATAACAGCCGCACGGAACGACCCATCAGGTTAAGCTACGCTTGCCGAGGTTGGTCCGTGGATGGGTGACCATCTTTACATAACGAGACTCCTCCGTGCATCGGAAAGCACGTTAAGCCGTTGCTCCCGGCTGTCATTCGTGGATCTTTGACAGTCGTTACGGGTCGTCAGAAGCCCGAAAGTCTGACAATCAGTCTTACCAAGGGGTATCGTGTTACCTACCCAGTTACTGGGTTGTGGAGGTCAGATAGGCAGTCGCTCCATGTAAAATACTGGTATTCCGCTGCATCCGGTTAGACTGGAAGCCGACCCCAACATAGTTGGGAAAAGGCTAGGCAAATTGATTTAATCTACATGTACACCAAATCAATGATTGCACTACTAATTAACTAATTGAATATCAAAACTTGTACAAATAATAATCATTATTTATACTTAAGGACGCTGTTACAAATGGGTAGCCAATCATTACTTTTTTACACAAAAGCATGTTTATTAAATAAAATGCTTTGCATTCTTAAAATGTGTTTTGACCAATTTGTTGATAGATGTGCATGGTACGATTCTGAACTATAAATATAATTTTAGTAGGTACAGTTTCTCAATAAATGTACCGGACTGAAAATTTTTACTTCGGTACATTTATTGAGAAAATCTACCTATTTAAAGTTATATTTATAGTTCAGAATCGTACCATGCACATCTATCAACAATTTGGCCAAAAAAACATTTTAAGAATGCAAAGCATTTTATTTAATAAACATACTTTTGTGTAAAAAAGTAATGATTTGACTACCCATTTGTAACAGCGTCCTTAAGTGTTTATCCAAAGACACAACAGAAATCTTAATTATATGTCAAAAATACTAATTAATCATCAAGAATAACAAACGCGCATTTAATAAACTTATAACACTACTAGATAGCTAATTAAATAATAGTACATTTTGATACAAATGGAGAATTTTTGTTATTGCATTCGAGGCGGAATTAACACCCGAGCCGTAGGCGAGGTTGTTTTTGAGCCGAGAACTGCAATAACAAATGTCCACGTGTATCAAACGACGTTTTTCAGTACACTTTTGAAGAAATAAAATAAAATAACGAAAAGAATTTTTGTCATGAATTTTAGGAAACTATGACTTAAATTTTCTTTTTTTCCCGCGCTTGGCTTTCTCCAGGTTGAAGGAGAAGCAAAGAAATAAAGCCGATAAACAGCTTAATATGAATAATTTAAAATTCAAATATTTTTGAGTTTAGAACACAAATAAATGTTAATTTGTTCATAAACGTTTTTTTTATTGTAGTAATCATGGTTTTTGATAATATTCTATTTATAAACATTATTTAAATATTTAAAAAAATATTAACGCCGTATATACTCTTTTCCGAAATTAAAAAAAAAACATTCACCTCCGAATAGAGACGGTGTGAATAGAGGCATTGAACCAATCTGAACTAAGATAGGTAAGTTATCTCTGGCAATTTTAATTCCCGCACACGTGATGGAAAATGAAAAATCGCTCGCGAGTGAAATACATTGAATTGTGAACCTAATCGTAGTGCGATAAGAACCCGTTTTCGAGGAAGTGTATTGAAAATAAAATAATTGAATATCAAAACTTGTACAAATTATAATTATTGGGCACCCCGAGGTTCGGTTTGGTTAGTTTCCTTTAAACCCTGCAGACAGAAATAGGGGCTCCGCGTGACGTTAAGGTTAATTCATTATATTATTATAGTTTTTGCGCTCTAGCATGGTGCGGGTGACACATGTCATTATGGCATGACTAGGTTAGTGACAATATGCACAATTCAATTTTATCGATAACGATTCATACAGCAAAAATCTCGTTCTGCTAATAATTTTAAAAATGTCTTTGATATATCTTAGTATTATGAAATTTATTTTAAAATATGTTTTTAATACAAAACATTAAAAAATCATATTCAAAGCACTACCGATATTTATTAAAAAAAATTTTTTTTTTCATGGTATAATTTTTTTGGCTAATTTAACAACAAAAATTAAAAAATGCATACAGTAAACTTCTTTTTCTATAAAAAATATCGACTATCGATAAAAACCCATAATAGCAATAAATCGCATCACTAGACATGTCTATGGCGTTACGTTACACGCCTATCACTTTGCTTCATTTTTCTTTAAATTTGATTTTATTTGTAGATATATGTAATAACATTTTGGCAGGATAATTTATTTAATTTACTACAGTTATTATTGAATCCGTATTTTAAGGTTATGATATTTAGGGTGCAGTTAAAATATTAAATCATGATTGTAAATCGCATTAACGTTCAAAAGTGAAAAGGAACAGTTCGTCAAATGTCACCCGCACCATGCTAGAGCGCAAGAATTATAGACATTTCTGTTGGAAATGAAAAAATTGGTAATTTTTGATACTACCCGTAATAAATTATGTTGTTATTTCTCTTTGATCGCAATCTACACTTGAACTACCCACTCGATAAAATCTTGATCAATAGATTTTTATAATGTCTCCATTATAAAAATAAAAAATAATAAAAATCCGCCTCACACCCGTGCCGCGCCGCGTTTTACTAGGTATGTCCCGGTTGTGTTCTCCCAAAAAGAGTCACTATGATTCGGCAGAGAACGCGCTTACTAGTTTTTTGAATCTATGGGAAACATAAAAAACAGTGTTATAAAATTCTGAAAAATAAATAAATCTTATTTAAGGATCTGGTAGACATGCAATCGCTTACACGATTAGATTAACTTTGCTGAAAAAAAATACCCAAAGTTTCGCAATGTTTAATCTATCTCATAGCTACAAAACAGGTTTTTTTCTATACTAATAATCTATATCTATACTTATTATAAAATAAAGTTACTTTTCGTGTCTGTCTTGTAAGTTTCTTTTTGGAATAAATTCATCCCAACTACGGAACCCTTCATTATGCGTGGTCCGACACTCACTTGGAAACTTGTTTTATGAAAAATTTTGATAAACGCTACACAATTTTTGACAGATAGTGACAGATTAGAATGAGAAAGTTCTTAAAATAACCGGAATTCGTTACATATATAAGGACGATTTCCACCAATCGGCTCGCATCGCACCGGATCGGAAAAGATGTGTACGGATGCGGCGACAGCCGATCGCGTCCGGCAGGATGTCGACGCATACGATCGGCTCCGTACCGTCGCTTGCGAACATCTTCGTCTCTGCGCCTAGTCAAATAGCTTCATTCCTACACCGTGTTGACGTGTTCGGATACGACGACAGGCGAACGGAGCCGATTGCGCGTCGCAGAGCACACTTTCGGCTACGATCACGTGTCGCGGAAGACGCAGGTCAAGCTGCTGTGCGCGGTTTGGAAATAGAGGCTTTAAATACTGTGTACACGATTTAATATCGTTTAAAGATTGTCGTTCCGATCCGATACGATTTCATCCTATAATAATCATATATTCCTTACTAAATTTTCAACAACTTTCCTAATTGTTACAGGCTACAGTCAATGCGAGGAAGGCACCCACTCTTACACCACCGGCTGCGGCTATCTGACTCCTGAACCGACCTGTGACGAACCCAACCCTGTAGCTGATACCAGGGGCAAAATCTGCGACTACTCGGCTTGCTACTGCAACCCTCCAACAGTCAGGGATTCTGTCAGTAAAAAGTGTGTGCAACCTGAAGAATGTCCCAAGAAAGACAAGGACACAACCAAGGAAGAGAAGGATACACCCAAGAAAGAGTAAAAAAATAACGTCGTTTTTTTGAGAATGTACCGATGTCAAATGTTAAAAAGTATTTTTTTTAATAATTAAACTCCGTTACTTTGTCACACAAATTATTATCCTTAGTTGTTATTTATTTCAATGTCCTGTATAGTAGGTATTACACAGCCAACAAACAATCAAAGGAAAAAGGTCAAAGGTCTATAAATCTAAATTGTTCAAAGGACGCTTCTAAGGTTCTAATGAATTACATACACAACATAAACTTACGCCTTCTTCCCATGGGGGTAGGCAGCAACTACTCGTACAGAACGCCACCTGCTACGATCCTTACATACTCCTTTTGCCTCGTTTACATTCATCATCTCATACAGGCACGCCGGTTGCGAGTATTACACACCTGACCTTTCTGAAGAATATCTATCTATATAAATAAAAAGAGAAGTCCTGCCTGACTGACTGACTGATTAACTGACTCTTGATGAGTCAGTCAATCAGTCAGTCAGTCAGTCCCAAACCCTTGGACCTAAAGGAATAAGGAAGGAATTCCCGGTAGTACGCTCCCGTGGGATATTTTCTGACATCCACGCGGGCGAAGCTGCGGGCAAAAGCTAGTCACTAATAAACTAATGAACTGTTTCAAAATAACCTCCAGATTTGTTCAGGTTAACTTATCCAGACAAAGCCTGTTTTTATTATAATTTTTAGGGTTACGTACCTCAAAAGGAAAAAAACGGAACCCTTATAGGATCACTTCGTTGTCCGTCTGTCTGTCTGTCTTTCTGTCAAGACCCTATTTCTCAAAAACGCGTGGCGGTATCAAGTTGAAATTAATACCAAAAAAGTAAATATATGGTCTCTTGGAGTCCTAAAAAACTCAAGCTTCTACGTCAACGCAATAAAACATACGGCCATTAATGCGACATATTTTGATACTCGCAAGTAAATCAAAACCTACAGGGTACTTCCCATTGACCTAGAATAATGAAATTTGGCAAGAAGCAAGGTCTCCCAGCACAAATAAAGGAAAAAGTCCCAAAATGGTTCATTTGTAGTTTTATGACATAAAAAAATTTTTTTTTGGGATCCATTGTTAAGTTTGATTCTGTGATAAATCGTTTTCAAATACGGAACCCTTCATTGTGCGTGTTCCGACGTTCCGACACGCACTTGGCCGGTTTTTTTGTTTCTAGTAAAACTGGCAGTAAAAAGAAGTCAAGATTTTAGTGACATTTAGGACCAGTCCGTTAAGGCGAAAGCGCCAGGGTAGTCCACGGAATTCAAAATTTCTTACGTTTTTGCAATTTCCAAGTCAGTATTAGGTTGTATCTTGATCTAAATATGATTCGCGGCCGTATCAAATATTTATTTATAGAATTATAATCATAAAATCATCAATACAACTCTCTAAGTTCATATTACCCTATTGAATGACTATTTCATGAAATCATGAGATTTGCGGCCAATGCTAACTTAGGGAGTTGTGTTGCTGATTCTAATGATTATAATTCTGTAAAGCCATATTAGTTACGGCCGCGAATCGTATTTTAATCAATATACAACCTGATACTGACCTGCAAATCGCAAAAAACGTAAGAAAACTTGAATTTCTGGGGCTACCTTAGCGCATCCCCTAACCATTTTTCCTAAAGATTGGCTACACACAGCAATGGATAGGAATAAAAGGAAGGAGGGAAAGGAGGCAGAGGGAATCAAACGGCTGTAAATATAATTAGGACCAGATCTAAACTAGGAGATAATATATTATAAGCACGAGTATAAACGATCTCATAAAAACTCCTTTTCTCTATCTGGGAATCTCGCCTTTATTCAACTTGTCATATTCGTATGTACCTACTCTAGGGCCTTTGGTATGGGTCCATCTATGACCTCACAAAACCCTTTGCTATTGTCATTTGAATCAACTACAGAGGGAAATACCTAACATCCTTCCTTTTGTACCTATATTTAATCACGCAGTCTAAAAATACAATATTTAGGCACTAGGTATGGTTATTCATCTTCACCAGCAAATCCCATACATTTCGAGAGGAATTTTGGGAGGATTCTTTTTCCCTCGTAAAAATTACATTCAAAGAATGAGTTTTTTAATTTTTTTTTTTTACAAAAAGTACTTAAAAAAAAAACACATTCTTCACTACGAAATAAACACTTACTTACAGTCCCCGAGGCCTAAGTTGAGCTTTGCATTAGTGTGAGTGCACATAGATAGTGTAGGTGTGACGTCGGCCTAGAGCGCGACGCGTCCTTTGCATGGTTTAAAACCGGTTTATACTGCTGCTGCAAAACGACACGATGGTAAATAGGTAGAATACTTTTAACATACAATTTTATTTTTAAAATAAATATCAACGTCAATCAGCTATAACTAAGTCCTTAATAACAATTAGTTATTAACATAATACAGTTCTCTGAAATGAGTGTAACGCAGTATCTATATTCAGTAAGTACCAGCCGACAAAGTCGGCAAAGTCAGGAGGAGGAAAATGATTAATTACTAGCAAACGAACGGGCGACGGCAAAGTGAAATAAATAAAGAACAACTAACAGACGTTTCTTAGAACTTGTATAGGGTAGCGGCACCAGTTATGAGACTGGCATTAAATTGTTTATTAGAATTTTTCAGTAGTACGCGTAATAATTAACGGTAGCAGGACACTTGCGCGAAAGACATTTCCGCGAAAGACACTTGCGCCCTAGTTGCTTCATATGCTCGAAATATTTGTTTGCTCAATCCCTAACGTAAATAACGCAATGAATGTTATTGAACTATCAAAATGAAACCGATTCCTACTGTATGTCTGGATTGTGCCCGGATGATGGCAATAGGCTTGCCCCCTATTCTTCTTTTTCTTAGCGTACTAATGGCAGAAATAACAAAAAAAATATATATATACAGTTTTTCAAAATTCTCAG